>JAOWMA010000013.1:0-306569 GCA_025962755.1 Colletotrichum tropicicola | reverse complement strand
CACCCCCCCCCCCGCCCCCCCGCCTCCCCCCCCCCCCCCCCCCCCCCCGCGCCGGCCCCACCCCCCCCCCCCCCCCCCCCCCCCCCCCCCCCCACCCCCCCCCCCCCCGCCCCCCCACCCCGCGGCCCCCACCCCCCCCCCCCCCCCCCCCATGTCGCGGCTTCCTTTCGCTGGTTCACGATCCGGGCGCCACAGGTGGCTGGCCGGATATTTCATCAAACGGAGGCTGAACTTCTGCAGCTCTGCAACGACATTCGACGGTGACTGTTTACTTTGGCGATCGTGTTGCTGCGTCGCACTCATTCTAGACCATGGTCGATACATGTGCGCTTCTTCCAACGCTGCGTGGGCCTCGCAACACGAAGATCACCATCTCTCTCCAGCAGTTCGGGCAAAAACAGGCTTCACAATGGATTCAGGAACAAGACACATGGCTTCTTCTTCGCAACCAGAGACCAGCTCCAGAAGGCAATGAAAAAGAGAAAAAAGCACGCCTGTCAGACGTCCATCGACACCCACCCCGACCGTGCGCCCAAAGGCAAGACCACAATCGGGGACGAGATCATCACCGCTCTCTATACAGCCAGCAGAATAAATTCTACCAAGACCGCCCTCCTTGCGGAGGGTGCGAGAGCAACCAGAGTTCTTCACTCTAGGGTGTCGAGGATATCACTCATCAACCAGGGTGGGATCTGTGGCTCCTTTAGGGAACCTAGAGAAGGTCGAATACTATAGAAATGATTCTCTGAAGTATTGTCGACATAAGGAAAAAAGAGAAAGAAAATCCTAAGATGCGCGGTGGGAGGGCGCCCTTATATAGATTTCTGGCAGTCGGGGCGAGAGCGCACGGGCCAGCCGTCCTTTGGGTGGGTTTTGCTGCCTGCGGTGGGGCCCAAATGCTGAAATTTTTGGCAAGAGGCTGGTGACCGCCCAGATTTTGCCGCTTTCTCGACTGGAGAAGGCTCTGACAGGAGAACTTCACTCTGCAAACTACGAAATCCGAGGATTTGTTGAATGTTGTCTGGGATCTTGGATTCTATTTGGTACCTATTTCCCATCAGCTGAAGATCATCTGTTCTGTTGCGGGAAAACGGTCACCATAGAAGGAGCATCTTGCGGCTACACGCGTGACGCGACTGGCGTCCAAGAGGCCGCGTCGTCTGTAAATCTCTTCGCTCCAGGCAGCTAAAGACTTCAAAACGTCCTCGCGAAATGCGCATTTCCTGCATGGTGGCCCACAATTACGGCAATAAAACTTTTTCTCAAGAGGCCTGGCCGCCCCGACTCCCCGAGGTCGTACGTCAGGCGTTGTCACATGAAGGACGCGTCACGAAAAGGCTTTTGCCTGGCATACTGAAGGATAAGGAACGCTAGGCAGGTACTCAACAACTGACCTGCCTTGACGGCTCAAGTTGCCTCTGCTGCGCCGCACTTCTCAGAACTGGACGTCTCTTCATTAGGCAGAGATTTCTCAGTGACCCGCATGGTCTGCGTCCCATGCCTATAGCTAGGTAGTCACGCGAATTTATCCTCATCGTCGACTACGCGTCTCCGAGGCAGTCAACCTCCAGCTGCCCGCCATGAATTCATTCCAGGCAACGTTTATGGTGCTTCGGTAGCAGCTGGAATTACAAGGGCATCATGGTATCACTTGGCATCAGACAGTGGCTACCGACAGAAAAAAATGTCGAGCACTCAACGGGACCGGAAAACGTGAGATCGAGTTCCCAATTCTTAAAAGCGCCGTGACGAAGCGAGCCCCGAAAGGCAACGCCCACCATCACTCTGCCCGGCTTAAGTTCAACTCTGCGTCCAAGAGGCACCGAAGTGCCCTGGCGACGCTGAGCCGGTTTTCCTCGAACCGGGGGATAATCAACTTGAAGAAAAAAAGAAGCAGAAGAGGCGAACGAAGTTCTGCGCCAGAGAATTTCCATAAAAAGCCTGCAGCGAGAGGAATTGTGCACGGGCCATACATATCACGTGCGTTCCTGACAAGTGGCTGACACCCGGATGCCTCAGCGCATCCGATTGGCGCACCAGCCACACCGGAGCATGATGTCGCCAAGCCCGTCCCAGACTTGCGTAGACTACATGCGACCGACGTACCAACAAGACAGCCATCCACTCCTCGATCGTTTCCGGCTCTTCCAGGTTTACGACTCCCAAGGAACCCGCCGACTGACGACTCATCTATCCCTTTTTCGACTGTGCGACGAAACCTTTCCTCTCGCTGCTCGATCATTCCACGTGAATAGATAAGGAGCCCCCCCCACCCAACCGGAACTCCCGCCCATTCCCCTGATCGTCCTTGAGGGCGAGGACACCATCTCGACAGCTTTCTTGGCAACGCAATCACTCGCCTTCCGCCTCTTCACGACCCCGTCGTCGCCTTCGCCCGCCATGTCGAACCCTCTCGAGACCGAGCCCGGCTCCGAGCGCTTCAGCGACTACGAAGCCGAGCTGAAGCTGGTGCAGGCCGACCTGGTCCAGAAGCTCGACCAGATCCCCGAACTGTCGGGCGAGCCGCGCAAGGCCGCCCTCAGCTCCGCGGAGCGTGCCCTGGAGGAGGCTGATGAGCTGGTATCCGCCGCCCGTTCCCCGTCGCCACGGCACAAAGGAGCGCTGTACTGACGTGCGACCTAATCCAGCTCGGCCAGATGCGCCTCGAAAAGGCAAACATCCCCACCACCCTCCGCAGCAAGATCAACGCGCGCTTCCGCAACCACGAGTCCGACATCGACACCCACAAGCGCAAGCTCCGCTCCCTCGCCGACGACCGCGCCGCCCTCTTCGGCGCCCGCTACACCGACAACCCCTCCGGCTCCGGCCAGGACGTCCAGCTCGAGCAGCGCCAGCAGCTCCTCGCCGGCACCGACCGCCTCGACCGCTCCACCCAGCGCCTCAAGGCCTCCCAGGCCCTGGCCAACGAGACCGAGGCCATCGGCGCCAGCACCCTCGCCGACCTCCACACCCAGCGCGAGACCATCCAGCACACCCACGACCGCCTGCTCGAGAGCGAGGGCTACGTGGACCGCAGTGTCAAGACGCTGCGGGGGATGGCACGTAGGTAAATACCGTTCTTGCCCTCCCCCGTACTTTACCATGGACTGGGACAGCAAAGATGCTAAGTTGCATGTAGGATGGCTACCAATCGGGTGATCACCATCTCCATCATCACCATCCTCGTTCTTCTCATTGTCGCCGTCATTTTCAGCAAGTTCAGGTAAAGCAGCAGCAGCAGCAGCAGCAGCAGCAACAGCTTCCCATCGGGACGCGGGTCCGGAGTTTTTGGGTTGTAGGTTCTTACTATCACTATCACGATGTACTCTTTTTTTTTTTTTTTTTTTGTCCTTTCCAAAGGAGCTCCGAGGGGTTTTTGTGTGTCCTGTTTCACATGTTTGTTTTATGCAGAGAATGGGCTTCATTGCATGTTATATAACGACGGGAAAAAGAAAAAGAGAAGCCCCTGGTCTGGGTTTGAACGCAGACCGAGTCGAAACAGAGACGTCCCAAACACGCGAAAAAAGGCCCCTCCACGAAACGCGCAATAGATGAGGCAACTTTCCACACGAGGGAGGCCTTACACCAGTAGTGTAATGACCAGTCGTTCATTGTAAATACCAATTTCTTTCTCTTTTCTCTATCTGCCGTTAAGACGCCACATGTGAGACCCCTCCCTCTTCTGGTGCAAAGGGGGAAACAAAAAAGAAGGGCCGCTTTTTACCTCATTTAGACGGGTATAATCAGACTATACATTCCAAGAAAAAAACCAGGGACATTCAACCATATCTACCTCCGACCACCGCCCCTGCCGCGGCCCTTGTTCACGCCTCCGTTCGACACGGGGCCCCGTCTCCTGTCCTCGCCGAGTCCCTTGCGGCCAGCGGCGATGCCGCCCTTGCCACCACGTCCGCCACCACGTCCGCCACGCGCAGGACCTCCCCGACCGCCGCGGAAAGGCCTGCCACCGCCACGACCCCGGTCCACCTGGGCCTTGACGGCGGCGGCGGCGTCCTCGTCCATGTCCTCCATCTCGTCGTCGTCCTGGCCGCGCTTGTTGCTGAACTTGAGCTTGCCGCTGCGGCCCTTGCGGGCGACGTCCTTGCCCTTGAGCGCGGCGACGTAGGCGTTGACGCCGGACTCGCCGTTGCCGGCGCCGTCGACTTCCATCTCGTCGTCGCTGTCCTTGCCCAGGATCAGCTTGCCGTCGAGGTCCGTCTTGGCCTTGGACTTGGTCGGCTTGCGCATCTTGACGGGCTTGGTGGAAGAGATGTTGGCCAGGGCGTTGCGGTCGAGCAGGTCGAGCGGCTCGTCCTCGTCCTCGACGATGTACGCGTTGCCACCCTTCCTGTTGCTGCGCTTGCCCCTGGGGGCGCCGCCGGCCTCGCCGTCGTCGGACTCGTCGTCGGAGCCGTCCGAGTCGCTGCTGTAGAGGGCCTGGTCGAGCTCGTTATCGAACTTGCGTCCCTGGCGGCCGTCCTCGTCGTCGCTCTCCTCGCCCGCTTGCCTGGCGGCGTCCTTCTTCTTCTTGTTCCGCTCCTTGGTCTTGCGGATGTTGACGATGAGCTTGCGATCGCTCTCGGGGCAGTTCTGGCTGACGAGGTCGAAGCCGAACTTGCGCACCATTCTCTCAAGAATGTGCCTGACCTTGCTCTTGAAGTGACCCTTGTGCTCGTGTCCCCAGATGATGAGGTTGGGGATGAGAGTGGAGAGTCGCGGGATAACAAGCTCCGAGGGCAGACTGACGACGCAGATCTTGACGAAGCCCAGGACACTCTTGACGATTTCGCGGTTGTTCGACGTCAGGAAAAGGTCCATGGTTTGGACGAGATCGGCCAAGGTCTGGGGACTGAAGGACCGTCTGAACTCGTACAGGACACGACTGAGAGCAGTGATGGATGCTGAGATCATGTGGGGGGTGCTACCCACAAGACCGGCGCTGACCATGGTGAGGAACTCCTCAATGTTGGCCTTACCGGCTGGCGCATCCGCAGGCATGAGGGGAACCTTGGAGTTGTCGATAATGGCGTCGTTTGCCGACTCCATGCGGTGGCCCATTTGGACAAGGAGGTCGTAGGCGGCTTCTCTGGCGCGCTCGTTGTTCTCCTTACAGCAGATGACAACCTCGCTGAGGATTGAAGGGATGAAGTGAAGGGAGGTGTCGGGGAGGAAGGAGAGGAGTGCGGACAAGGCTCCCAGGCGCTCTCTGCGAGCAGGAGCGGACACCTTCTCAGCACTGGTCAGGAACATCTGCTGCAGCTCGTCACTGCGCTCCTGGAGAGCCAGCTTGCCAGTCTCGGACTCGGACAGGCGGGGAACCAGCTTGTAAGCCTTCTTTTGCAGTTGCGGCTCATTCTCCTTGAAAATGATGACTGAGGCGATTTCGAAGAGCGCGGAAAAGCTCTCGCGGGGCAGGTAAACGGAGATGGTGATGATCAGATCCATCAACGTGTTGCTAGTTGAGGGCATCTGGTTGCCGGACTTTGACTGCTGCTTGGGCTTCTCTTGCTGTTCCGGGGTCTGCTGCAGTTCCGCTGCGAGCATCTTGCTAACACGGTCGAAAGTGTCGATAAGCTCCTTCTCAGGGGTTACGCTCAGGAAGGCGTTGATAGTAAGGAGGATAGGGCCTCTGGACTGAGGCAGGGTTTGGGTGTAGACGTTGAAGAGAACGGCGAGCATGTTTCCGGCATATCCGCCCAAGTGCTCCAAGTTCTTCTTCGCCGTGGCCCGGGAAACGCGGCTTTGAAGGACGAGGTCCTCCTCGGCATCGTCCTCGATGGTGGCAATAGCCTGGTTGGACTCGACGAGAATCTTGAGTGCACGGCAAACCTCCAGGCGCAGCTCCACCTGCTTGTACAGAATGTTGGCCAAAAGCTCGGCAAAGCCCTGGTCAAAAGCCTCGGTCAAGTCAAGGGGAAGATCGCAGTACCCTGGCAAGGTGGCCCAGATCTGCTGCACAAGAGTCTCAAAAATCTTGACCTCCATGGTCTTCTCCGTCTTGCCGTGGTCCAGGACGCGTTGGAACATGAGCTCACTGAGGGGGACCATCTCACGTCGGAAATGAGCCAGGTTGGTGTTGCTGACATAGTCGCGAAGAATCGGGAACATCCACGCGCGGCCCTGCTGGCCCTTGACAGGCTTGGCCAGGTTCAGCGGGAGAATGGAGAGAACAGCCTCAGGACCCATGGCACGGATAGCCTTTCCGATGACCTCATCAGCTTCCTTCTTGCCCTGGAAAGAATCGCTACCACGGAGATCGCCAACGGCCTTGGTGATATTGAGCATCATAGGGTGGGCGCGCCATCTCAAGGAGTCAAACATGGCGCCGAACACGTTGAAGCTCTCCATCCAAGCCTGCTGGTATTTCACGCTGAGCAAGGACTCGGCGATCTTGGCAATCTTGTCCAGTGTCTTCTCGTCGTAGATTGATGGCTCAAGGATGACCTGTTTAGGGATGCAGTTGGCCAGGAACGAGACCAAACACTCGGAAGCGGAGACTCTGATGTTGTGTGCGGACGACTCCAAATACTGCGCAACCATGGAGAAGATCCCGGGCAAGTTCTGGAAGACCTCCTCGGGCTCGAGCTGGGCCGAAACGTCGTATCCTCTCGAGAGAATAGCCAGCCATGACGGGATGAGCTGAGTGTCGTTTGCGGCGGGTCGCAGCTCCGAAATAATTTCCATGAGTCGCGGCAGCTTGGCGGAAGCAACCTCGTCGGCCATGCCCTCGAAAATCATCTCGAAAATCTCGAAGGAAGCCATGGTCATGTACTCGTTGCCTGACCTGGAGATTCCGAGAAGGAGTTCGCACAGAGACTCAATCTTCTTGCTGGGCCAACCTCCGCTCGAGGAGGCAATCGTCTTAATGAGCTGGAGGGCGTGGATCAGAGCGGGATCGTGCTCGGACTCGGCGCCGCTCTTCTGCTTTCTCGCGCTCGCAACCTTTCCGGCCAGGTCCTCGAGGTTTGCAAGGGCCGTGTGCGCACACATGTCGGCGGCAGGGTGGTCCAGCGAGGGGCTCGGTGGCGGGTTCTTGAGAACATTTCTGAGGGCCTCCTGAGCCCTCTTGCGGATCTTCGGGCGGTGGTCGAGGGACAAGTTGAGCAGGCCGGCGACTGCTCTTCGGGGGCCGATCTGGGTAACGCCGAGTTCCCAGGCGCTGGAGTCCTGCGCAAGAAGCAGAGACTCCAAGCAGCCAATGGAGGATCGGAGGAGGAGAGCCGGAGCATCTTCGAGGAGGAGAACGGGTGCGAGGCAGGTGAGGATCTGGGTGAACTTGGCTCTCAGGATAGGCTGGGGCGCAAACGGCGTTATGGTATCAAGGAGGTAGACAACGGAGGTGGTCGTTTCGGAGTTGATGTTGCCGCTCTCGACGGCTTGGCTGAGCAGCGCCAAAAGGGCGGCGAAGTAGCCGGTCGGTGTGGGTTCGGTTTTTTGCTCCTTCAGTGTCGTGTCGACCGCCTCGAGGACGACCGCTGTCTGCAGGCCGGTGTTAGCAGGAGAATGTGGGAGGCAATGGAGAGCGAAAACACTGTACCCTCTTCTGGCTCTGAAGACCGGGGGACCGGATCTTGTCCAGCTTCTCGGCAAGAGTTGGAGTCGACATGATGCTTGTCGTATTCCAATCCGTCGGGACCAACTGTGGGAGACGACAGAAACCGATGCAGTCGAGAATATTTTGCCCTGGCGCAAAAAAAATCCTTATCGCACCACCCCGCCCCGATAAGACGCTCAGGAGGGTCGCTTAAGGTAGCATGGGGGAGCACTGTGCGATCAGCTGCCTTTCGGCCTCGTTGTGCGATCCCGCGCACGGTCTTTTCAACGGTGTGGATTCCACTGTGATCTCCACCTTTGAGCGTCATTGCACAACACAGACGAAACTGATGTCCAGACTTCGCCTCGGTGTACACTGAACGGGGTGGCAACGCGACTTCCAACGATAATCTATGGTGCCTATGGAGTACCAGAAGAACCTCTGTGAGCCACATTTATTCGGCTTCACATGAACGAGACCGAGACGATGCTAGATCTCCACAGCATTTCACCGACGACATGCGATGCATGTCAGGTTAGAAGCAGTGTGAATGGAGCTGACATTTAGGGAAACTCGTAAAAGCATTGCGTCTCATATAAATCTTTCATATGAACTTGTCCTGCAATTGAGATGAGCGTACTCAAGATCTTTGCAATCGGCCAGCAGTGGAAGACGCAGCCACAGGAGTGCCTGACCGGACGACGACGTTCCCAATCTAGAACCATGCACAGAAGTAAAATCACGACAAATTATTCATCAATTGCGAGCTACGGGCTGAAATAAATTGCATGCGACGAACAAGTGCCGCACGGAGGTCAACTCCGACGGCGAGGTGTTGTCGGAGTTCAGCGACAAGAGCCATCAGGCGAACGCCGGTCCGATCCCTTTGCATATAATTATAACGACCGATGCGACTATGCCAAAGGTTGAGGTCCATTGAAACTTTGAAAAAGCTGGTTTTTGCAAACTTTGAGGCACTACTTTCTGCCCAGCCATGTCTCGCGATCCGAATCGACCAAGTATCGTCTTGGCCCTGGCCGACAACCTCGGCTGGGGAGAGCTGGGTTGCTACGGCGGAGGTGCGCTTCGAGGCGCCGCCACGCCCAGAATCGACAAGCTCGCCACCGAAGGTCTCCTTCTGCACAACTTCAACGTCGAGAGTGACTGCGTGCCGACGCGGTCCGCGCTGATGACCGGCCGGCACCCCATCCGGACCGGCTGTCGTCAGTCTGTCCCGGCGGGCTTCCCCCAGGGTCTGACCCCGTGGGAAAAGACGCTGGCAGAGTGCCTGAAAGACAACAACTACGCAACTGCTCACCATGGAAAGTGGCATCTTGGCGACTTTCCTGGCCGGTATCCGTCGGATCGGGGTTTCGACGAGTGGTTCGGCATCCCGAGGACCACGGACGAGACTCAGTTTACTTCGGCCATTGGATACACCCCTGAGGTGGCGGAACTTCCGTACATCATGCAGGGTGTTGCCGGAAAAGACTCTGAGAACGTCCGGATTTACGATCTAGAGGCCAGGAGGCTCATCGATGAGATGCTCGTGGAAAAGTCCAAGGACTGGCTCACCCGCCAGGTCGAGGCCGAGAAGCCGTTCTTTCTCTACCACCCACTTGTCCACCTCCACTTCCCGACTCTTCCCCACAAAGATTTCTCGGGGAAGACTGGGCAAGGGGATTTTGCGGACTCCATGGCTGAGATGGATCACCGTGTCGGCGAGCTGTTGGACCACCTAGACTCTCTGGGAATCCGGGATAACACGATCTTCATCTTCGCCTCAGACAACGGCCCTGAGTTCAGAGAACCTTACAGAGGCACAGCCGGACCGTGGTCTGGAACGTACCACACGGCCATGGAAGGGAGCCTGCGCGTGCCCTTCATCGTCCGATGGCCCGGCCAGGTGCCGGAAGGCGTGACATCCAACGATATCGTCCATGTAACGGATATATTCACGACCATCTTGGTCATGACCGGGTCTACGTTCCCGAAAGATCGCCCCATTGACGACATTGACCAGACGGCATTCTTCAAACAACCAACCTCGGTCAAGTCCGAGAGAGATGGCTTCCTCTTTTACATCAAGGAACAGCTGCGCGCCGTCAAGTGGAAAGACTGGAAACTGCACTTGGTCTGGGAACCAAAGGTTAACCAGTCGTCGGGCCACCTGGAGTCACCGTATTTGTTCAACACCGTCAGGGATCCGAAGGAGGAGACGGATATTCTGGCTTTCAACACCTGGGTCCTGCAGCCGATGATGAGACTGAGGACCGAGTTCCAGAAGAGTCTGATGAACGACCCGGCACCGCCTGACCCCTTGAAGGATTTCTATCGCATGAGTGGGTGATTTTGCTTTTTACTTGAATACACAGCTTTTACTATGATATGAGCCGTTCTATATGACTCCAAGTTTCCTCGGGCCGCTTGAGTGTTGGTGGTGTAAATTGAGCACATTCTCCTTAAACTAAGATTGTGGCCTCAGATCGGCTTCTTGTACCCTTGTACTTATCTTTGTAGCTGGAACGTATTCAAATCGGCGTGTCCGAAAAAGCTCGGAAAACTTGCGACTTAATTTGACACTCACAGCGCAGATTTGACATCCGGCAGTGGGGGTCCACCGTCCCGCTTACTTCAATGATACACAACATATGCACCTAGGTAACTCCATTTTCGTATTGGACGAGGCTGGATCAGAAACGCAAAGGATTGTGAGCTTGCGGAAGTGAAAGCCGTAAGCGTCGTGGAGCAGTCAGCTCGCTGGCTTTCGCCACAGACCTTTGTGATACAGAGGGCCGCTTAAAGCCTGGTGTCCCCCTCTTTCCGATTCCAAAACCCTTTGAGCTCCCCTTGAAAGTCCTCGTCTACGGCAAGCCTTGAAAACAGATATAAACGGTCAGCTTTAGACCTTTACGGAGCAACGATGGGTTCCACAAGCTACGAAACTTTGGTGCAAACGCTTCTCTACACCACTGGCGGCTATGAGGCGGCCAAAGTATACTCGCTTCCACCTCAAACCACGCCGTTTACTCCTCCCAGCGAGGATTGCTCCGTCTATCCCCGATCGATCCGGTGTCAGCTAAAGCCCGAAGAAATCACCTCGGGAGTCGAGTGTCTGGGAGACCAGTACGTGTCGGAAACGACGGCCTCCGTGCCGACCCAGTGCTTTCCCGAAACATACAACGAGATCTGGAGGCCCCTAGGCACATTTAGTCAGTTCCATAACTTCGGTCCATGAGTCCAAATTGGATCATCACTGACAAACTTCTGAATCAAGGTGACGTTCCCAGCCTGGCATACCCCGGCACAGCCTGTATCAGCGGCTGGACGACGGCCTGCACAACGACATTGACTCGGGCAGGCGCAAAAACATTCGTCCAGACATGGTGCTGCCCGCCGGGACAATGGTCCTGCTTGACTGCCTCCAGCGGTCAGATTCCCTGGCGTGACTGTGTGAGCATGCTCAGCACGCCGACTGAAGTCTGGGTCAACAACATCGCGACGTCCGGTGGGAGCGAACGCACGATCTGGAGCTCCTGGAGAAAGATCTCCCTCTCGGATCTTCCTAGCGCGGGGCCGATCACCGTCAAACATCCTCCGTTCCCGCTCTATGGTCGGGAGCCCATGAATGGCAACGGAACTGCAGAAGATACAGGTCTCTCGGGCGGAGCCATTGCCGGGATCGCTGTCGGGGCGGTCGTTGCGATTCTGGCTCTCGTGGGTATCGGCGTTTTTGTGTGTTTACGGAAGAGGAAGCAGAGAAGGGCGGCTCTCGCTGCGCAATGTGAAGTTCCCGCTGATGGAGGAGACCCTTACTACAAGGGGACGGGCTACGATACCAAGCAGGAACTGCCGGGCCAGTCCCCCGAGACGCGAGAGTTGAACAACTTTCCCCCAGCACCACCTGTGGAGTTATCATCGCACACAAGGATTGCGGAAGTGGAGGGAAATCGTCCTGTCGAGTTGGCATCATAATTTGGTCGTGAGGCGGGCCTTCAGTTTTACCGATATGTCGACAACGATGTCTTCTCTCCAAGACTGTATTCTAGTAACAAGGTTCAAGCTGTGTGTATCAAGTCCACAAAACCAATGGGCACCAACTATCAATGACGAAATCATCACTATGCCTCTAGAGGTCGAAGTCATTTCCCTTGCCATCCAAGAAGTTCGAAAATCGAAATTTTCTCTAGCGCTTCAACGAAAATCAGTTACAGCTCCTTTGACCTAAGCTTGGTGAAGCGTAACTAGCAGTTTGGGTGGTCGGCAAAGGAGCAGGCTGGCCGTCGGCGAAAATAGGGGTCATGCCGACCTCAGTGCTTGATACCCTGCAGCGCCGGGGCACGCTTTTCTTGGACCACAGTAACAGATTACAGCCTCCAAATCCAACGGAAGAGGCTTCCGAAGGCTAATACAAGAGACTTCACTTTCTAGCATCATCAATCGGTCGGCGGCACGAACCACGGATGAAGCGGCCGAGACTCCACAAGCCGGCCGGCCTCGGTGACGAATATCGAGGGCCGAGACTTGTCGGCCTCCAGCACGTAGTCAGACGCTGGAAGATGAAGACTCAAATTTGACATAATGTGACTTTGATGATCTTAGTTTCTAGATAGCGAAAATGATATAAAGCAGCGAATCGCCTATGTGAGACTCCTCCTCATTGGCAAGCACTCGACATCACCTTGGACTTCACATCATGGCGCCCGAAACCAATGGCGTTGCGCCAACTCTTCAGTTCCCTCCCATCGACAACCCGGCCGCAAAAGATGTGTCATACTACACACCAGCCCAAGATCCCGTCTCCGGCACCGCAATCAGCACAACAACCGGCGCCCCGATTCCCAAACTCTTCACGCCACTCACCGTCCGCGGCCTCACTTTCCAAAACCGCCTCTTCCTAGCCCCTCTTTGTCAGTACTCAGCCAAAGATGGCTACGCAACCGACTGGCACCTGACGCATCTGGGCGGCATCATCCAGCGCGGGCCGGGGCTCGCCATCATGGAGTCGACCGCGGTCCAGAGAGAAGGCCGCATCACGCCCCAGGACATCGGCCTATGGGAAGGCGGTCAGATCGAGCCCCTGCGGCGCATCACCGAGTTCGCTCACAGCCAGGGTCAGAAGATCGGCATCCAGCTCAGCCACGCCGGACGCAAGGCCAGCACCGTGGCGCCGTTCCTGCACATGAACGCCACCGCGAGCGCCGAGGTCGGCGGCTGGCCCGACGAGGTGTATGCGCCCTCGGCCCTGCGCTTCAACGACGCCTACCCACAGCCGAAGGCCATGACGCTGGCGCAGATCCATGAGTTCAAGACGGCGTTTGTGGATGCGGCCAAGAGGGCCGTAAAGGCCGGGTTCGACGTCGTCGAGATTCACGCCGCTCATGGGTATCTCATCCAAAAGTTCCTTAGCCCGATCAGCAACCAGCGGACGGACGAGTACGGCGGGAGCTGGGAGAACCGCGTGAGGCTCGTCCTTGAGATTACGGATCTGGTGAGGGCTGCGATTCGGGAGGATATGCCCCTGTTTGTGCGGATCAGCGCTACGGACTGGTTCGACGACATGAAGGACCAGTTCCCCGAGAGCTGGACAGTGGCCGACTCGTGCAAGTTGGCGCCCATGCTTGCCGAGAGGGGCGTCGACTTCCTTGACGTCAGCTCCGGAGGTATACACCCCTTGCAGTCCACGAGCATCAAGTCTGGACCCGGTTATCAGGCGCCATTTGCAAAGGAGATCAAAAGGGCCGTGGGAGATGGAATGATTGTCTCTGCTGTGGGTGGAATCAGCACTGGAACCATGGCCGAGGGATTTCTGCAGGCGGGCTTGGACGTGATCATGTGCGGTCCAGAAAAACCCGGGTCTGGTGTATGCGTATGCAGACGAGCTTGGAGTCAACGTCAAGATGGCGAACCAAATCGGATGGGGTTTCGGCGGTCGTGGGAAGGGAAGTAAACGGAAGAATGAGGTTCAACAGCAACTTCGATAGAGCATTTATATCTCAACTGGCAACTACCTTTCGGGGAACGGCAACTTCTGATCCCAACCACAATCATCCATTATGAGCTCTCTCATGCGCTTGTGAATACATTCGGCAGTATTCGCCTCCTTCTGAGCTTGTCCCTCGTTTCCGGCCTTTCGATGCCAGTGCGCCATCATGGTTCTAATCTGCAAAGCTCTTGTCTGACATTCGCGGTCTCCATCTCGGAGTTTCATCGCAACGCTATCCAATCGAATTTGCCAACATTCTTCTCTCCCACTGTCTCTGTCAAGGCGTGCCAAGAGTTTTGAGGCAAGCACATGGGCATAGGTCGTCTTACCCCACCGCGGTGCAGGATCCAGTATTTCGGTTCTTTCCCAGAGATCCAGGGCCAGTGTATAAGTCAGTACGCCATCGTGGGCGTGATGGTGGGCCGTGTACATATACTCGGTCAGGAAATTGATTGTCCGTTCGTCACGAGGTCCAAAGGCGTCTTCGCAGTTGAGAACCAGCTGTTTGTAGCCAGGCAACACGTTCTCCCCCAGTTTCCTAGGCCAGTATTTCAGAAAGTGACTCATCATAGAGAGGACTACTGGATGAGACTCCCCCAGGTACTCCTGGACCATGTTGATGACCAAGGAGCAGACTCGCTCCAGTGCCAGCTTCATTGTACTGAGGGGAAAAATTCGGAGTGCTTGGAGGCAAAGCACCATGGCGTGTTCGCGGCTTTTGTTGATTGTGATAAGGATGGCGATACCCGAAAGAACATGACCAACCAAATGATCGTTTTGTGGGCCTAGTGAGGCGGATGGAACGTTTGACTTCCGTGGTTCGATGCGAAATGATATGCCCCTGAGGTACAAAATTACCCTCCAGAAATACACAAGCATCCAAGGGTCGTCGTGACGAACGACTTCGGAGATATCGTGGAGAACATTGTCGAGCGTTAGGAGAGATTTCCCGTTGGACGTATCTCGAGGTGTGATGAGAGAAGAAGCGCCGTGACATTGGTCAGACACCGTTTTCCACTCTTTGGAGCGGTCTCGCCCGCCATCTGGAGGAACCAATCCAAACCTGTCCTTTGTCCATCCGTTTTGCCTATCCTCGTTTCGACCTTGGTCAAAAAGGATCTTGAAATGCTTTGACACTTCTAGAAGCATCACATCCAAAGCTGCTAACTCTGACGTATATGGCGGGGCCCACTCGCCTATTGCCGTTCCGAACTCAGATGGGAGTCTTTGAAAAACTTCTCTTGGTTTCTCAGGCTTTGCCATCACTAATCGAGATCGTGGAGATGGTTCTGGCGTGGACTGCTGGACACGGTTTTGGGTTTGGTGCGCTGATTCGTTCTTGAAGAAATTCCATATCTTGAACTTCTTTTTGTACATCGAGGTTCTGATGTCACAGGAAATAGATCAGTTAATGAGGCATGTCCGCCAAAGAATGCGACTTACGTTGCACAAAATCCGTACTCGGTGGCCATGACACTGCAGACTTCGTCCAGCGGTTGGTCCTGTACGATGTAAAGATCCTTGATCCTAGCCTTGTGCGAATTCCA
Source organism: Colletotrichum tropicicola (assembly GCA_025962755.1). NCBI lineage: Eukaryota > Fungi > Ascomycota > Sordariomycetes > Glomerellales > Glomerellaceae > Colletotrichum > Colletotrichum tropicicola. The sequence goes on along the minus strand of JAOWMA010000013.1, from coordinate 291,502 downwards.
CTCTTCAGCACTGTACCTTGCCTTCCTGGTCGCATTATTGTTCTTTGCCCGTTTTGGTCCAAACCCTTGGGTATGAGGCCTCAGTGACAATGTGGTCTGGATAGGGCCTTGAAGATGTTCTGGCTGCCCCAATGAAGGCGCTTGCGAGGGATGGCTTTGGCTTCGGACTTGGTCAACGTACGTGGAGTCTTGTTTCGCGGGAGTGAGTGTGGTGGATGAGCTCGACAGAACCCGCGCCATATGCGCCCCCCCCCCCCCCAGCCTGGGAAGGCGTGGTTGGAGGGGCCTGGGATTCGAACCGACTGCCGGAGTCATCGCCTTGGACGCAATAGGCTCCATGAACACGACTGTTGGACTCGACTCGCGGTAAACGGAAAACAAGGAGTGCGAACTGGGCTTGACTATTGATGTATCAGGGAAATGGCGACAGCCTGGCTTGATCGCAGTCGCGAACAATCTGCGTGTAAGGCACCAGGAACGCCCGCTGGCTGTTGGTGATTTCGGTCAAGTCTCGGGCATGCAAGACCTTTCTGACGGATGGAGGGCAAAGATCCCGCCAGAGCTCATGCAGTCCAAACGGATAGCTGCGAGTACTTGATTTTATGAAGCAGTAGTGATAGAATACAATGTACCAGTCTCCATTCTTCTATAATTGGTCGGCGCTGCATTAAAGTTCCTTTTGAAAAGGAATCCAATGATTGGGTACACATGTTATTGGTTGTCCCCGGAAGACAACAGTTCATTATCAGGAGCACCATGCAGGACGCAAAACACCAGCCAACAGCTTGTGGGAAGCCCAACTCAGGGCTTACCGGCCACGTCGGAAGCAGGTGTGATTTCGGCCTTGCATTGCATGACTTGGGCCTGGGCACATGAATGATGAGTTGGTACTGCATGCAAACCATCGCTGCAGTCTGAACAAAGTTGGAGCATCATGGTCATCTGAGCACGAGACTAATAGGCACCTGCCGATCCCTCAAGCGTGCGTTGACCTCCCCTTCAGAGTAGGAGCAGGTGCGGACCATAACTCTCCTGTTTGGCCAGAGAACAGGCTCATAATGTACTACCCTCATAATCACAGAGACGTTGCTACCTATAAGTAGGTAGTGAGGCATCGCGCCGTCGAAACAGCATTTCCGATCCTGTCTACCATACCGTCTGCTTCAGCACCTCTCACCCGTCGAACTTCGGTCAGCCGCCATTTCTTCTCTTCTCTGAATCTTGATCTCTTTCTCAAACCCTCTCTACCTTCATTCAACTCTTTCTCCGCACATTACCATCGCTCATCATGTCTTCATCCTTCTCGGACGATGCTTCCACTCTTGCCGACTTCGCGAAAGAACCTATCATCAGTAACCGCGCCGCCAGACGTGAGGCAGAAGCCATGTACTCCATCATCAAAACCGAAATGGACAAATTCAAAATTCTCTCGAAGAAGGGCAAGGCGGAGTTTCACAGGCCGATCAAGGCCAAGAACAGAAGATTCGTCGCGGTCTCCAGCGAACGAGGCTATTCGCATCTCTCGAGGAGGTGCCAAAGCCTTCGGAAGAAATGGTATCAAATTTGGAAAAGTGAGTGGCTCGTCTCACTAAAGCCCCTGGTGGTCACACTTTATCCCTTCGAGGGCTGCTCCTAATCTCGGCCTAACATGTTACGCGTTACTAAGGAACCCCTTCCCCAATCACGGTGACAACACAGCGTGATCTTGGAGATACGCTCGAAGACCTCGAGTACGACGATCGGTGCCAGGAACTCGTGCTCTTGGTCAGCGGTCACTTCGACCAAGTTGAGTTTCACGTACCACCTAATATCAGGATTCTCATTGTGTTGCGGTGCGAAAATGCTCCCGGAGAAGATCGCCACCTTTTCATTGATCGTCGATCGACTTTCAATGGCGTGGAGCTCCAAGACTGGGCGGGGAGAGACCGCAGGAGGCGCATGATGTTCCTGGGCCCAAAGGTTATTATTTCAGTCGACCCTGAGACGAAATATTGGGGGCGGAACACCGAAAGATTTCGGCGTGAATTCAACGATGAGGAGAAGGAAACCCTGAGGCGCACTTTTGAGCAGATGAGAGCCACACGCATGGAACAGGACGGTTGGTGGGAACGGTGGAGCGGCGGACTTGCCGTCGCCTTGGGCATTCTAGCCGGCGGCATGAAGTTTGTTGTCGGAGTTAAAGCGATGGCGACCGGCGCAGTCGTCCAATTTAAATACGGCATCTTGAGTCTCAAGATAGGTGCCGTGTATAGCGGTGTCACTATGATCGCCACGGCGGCGGGTTCTGCGTGCCTTGTCGCCGCAGGTGCCGCCGCGGCAGTCTACTTCGTTCCTTGGAATAAGTTTTTTTGGCTGGCTTGGAAGGAAACTCGGTTGGCTGCGCGATATCATCAGGGCAATCTGGTCCACATTCAAGAACTGGTTGGCTAGCTTCGCCCAGAGCGAGCCAGCCAGGAGTTGGGAGGAAAACTTGAGGGGCAGTATGCCGAGACCGATGAGATTTTGACTTGCTCCGCGCCGGAATGTCAGCCTGGTCTCTGATTTCAACTTTCACGTCTTTTCTTTGATTTCATTTAATCTCGATGGGACTAGAGAATATCAAGGTTGTTTGTCGGGGGTGCTTCCAAGCCATCTCAGGCCGGGCATTTTCGGGGGGCCGGTGATGTGGAGCTGGCCGGCGCCGGGCGCCGGTCTGCACGTTACTTTTGGCCCCACTATCCGGAGACTTAGTTCCCGTAGGTGTGCAATTTAAATTCCGAGCCAATGAAGTGTCTGATGATTTCTGCGGTTCAAATCCACAGTTTTCGGCGCCTCGGTCTCCATCCCGAGATCCACTCTCGTTGCTCCCTAGATGGATACGAAGGAGGCTCAAGAGTTTTGACCAGGAGCATCATTTCAGCAACATTAACAATTCCTTGGTATGATACAAGCTAATCGGAGTAATCCTTAGTGCTCCCCTGAAAGAGAAACGAGCCGGGGGCAGCCCCTATCCCTTTTGGTCAATGTTTGCTCCTGTTCGTGCATTTGTTTTCTGGGGCCGGAGCTGCCCCTAGGTGCCCGGTCAATATATTGGGAAGGCGGCCGGGAAGGCAGGCACGATTGTGGTTCCCCGGATGGAGACGGCGACCGGGTAGGTAGGCACGATAGTGGGCCCGAGGCGCCAAAAGAGCCAACCCGAGCGACCTGAGACGGCTTGGACCCTCGATCTGGCAACTTGCTCGTCTTTTCTATTGGCACAGCCGACGGGCGACAGGGGCCAGTGGAAGGGGCCCGGCAATGTGGGGCGCAACGGTGCGATCGCAGCGCCACGAGTCTGACCATCGGGACTTTACCTGGTATTGCTACCTAGTACCTTACTTCCTGGGTAAGGTATGTTCGGGTAATATATCTAAGAGACGCTCTTCTGCCCTCTTCTTCGCGCTCCCTCCACCTGCTCTCTTCCCCTTCTTCAGGTGCCGCAGTCAAAGCAAAGCCAAGGTACTCACTCGTTCTGCCTTCGGCTGTTGTCGTTCGTTTGATCCTCCCTGAGCGCCGCGTTCCAATCCTTCACATACAACTCTCTTCCTTTGTGTGTTGTTGTCGTCTCTCGCTTATTACTACAAAACATAATACCTTAATCTTCTTGTCCACCCAACAACATGCGCTCCTTCGCGTCAACCCTCTCTCTGCTGGCCCTAGGGGCTCTTCAAGGCGCATCGGCCTTGGATGCTGCCGGCTGGCGCAGCCAGAGCATTTACCAAATCATCACCGACCGTTTCGCCACTTCCGATGGCTCGGCCCCGGCGTGCGACACGCAGCCCGGCCTGTACTGCGGCGGCACCTGGAAGGGTATCACCAGCAAGCTCGACTACATTCAGAACCTGGGCGCCACCGCTATCTGGATCTCGCCTGTCGTCAAGAACGTTGAGGGCAACGTCAACAACTACGGAGAGGCCTACCACGGCTTCTGGACCCAGGACCTCTACTCGCTGAACCCGCACTTCGGCACCGAGGCCGATCTGAAGGAGCTTGCCGACGCCCTGCACGCCCGCGGCATGTACCTGATGGTCGATGTCGCCCCCAACCACGTTGGCCTTAACGACGACCCCGGCAACTACACCAAGTACATACCCTTCGACAAGCCCGAGTACTACCACAAGGAGTGCGGCATCAACTGGAAGAGCATCCCGTCCATTCAGGTGTGCTGGCTCGAGGGTCTGCCCGATCTTCGCACCACCGACACTTACATCCGCCAAACCTACGCCGCTTGGATCAAGGACCTGGTCACCAAGTACTCCATCGACGGCCTCCGCATCGACACCGCCCTCGAGGTCGAGCCTGAGTTCTGGACCGAGGGAGGCTTCAGAGACGCCGCCGGTGTCTTCCTCCTCGCCGAGATCAGCCACGAGGACCTGAACGTGCTGGCCCCTTACCAGAAGGTCCTCGACGGCTTCATGGACTACAGCGCCTGGCACGTCTTCACCCCCGGCTTCCAGGCCGCCAACGCCGACCTGCAGAAGCTGTACCAGCTCACCAACCAGATGGCCAGCATGCCCAGCATCGACACCACCCTCACCGGCTCCTTCGCCGAAAACCACGACCAGGCCCGCTTCCCCTACCGCACCAAGGACATGGCCCTGGCCAAGAACATGTACGCCTTCACCATGCTCCGAGACGGCATCCCCATCGTCTACTACGGCCAGGAGCAGCACTACGCCGGCAGCACCACCCCCAACAACCGCGAGGCCCTCTGGCTCGGCAACGGCTACGACATCCACTCGGAGCTGTACGGCTGGATCCAGCAGACGAACAAGGTCCGCAAGAACGCCGCCAAGGCCAACCCCAACTTCCTGACGACGGACCGCATCCAGGCCGTCTTCTCCTACAGCGGCACCGAAAACAGCCGCGTCATCGCCTTCCGCAAGGGCCAGCTGTTCTCCATGTACACCAACGGCGGCGCCGCCGCCACCAACAACGTCATGTTCGCCATCGCCCGCAGAGCCCACGGCTTCGCCATCGGCTCCGAGGTCATCGACGTCATGAACTGCGAGTCCTTCACCGTCGCCACCAAGGGCCGCCTCTGGGTGCAGATGCCCGCCGGAGGCCTGCCGCGCGTGTTCCTGCCCAAGGAGCAGGCCGACGGACTCTGCAACGACATCAAGGCGCCCCTGTCGAGCGCCACTATCAAGGTCGGCGTGGACAGGGACACGGGCTACGTCAAGCGGTCCGCCCGCTTCGTCAAGACGCTGGAGTAGGTGCAGCATAGCGTGGGATGTGTGTATATATGTGTCGCGGAGCCGTGACGGCACCGAATGTTCCCGACGAGACCTGATGGTTATGCCCATATTATCAAGTTCTGGGTAAAAAAAGCGTCGTATGTGTAATGTTTGTTCAAGATAAATCTATTTAATGTGTGTGTTCCACCCCAACGTTGCGACTGCATGGCACGCCAGAACTTGCATTGTTGTGTCTGAAAAGTCCACTACCAATATTACAATTGGGCCAAGTTTTTCGTCGGTAATTGTGAACTTATTCACGGCAGATGTTTTGAAAGTATGGACTGGCACAGAATATATCGAGGAGCGGCTGTGAAACGCGTTGTACCATTGCCCACCCTAAAGAGGAACTTTCAACGATCCACAATCTTGATGTTGTGAACCGAGCTGAGGCAGGCCTTGCAAGGTGTATCACTCTTTCCCTCCGATGAAGCCGAAGTTCCATTCTGGGGTTCTTTGATATCTTTGCAGCTGTTCTGAAAACCTGGTAAGAAGAGTGGTTCCGCGAGAAGGAACCGTCAGGGATGTGCTCGCCCCTGTCACCTGCACGTTCCTGCATCTCGACGCGTTTAGGTCTGCACCAACAGCGATTCATCCATCAGGCCACGCAAGAAACCCCGCTGTTCTATCGCATGTGATCGAGGATAGACGTTTCCCCTCCTCCCCTTCCCCCAGCCTGTTTTCTCTCAGTCTGCGCCGTCAAAACTGAAAGTAACAATTCTACGTGCTACCTATTACTGCAAAGACGACCAACATTCACCGCAAAACAACCCTGCTCACTCGGTCTCCGTACCCAATCGCAAACATGGCCGATCAACCCAGCGCCGTGGAACCTCCGATGTCTAGCTCGAACCCCCCGGTCGCTTCGCCGGCCGATCCCCTCGGTTCTGTGCCAGCAACAACGCGTGCTAAAGCCAACCAAGAAGAGGCACCTCTTGAAGCCGACGAAGGCTTTGGTGTTCGTTGTTTTGCTCTCAATCACGTCTCGAACCTCTTGACGCTGACCCCTGCATAAGACTGACGATGCTTCGACAATCGACGAGCGAATGTAAGCAGGCGTGTATCGACCTCATCATGTCGGCCGCTGACTCTGCGCATTCGCTAGTTCGACATACACCGCGTCACTGTCGTCGAGTGTCATTGACTATCCCAAAGAATACGGTCGTCGGTACCACGCGTTCCGACCCGGCGGTGAGTTCTCTGTGAGGTCGTCGACTTCAGACTTCAGTTTGAGCCGGCAGCCTGACATGCACAGCGTATCCGTTGCCCAACGACGAGAGTGAATCCGAGCGTCTCAACATGGCACACGCACTTGTTGTTAGGCTCATTGGCAGTAGGCTCTTCTTGGCACCTCTTAAAAAGGAAAATGTCCACCGCATTCTGGACATTGGAACCGGCACGGGCATATGTAAGAACTTGTTTTGGTCTTCATATCGAGATAGAGTGCTTGTCATTAATTCAGGGGCATGTGAGATGGGCGATGTCTTTGAACACAGCGAGGCAAGTACCTCGTGTGAAGTGTGCTGGTGAAAGCAGCGGTGCTAAGTCCAGCAGATCATCGGCAACGATTTGAGCGCCATCCAACCGCCCTGGTACGTGCAACAACGAGTGGTTGCGAAGAGAGAGGGAAATTGCTTATCAATTGAACTAGGGTTCCTCCCAACGTGAAATTCGAGATCGATGATGTCGAGAGCCCCTGGGTAGGCCATAAGAAATACGACTACATCATGTGCCGGTACATGGCCGCTGCCATCAAAGACTGGCCCAAACTGATTCGAAACATTTACGAGTAGGTCCCACTTTACAGCATCTCGTTCCTTCAGAAGATCCTCTGCTAATCCAGTCCCGAAGCAACCTTAACCCCGGTGGCTGGGCAGAGTTCCAGGATATGGACATTGAGCTCTATTCAGATGACGGAACACTCACGGAGAATCACGCCACCAAAGAATGGAGTAAGACGTTCGTGACTACCCTTCGAAGTATGGGCCTCGACCCTGCCCCGGGGCCGCAGCTCGAGGGCTGGGTTCGAGAGCACGGCGGCTTTGAGAACATGTTCCACAAAAAGTACAAGGCCTGGCCCAAGGATGAGTTCCTCAAAGACCTCGGCATGCTGAACCTCGTCCAGACCCTGGACGGGCTGGAAGGGTTCTCGTTGAGAATGTTCTGTGGCGTCCTCGGTCGGACTAGGGAAGAGGTCTTGGTCCAGCTCGCGGAGGTGCGCAAGGAGCTGAAGAGCAATGCCTTCCATTGCCAGTTCGACATGTAATTCCATGTCTTCTGCGATGATTCTGGTGTGTTGCGGCTAACCTTGCTTGTAGTCACGTCGTCTATGGGCAGAAACCCCTCCATGGCGATTCAGCTGAAGAATCCGCCGCCCACTAAGTCCGCCGCCCACAAAGGGATCTCCTTCCCATGTTGGCGTCAATCCGAACGACGGAGCAATTTCAGTGCAACTTTGATCAAAGCCTTGCGGCAAGAGGCTCTTTCAAGCTCGGTAGAACTTCATTTATTAAATGGTCAAGGTCCCAGACCTTGGATGAGAAGAGAAATTTTAACCACATTTAACTACAAGTTTCCTTGCGTCACGAATTGAAAGGTTGAAATGAACGCCGCATAAAATCAGCTTCCAAGTGTCAACTTGTCCCATGTTTCCCCGTCTCCAAATCCTCCTCACCACGAGTGGTCCCCCTTGTGCTGCTTTGACTGCCTTGACTGTCTGGACCGCTTGGAGTCTGCGGAAGCGACCGAGTGGAACGAGTTGAGGGATTTGTGGCAGTTTTCGCCACAGTTGTTGTGGTCAAGCTTGTAGTGATTTTTCTCGTGGTTTATGTAATCTTGCTTCGTGTTGTGCTCGCCCCGAGACGCCCGAGAGGACCCATGTGCCCTTGAAACACCCGTGTAGTCGGTGTGATCATCATAGGTGGCGGGCTTGCTGTGGCGATCATAGGTGGTGGGATGGTCGTAGTAGTTGTTGTCATGATGGTCGTAGGTGTTGGTGTGATGGTTGTAATTGTTGTAGTATTCATTCTGCTTGCGCTCCCTGGAGAGCTTGGAATCCTTGGATGCTACCGATCGGAACGAGTTCAGAGACCTGTGGCAGTCCACACCGCAGTTCTTGTTGTCGGCCTTGACTAGGTTGTCTCGGTACTTCTGCTCGTCATGGTACGTGTTGTGCTCTCCACGAGACGCCCGAGACGATCTTGAGACAGTTGAGAAGTCGTACTTGTTCTTGTTGTTGTTGTAGTCGTAGCCGTGATTGTAGTTGTGATTGTTGTCATAGTACGTGCCGTCGTAAAAACCCTTGGAAGCCTTGGAAGCCCGGGAGCGATGGGAGTCCAGAGACCGGTGACAATCGACACCACAGTTGCCGGCATCGAGCTTGGCTAGGTTGTCTCTGTACTTCCATTCATCGGCGTTCGAGTTCGGGTCGACCCAATCCGCTGAAGCTTCGTTCCTTGCCTGGATGCGAGGCTCACCGTCAGCCTGCGCCTCTGGCTCCAAGTCGACAGCCTCAACAGTGTCGAGGCTTCTGGCCTTGATGTTTGGTTCCACGTCAACGGTGTCGACAGGGATCTCACTCCTGGCCTTGATGTTGGGCTCCTCAAAGTCGACGACGTCAATGAAGTCCTCGCTTCTGGCCTTGATGGTGGGCTCCTCAAAGTCGACGGCGTCAATGAAGTCCTCGCTTCTGGCCTTGATGGTGGGCTCCTCAATGTCGAGGACTTCGATGTAGTCCTCGCCTCTGGCCTTGATGTTGGGTTCTTGGTCGACGCTGTCGACAACGATCTCGCCCCTGGCCTCGATGTTGGGCTCTGCGTCGACAAAGTCAACGACGGGTGCTTCGTCCCTGAAGGCCTGGACTGGGGGATGGAAAAGGCTTGGCGGCGCCGCAACGGGGAGAGCGGAAACGCTCGCCGTGACAACGGCCAAGAGGATAGTAGTAGAGAAGCGCATGTCGTGAACGTGTACGTGGGCTTAGAAGAAGGTGGTGTAAGGCACGAAAGCTTATAGATAAGTTGGGAGGTGTTGAAGAGTGTCGGTTTACCAACGATGATGAACTAGCCAAAGGTTCAGTCAAGTTGGCATGAGAGAAGAAAGGCCAAGGAAAGGGAGCGCACATTACCTCGCCTATTTATACTTGTCTATCATGGGATTCGATGATGAATCGATTGTTTGAAGTTCAACAGGAGAGAGAACAGGCAACAGAGGTGGGAGCCCCGTTCTGTTCGAAATCTGGCGGAGAATCTCATGATGACCCTACTCCTCCTCCCGGCGGCCTCTTCGGAACGGGGAGAAAACTGCTTAGAGAGGCTATCGTAATCGTTGAGTCAAGCTTTGAGACTCTTAGCGCGGAGTTTGATGGGTTAAGCTAAACCTGCTGGATTCGACTTTGGTCGCTGAACTCCTCAACGGTGATGTCGTGGATGCAAGAGTGGTGGTATAATCGACGATCGCTGAATGCCGGGATGCTAGCTCGGCGGAGCTCGGTCTGGACTCGGTCTGGGGGGGAGGAAAGACATCCAGGAACGAACGTGGTCACCGGAAGCGAGCAAGCTTTGGGCATACGCAAGCGTTGTGTGTATTTCAAGCCGCTCTGCATTCTGCGCATAATTACAACAAGCTTACTTGCCATTAGAGCGCACGGGATTTGGTTTCCCCTCTTTTCTACCGTGGTCAAGCCGGTGCCGGATGATGCGATTTGTGAGAAAGGCGACCGAGTCAGAACGAGATGTTCGCTAAGAAGAACGCGTAGCACAAAGCTTACAACATGTTATCTAGATCACACTACAGTTGGTCTACTCACCCTTGTTCATGGGCACTAACGACTGGTTCGGCAGTCACCGAGCAAGGTCCGTGTGGCTGGGAAATGTTGCTGGCTGTTTCCCCCTCTTTTGAGCAGTTATTTTTACTGAGATCAGCCAGCAGCCTCCCGATTTGGTTTGGATTTGTTGTAATGATTGTGATATGCACAGACGAGCTCAAAGAAAAGACTAGTTGAACGTGCTAGAAAATGGATAGCCGTGGTGGGTAATCGCGTCTCTGGTTCACCCCGCTTCCCCATCTGATCCGTAGCGCGCTGTTTCAAATCCCGTGTCGTTCGTCAATGACATTTCGATGCTGTTGAGTTGACATCCATGCGGGGATCCGGGATGATGGAACCTCTGCAGATCATATAGGTACAACCAAAGCTTTCTACACGTGGGGTGGGAGCCTCGATCTACCGCAGAGCCTCGGCGTCCGAGACGGCTGCGAAATAGTTTCCGACTAAAAAAACATGTTCTTAATGGCCGGCATGTGTTGTGCAGGCACAGTGATTGACTTTGATCAATTACGAGGAGGTAACTTTCCTGCCTTTGGCGAAGGATCTCAGAAAAGCTCTTGAGCAAGGCGGTGATCCTGGCAGGGAAGCTCCAGGGTCGGCAGACTCAACCCAAAGCACTGGTACGGATAGCGTCGATCATACCGGACCTTCCCAGGCTCACGGACAATGGAATGGTACAATTGGCCGCAACTTCAGCACCCTCGGGAACGTGGGCGTGCTGGACCTGACAAGTTTGAAAGCGCCTGATTCTTGGGACGGTCTCGCCAGAGAGCTACCCCGCGTTGCCCCTCCTTTGCAATCCAATATCACAAGGTTCCGCTGAGGGGGACAACCGCTCGGGGAAGATACCGCTGGGATGTACTGCAGGTGGAGAGCTGATGAAGGCGCAAGTTCACTCGATCATGGAATATGCATGTTGGGCAGCAGCGAGAGAGGCTCTGGAAAGCGAAAGATCCAAACCTAGGTTCTCGCCTGGGAGAGCCCGAGCAGTTGGGCAGACTCGAAATGGCCAATTGCAGGCGCTCGGAGATTAAAGCTGAGGGGGTGGATGAGCAGAAAACCTTAACTCGACCGTCGGCAACGGACGCAGGATTAGAGACGCGTGTACATTCCACGGATCCTCACTCGCGTCGAAGGTTGACGATGGCTAACCTGACTTGGTTGCCATTTGTAGATGAAGGCCAAGGCGGCAAACGCGGAAAACAGCCGCATTGGAGCATGAAATGTTCCCGAAGCCGGATGGAACTACGGACACCCTGTTGACAATCTACTTGGCTTCGTCAGAGGATCAACGCCTTCTTTCATCGCTTACGAGACTGCGGATGCCAAGAGACATCTTCACATCGCCAAGGGACTTGGCCCAAGGGGTAGAAAGTGTCAGAAATACTACAAATGCCCAGCTCCAGCCTGCAGAGACGACATCGTTATGAAAACATCATTTACCGTTACAATTCTCCTACAAAGCCAGATCCAGCGAACAGCCGCTGACCCGTGACCTTACTCAGCGCCCTGCAAGCGCCATAGCTTCAGACCGAGAAATCCCTTGCTTTGTCAACTTTGTCATCTAGAACTTTGTCGTCGATCAAAGTTTATTCGTTCTCGGTTGACTATTGCGTTTTCCGAACATCTGCCGCCTCATCGATTCGCTATCATCACGGGCGTCGGTCGACGGGCGCTTGAACGTCAAACTCAGAACGGGATAAAATGCGACGAGGACGAATACGATAGCGAAATATTCTCCGGCGTCAGCTGTCAAGACGCAGCAAGGACACACGCGTTGGTCGCCTTTGGCGGAAGAACCGGAAGAACCACAACATTTTCATCCCATGTGTTGGGCCAAGGTTGCTGTTCTAGTGGAAAACGGGTCAAAGCGGTTGCGCACCGGCTTGCTCGACCCCTCGCGGTCGTTTATGCCTCGGTCAGACCGACAGGGATACAGCTCAGTCACAGTCCTCCAAGCTCGCGGTACGCTTACATCGGACTCTCCTCCGGTTCGGCTTGCTCCGTATAGTTTGCCAGATGTTATGCAACCAACGAAGCCTAACGCCACTCAAAATCAATGGCCCGGGGGATGCAGATCTAGCATGGACTTCTCTGGAACTCTCTGAAGAAGCTGCCGCCGGCCGGCAACAACTTCGATGTCGGTAAAAACCTGTTTCTTTCCAACTCTCATGAAGTTGCGGCTCTTTTTGCCTTTAACGGACCCCGAGAAAACTTTAGCTTTGGGCGAGTAAAGTATTATGACCGATCAGTAGGTCTATTCTCTTCCTGAGTGCTTACACAGCGAAGAATAGGCTCTAGTAGCGAAACGAACATCGTCGAATGAGAATCACCTGTGAGTCTCTAGCCGTGAAAAGAATTCGGGAATCAATTGTTGTTGTTTTGGGCTCGTGAAGGAGGCAAAGAACGACGATTGACCAAAGACTTTTCACGTGGGCTCTGCTGTTGAAGTCGGCAAGATGCCCCTCCCGCCCCGGTATTTTGCTTTTCTCTCTTTCTGTGTTAGCTTTCGTACCACTGCTTCCAACCCCTCGCCTTCAGGCATGAGGCGAAGACACCAATCCTGTAGCAAAGCAATCTAAGTAAGATCTCTAGAGCAAGGTTCTTGTCTGTTCGGCCTTTCTGTACTCATTCCTGTACCCAGCGGAGTAGGATGTAACTAAGACGTTGGGGTGGCGCAAAGATGTGTCAATGTGTCATAGACTGGTGAACACAGATACTTCCTGGAAGCGATTCATATTAGAATTCATAGGAGAATATCCATTCAGACCAGACCGCTCCCGCAGTCTGGCCTTCTTACTCTGTAGGAAAGTCTCTATGACGTCTCCGTTCCCTTCTCCATGAATCTAGAGATACCATAAAAGAGCTGCTTACTCAGATCACAGTACGCTCCAAATAAGGTTTGGAGCATTCGAGAATTTTGTATCACGACAGCTCAGAAAGCAGCGCCATGGCTGAAGAGATGGGGGCGCTAGCACCACCTTTTCTACTATGGTTCGTTTGAAATGCTCATTTTATGTGTCATTTCAATGCTCATCTTCGTTTACCTTGCTTCCAGTGACTGAAAGTTGTGCCACGAGAGCCAAAGCCGGTAGTAGACGTCAGCAGGAGAAGGAGTACATGGCAGTAAACATGTCATTTCAGTTGCTGTACTAGGCCTTCCTAGCCTTGCATGGCCGCATTCATTCCACCGCTATCGCTGGATATGACTGGTTGGGCTTCGAGTAACGTGTTTTGACGCTATCTGGGCAGGCTGCATCAAACCATGCACCAGCCATTCGGGGCGATTTGCGGTAGAAACAAGGGAATGTCAATTCACATCTGGATGTGTACTGTGGGAATAGTGGCCTGGCAAGGCAGTGGCCAACGGCCCGGCCAACGGGATGGCCATGGGCCCCCGGCCCCACGGCCCTACGCGGTGGCCATCGCTATGGCCAGCGATAAGGCCGATAAGGCAAGGCCTTTATGGCCTTGCGCAAGGCCAGGCCTACGGCCCTGAACTTGCCAACAACAACGCAACGAATATACAGTCTTTTTGACCCTTCCGAATACCCTCACTTCCTCCCCCGCCGTACGGCTACGCCTGCTTCCAACATGTACGCTGTAAATGGGGTCAGGAGACCATGAGGTCACACACCCCTCACAAACTACGTCAATACTTGCTGATGATAGGCCCCCCAAAACGCCGTCCTGTCGGATTCCAATAACCAGGTTGAAGGGTAGGACGATATTGGTTGATTTGTACCACCTCTACCACTAAGACTCCCGATACCGGATTATTCTCCGAAACCTACATCCAGCATCACCCATGCAGGCCCTTAAATTCACTTTTTTGCTACGTACGAGCAGGAGCCTCTGAATGATCCTGGAAGTCACCGCCTTTACCTAAAAACGCAAATCGACCAGAGTTGTTCTCCCGCATATTCGTCAACGGATCTCATTTGGTACAGTTAGCGAAATGGCCAAGACCATCTAGATAGAATATACGTTTACTCAGGATCAAATGAACGAGTATTTTGCAGTGGTCCGAAGCAAACAATATCCGAATCCTGCGGCTTCAACTCAGCTGCAAGTCGCTGAACGCACCTAATGAGCCGACGAAATCGAACCTAAACTCTTTGGCTTGGAATTTGTCGATTATGGAGACACAAATTTGAAAGGAAAACTCATGATAACGGCGATTTGCATATATATTGCAAGATGAACGAACTTACGCCATCAGGTATTCTTTCATAAAAGTGACGAAAAGGAGACAGCACAACTTCAATATGCATAACTACTACGAGGAGTTACTGCTGTTCAAATTGTCCTGGAAGGAAGAAGAACGGAACCTAACTGTGTTGGACGCCTGAAACACTAATACCGCCGGCCTTGATCATACGATGTACTTACTTACCGAGGTCTCGCTCTACCTTGGCTGGCCACCTATGCTGCCTTGGCGCGCGGCATGTGGATTTTTGAAGACGTCTTCATGGGCAAAAGAACCATCTTATGACGCAATTAGAGAGGCTGATGTGCTACTCCGACCTGAATGAGTCCTCGGCTTCAAGACAGGACCCCCCACAAACAACCTGATAGCCTTTCAATTCTTTCCCGAGGAAACGCCCCGAAGTGAGACCAGCCATAAGCATTGGCACCAAACCGATTACGTGATTCGCCAAACCGCGAAGCAGTCAACGGGCAAGGCGGTTTCGCACCCGAATGGCTGAAAGGAGGATACCGTATTATGCTGACGGCATGGCAGCCCCCCCCGGCGGGCCGCAGAACGCCCCCCGTCACATTCACGCGCGGCCGGTAAGCCACAATGTGATTCAGAACGCCATTATACCTGAATGAAGTCGGATTCCTCGACAGTCGGTAAGTCAGCAGTGCTCTCCCATTGGCCTAGTCTCAGCTGACCCCTTCGGTCGTTTCGCTGCGGCTGAAGCTGACATGGCTGGCTGGCTGGCATCTTCACCCGGCCCCCCCGCATGCGGCCGGTGTGCCTTACACGGGTACGCCCCCGCAGTCTCCGAATATGAGACAACTCCTTGCTGAGTTTGGTTGCTAGATGTATTGTGGTCATGGTAGGGCTGTGTACGTGGGGTCTTTCTCACGCACTGAGATCTTGGGCGTCGCTGCCTGGAAGACTGTAGGGTGCTTGGGACGGTCTTCTGATGATTATAAAAGGTCAGCGCTTCTCGCTTCACAAATTTGTTTTCCTTAGTATTGGGCACTCAACTTGAGCCAATAACACATCCTACTCAACCCAAACACAACTGCTCATCAAAATGTCCGACGGAACTCGAGGCCCCGTTTTTGTCCATGGCGTCCCAGCTGATGATCCGCGTATGTGCTTCTCCTGCCATGTCTCATTTCACTCACTAACCCAGTCAGAAAACCCGCCTATCCGGATGGAAGTCCGTGACATGATCAAGGACCACCCAGACCAATGGAACCTCTATCTGCTGGGATTGGAGAGATTCAAGAGCGAGGCGGTCCCGGAGAGGATGCCCCTTTCCTACTATGAGCTGGCAGGTAAGAGATCATGGACCTGGATACACCTGGATACTAGAACATTAACATGAAAACCCA
Source organism: Colletotrichum tropicicola (assembly GCA_025962755.1). Lineage (NCBI taxonomy): Eukaryota > Fungi > Ascomycota > Sordariomycetes > Glomerellales > Glomerellaceae > Colletotrichum > Colletotrichum tropicicola. The sequence goes on along the minus strand of JAOWMA010000013.1, from coordinate 275,851 downwards.
GCAATCCACGGACTGCCGTACAAGAAGTGGCCAGACCAGCCATGGAACAACATGGTCAGCGTGGACAACCCCTTCCGCGGGTTCTGCACGCACAGCTCCATCCTGTTCCTTACCTGGCACCGCCCCTATCTCGCACTCTTCGAGGTACGTGATTCCGCACGGCTGTAGGTTCAGAGACTGATCGTGACCAGGCCGAGCTCTACAAGCACGTCAACGCCGTCGCCAACGCCTATGCGGACGACGAGCGCAAGGCCGACTACGTCAAGGCGGCCAAGACCTTCCGCATCCCCTACTGGGACTGGGCCCGCCCCGACCTCGGCGTCTTCCCGCCCCAGGCCGCCTCGAGGGCGACAAACAAGGTCATCCGGCCCCGGAGCATGCCGGGCAGGTCCGACATCAACCCTCTGGCATCGTACACCTTTAGAGAATCCAAGAGCCTGCGAGACATCAACATAGTACGTCATCCCCCATATCCCCTCATAAACAAGCACACGCCCCCCTAACATGAACCCCTCCAGTTCCCCCGCGTCGGCGCCACAGTCAGGTACCCCAACACGCGCGACGCCGACGCCGAGATCAACGACGCCCTCCTCGACTTCTTCACCGGCGCCGCCAGCTCCCCCAAGGGCAAGAACCTGACGGAGCGCGTGCAGTTCATCATGCAGTCCTACACCGAGTTCGCCACGGCCTCGAGCAACCGCTTCGACGCGCAGAAGCCCTCCGACATCGACTTCCGCGGCTGGGGCAGCATCGAGGACGTCCACAACGCCGTCCACAACTATGTCGGCGGCGAGGGCCACATGGCCCGCCCCGAGGTCTCCTCCTTCGACCCCATCTTCTGGCTGCACCACACCAACATCGACCGCCTCTTCGCCATCTGGCAGGCCGTCCACGACAACCCCCGCGACCCCCTGACGTACGTCACCGACAAGACGGCCGACAGGCGGTGGGGCAACTTCGTCGTCAAGGCCGGCGGCCTCGAGACAATCGACACGCCGCTGATGCCGTTCGCGCGGGCCGGCACCGCCGAAAAGCAGGAGTTCTGGACGTCCGTCGGCGTGCGGTACACCGACGTGTTCGGCTACGCGTACCCGGAGACGCAGAGGTCCAGGTTCCCGACCCCGAAGGACGTCATCAACGAGCTCGACAGGCTCTACGGCAAGAGGGCCTCCTTCGCCAACATCATGCGCAGCGGCGGCGAGGACCTCGAGAACTCGACCTCGGAACTCCAGGACCGCGCCAGGGGCCACTTGAAGGCAGAGCAGGGCCTCGTCAGCGCCGCCGCCGCCGTCCCCGAACAAGCCCCGCTGTCCAGCACCAACGGCGGCGCCCACCTCCCCTCGGGCCGCAGCCTCAAGAAGCTCGTCGGCAAGGACGACTCCTACCTCGAGTGGCTCGTCAACATCAGGGCCGAAAAGGCCGAGCTCAACGGCAACTACGTCGTGCACGTCTTCCTCGGCGCCCCAGACGACGCGGCCCCGCGGCTGTACCCGACGAACCACGCCCACGTCGGCACCTTCGCCACCTTCGGTCAGGACGAGAACACGGCCTGCCGCAACTGCCAGGAGGGCCGCGCCGCCGGTCAGCAGATCACCGGCCAGATTCCCGTCACGCTGGCCCTGGTCGAGCGGTACCTCGCGGGCTTGGTCGAGAGCTTGGAGCCGGAGCATGTTGTGCCGTATCTGCAGAAGCACCTTCACTGGCGCGTCACGTTGACCAACGGCGAGGTTCAGGACCGGCAGAGTCTGAACAACTTGCTTGTCAGTGTTGTCACCAATGAGGTGACCATCCCCGTCAACCCGAGCGACTTGCCTCGATACTCTCCCGAGGTTGTTGCCCGGCCCGAGTGTACTACGAACCGTGATGGCAATGGACGAGGAAATGGCACCGGGTATAGTGGAACTAACTGATAGATTCACATAGACAGATCGTCTAGAAATAGCAACAGTCACAGTAGCTCAAATAGCAATTGTTTCAAAACCATCATTTTCCTGCTTTGACTGCAAGTACAACCCTAACGCCTCCGGCCAGTCATCAAAATTTGCGTCAGGTAGGTATGCTTCATAGACATTAAAAAGACCGTCATCCAAAGCAAAAGCCGTGACTCGCAACCCATTCATCGACTCCCCAACCCTGTCCCTGGGCATAAATGAATTGTGTATTAAACCTCCGTTTCAACATCGGGCTTGCGTCCGTTCAAAGAACCAAGCTTGGTAATCTTCCGTACGGCAAATTTTGCCTCATCCTTGGCAAACTGAACGTTACGCATCGGACGCCACTGCATCAGCCCTCGGTGCTGACGATGCAGGTCTCGACTCCTGCCCTTGTAATCCTTGTAAGCCTGGATGGGGCCATTGCCATTGCTCTGCTTTGAAGCATTTGAAGGCGTCTCACTGTTGGCGCTGTCGACAGATTGTCGAGCGCCATCGCTTCCCTGTTGGGTGCTGGCATCCGTGAGTCCCAGATCGACGTCGCTGCTGTTATCGTCGTCTTCGTCGAATTCGTCACGTTCCTCATCGTTGAGATCAACCGGGTCGCCATCCATGAGCTGCGTGGGGTCTTTTCCGAAAGCACCGCTCCAGTCTGTACCATCCTTGGCCATCCACTTTTCCTTCTCCTTGGGATTAGCTTGGGCGAGAATATCGCGGCCGTGAGTCAAGGACTCGTCGTGAAGCTTCTGCACAGCCGGAGGGACCTCAGGTTTGACTTCCTCACCACGGACACCCTCGGCAAAACAAGCTTCCCAGGTCTCGATCGTCTCTCGCGAGTCGTTGCTGGTGACGAACTTGACGTGATCGCGGTCGGTACCCGTCGAGAAGCGACCTTTGAACTTGAGTCGTCCAATCTCCTCAATCTTGATGTCGGGAATGTCCTTGAAATTCTCCTCAGTGATGTAGTTCTGTGAGAGACGCAGGCCCTTGTCACACTTCCAAATAGGAATATCGAATTCTTGCTCCTCGTGATCAGGAAGTGCCTGCAGCCAGAGGGATGCGTAGGCATCGGCATGGCGCTTTCCTGGAGGGTAAAATTCGAAGAAGACCGGGGAACGGTAGCGGTAGCGGACGGGGAGACGAATCTTTTCGTGGTTGTTTTCGCCACTGATATCCCAAGTGTATCCTTCGGTCTCTTCCAACTTGGTGCACGTCTCCCTCTTAATGCTCAAAGAGCTTCCACCCGTGCGAAGGCGGATCTTAGTCTTTAGGTGTCCGTAGCTAGTGGCAGTGATGCTCTTGGAGGTGAACTCAAAGGTGCCCACATCCCAACCCAATTGAGGGGGCGGCAGACGCAGTTCGACAGACCGGAAGAGGAGGGAAATGCGAACTCTTCCGTATCCGATGCCTCCGTCCAGAGGGTACCACCGTGTAGCCTCGCTGCCAGTCTGCATAATGTCCGAAAGCTTAAGGGGAACGACACCGATAATTGGATCGTGCTGTCTGTTGCGGGAGTCGCGGACAGTGATGGTGGTGATGCAGGACCTCCAGTCGCGAATGAACTTCTCCGTACCAGCATTGAAAATGGGCTGGGATGAGACAGCCTTGGTACGCGTCTTGTAGACAAGCTCGTCGTTGACAAGAATAGTGCAGTACGAGCTGGGCAGTTTACTGCCTTGCTCTTCCTTGACATCGCCAGCATCAAGACGCGCAGGCTCGTACTCGCGTCCCTTGCGCTTTCCGTTGGAGCCCTTGACGTTCGCAAGTTCCAAACCGACGATCTGGTGGACGACGATGCTGAGGATACCGGAAGGCCACAGAGGGTCAGGAGGAGTGTGGACAACGGCATCCTCTTCAGCATTCTCAATGGTGCCCTTTTCGTCCTGAAGTTCCTTCTTGTCCTTCAGCTCAGGAGGCAGGTTGACGTCCTTACCATCAGTGCGAAGGGCCTTGCGGAACTGGGTCTTGCCGAAGAAACCGACTTCCCAGTGCAATTCGCCGGGCATTGTGCTGTCAGCCTTGACGCCGGCAAGCTTGGAGACCTGAGTGAACATCTTTCCAGGGTGTTGAATGAGCTTCTGAATGCTGAGCTCAACCTTGCCGACAACATCGTCCGCAGAGGAGCGATCGCTGTCCCAGAGCTCGACTGACAGCTGCTCGTCCGCTTTGATCAAATCAGCTGTAACCAGGAGGCCGCAGCTCTCCTCAAAGACAGGGTTGAGGTCGTCCTGAATGACGCGAGTGCAGAACTGAGGCTTCGAAAACTTGCTCCAGGCGACAGTGATGTATGGGTCCGAGCCTCCACCCTCGCTGCCGCGTCGATCTTGCTTGCTGAGGCCGACAGCCTTATGGATTCTGATAAAGAGAAGACCCAAAGCGAGAGTCTCCTTCTTGATGTCGTCGCCTTGCAGCATCTTGCTCATATCAAGAGTCATGCTCTTGGGTGCAACATACTGAATCATGGTCAGCCTCTGGACAAAGCACGCTACGGCTGAAAACGTACCATGGATGCTGCGGCACCAATGGCCCAGTTCACGAAGTTGGAAATTAGCGGCAAGTTGAGAATGTTGACGCCCTTCTCAATCATCGGTGTGCAGCCTGCCTGGACCTTGGGAACACCCATCAGCGTGAAAGTGAGGGTCTTGAGGAACGGTGGCTCGGGGGTCAGCTGAAGACGAATGCGTGCGGTAGCGACGAGACCTTGGAGTTCGACCCCTGCTGACAGTTAGAGATCCTGCATTGTTACAAGAGCCAGATAACTCACAAATGGGGAGCGGAACGCCAAAAAGACCTCGCACACCGAGATAGAACACCAGCTGCATTCCCATATTGCGAGCCTTGGAGGAGATGTCGGCTCCAGAGGGTTTGGCATGGTAAGCGACCGACGCCTCCAGATTGTAGAACGACCCGGCCTGCTCCATGGCAGCCAGCTCGTTCGGATCAGTGTTCTTTTGATTGTTCTTGTGGGCTTCATCCTTGATATCTTGAACGTGAGAGTCGGGCAGAGCGCGCAAGCTGAGGATGCGCAGCGGATTGCTACCCTGCGAGATGTCGGCAACGCGGACGTTTTCGATAACGCCAGGAACAGAGGCGACCATGACGTCCTCAAGAGTGTCGGCCACGCCGGCGAACATTTCGGGGTTGATCAGGTTCCACATGATGCCAAGAGCAGTGTTCATCCACTAAGAGTACTGTCAGTATATTGGCCACAGTATCAAGTCTGTGTGCAGCTTACCTCGACCGACTCCGGGACCAGGTTGACAGTGGCCGTCTCGCCACGCTCTTGCTCGCTGGCCCATTCCGTGTTTCTTCCCTGGGTAATGAGATCCTTCACCCACAGAAACACACCAGCCGCGACGCAGAATGCAAGGGGAACAAGGCCATAGAGTGCGCCGCCAAAAAACTTGCCGACAATGACGATACCGAAGAAGATACCCGCGCACAAGAAGTTGGCACGCTGTTCGAGGGCCTCGAACATGGGCTCGTAGCTGACGCTGGGAGTCCTGAAAAAGTTGACATTGGTCTTTTCGCTGTGGATTGGCACGTCCGAGGTGCTGCCAGGTTCGACCGGGTCGGGTGGTGCCGTGATATCCTGGGCTCTTCGGTACTCCTCGCCAGATTGCTTCGAGGATGTGGCGACCGTAGCCGGCTTTCCGAGATTCTCGTTGGGGATGGAGATCTGCCGGGCATGATGGTTAGTGATGCTGGTGAAATTGATGAAGTACATGGGATCAATGGCGTACCTGGGGGTTCTCGACCACCTCCTTGAAGTCATCCTTTGCGTTTTCAATCTCGATATCCTTTCCAGTGACGGGATCCCGCACCGTCTTGGTCTTCTTCTTCTGGCGGGGCTTCTGCTCGGGGATGTGGTCCTTCGCCTCGGGCTGGCCCTGGTCCTGGTGGCCGTGGCCATGGTGGTGCTGTTGTTTCCTGATGGCCTTGTTCTCGGCGTCGATTTCAGCATCGCGCTCGCGCTTCTCCTTGTCGAGCTGCGCAACAAATTCGTGGATGTTGGGAATCCGGTTTCGGCCGCTGTAGTGCTGGCCGCCGGCCGGCAGGACGTGCTCGTCGACGTTCATCTTGCTGCCATGCACAACCCTGCAATCTTGGACCTGCTTGTGCGTCGGAGTGGGTAAGGGTAAGAGATCAGGCCAGGCGGAGCTTGAACTGCACTCTGGCGTTGGTCACGTAGTAGCACGTTGGCAAGTGCAGTCGAGTCAATCAATTCGTGCCCAGGTGGAAAGGACAAGAAAGCAAAGAGAATTGGCAGACGGACAACCGGCAAGCGTGCGGAGGGCAGCTAAGAAGAAGAGGGCGGAGGCCGGATCTTGGAATTATACCATCGAAGGATGGCGGCCGGACCAGGCTGGCCGGGAAAGGAACCTACCCCTCCAATTGCCTCATAGCTCCTCCCAAACAAGCGTCCCAGCTTTCGCCAACCGGCCAGCTGTGGCAGCTTGGTTGGCACTGGGCTGGGCTGGGCTGGACTGGACTGGTTGGCTCTCCTTTCAGCTGCAGTGTGCATTTGGGCTGGCACGGCTGGGGAAGCTGTGATGGTCAATGACGTAGCGTGTCTTGCGACTTGCTGCCGGGAAGCCCACTAACAGCATGCTCGGCCCCACCCCCGGCTGCCCCCCCGGCACCTTGCAGGCCCTATGACGGAGCAAGTCTCCGGTACTTGGCCTGGTCCGAGCGCCTTTCCAGTCTGTTGCCGCTGCCACGACTGCAGCACCGGGGCGTTGGAGCAAACATTCCCGGCGGCAAGTCTCGAGCACCGGCGGCGAGATTAGTGCCAACCGTCTGTGGCTGGAAGGCTTCGCGCCAGCTGGCCCTCAGGCAGATTGCGTGTGGCTGTTGGCGGGAATGCGCACTCCCGCCATCTGATTCCTGTTTTTTTTCGGTTTTCCCTCGATGGACTGTGCGACATCGATGCGACGAGCTCCGGCCGATCTGCGGTAAGGATCGCTGCTGCTTGCGTAAATGGCTGGAGCTAGCCACGGGCCTGGCCGCATCCTCATTGGCCTCGTGTTGGCCAGGCCGTCGGCTTCCACGTCGCGTCGTCCCTTGGCTCCGTCTCCAGTTCAGCCGTAGACTTGACAGCTGGAGCTGAAGCTTGGTGGTGGTGGGGGGAAAGGCAATCGTTCACTCCGTCGTTGGACGTGGCGGCTGCATCGTTCGCGCTGGTGCAGCTCTATACATGGAGCCGCAGCAGGCGACAGGCAGCTCTGGACGTGGGTGTCCAGATATTCCTCGTGGAGGTAAGGTAGGTTACGATTTCTGACGTCGCTGGATGTCGGGTTGCACTGTAGTTTGTTGCAAATCCTCCGTGCGGCTCATCGACATGGGGTGCCGCAGTTCCGAGCGAGCAATTGCGTTTGCAGGGCTTCTGAAAATATCACCACCCCTTACGCAAGCCAAGGTTGCCCTCGTCAGTCCACCTCTCCACCATGCCCCGCTTGCGACGATACCCACCTTACCTCATCTCTTGCCAGCGGATCATCGTTTGACCGGCCACTGCCGATACGGTGCCCAGCCCAGACCAGGGCATGGAAAATCCATGCTGGCCAGACCATTGAGCCTACAGCAAGCGTCCGTGGACGCGCCAGCCCAGCCTCGATGGATTCCTTAGCAGAGACAGTCAAACATTCCCAACGCACGCTAAGCATTTTCTTTCCCCAGATTATCCCCTGGAGTCTCTGTGCATGGCAAGTGGACGTGTCATCGATGATAAGATGTCCCGAGAGCTTGGTCATGTCGCGTGTGCTCATTAGCTCCCAGCCGATTCTAGTACATGTATCGTACAACGCCGAGCCGCCATTTTCACCCTGCCCAAACACCGGATATCCATGCGAATTCAAATACCCCCGCCAACAAATTCAATCCAATGCAAGCCCCGTCCCCCTTAGCTAACTACCAAATCAGGCGGTATGGGCGTGTCCCTCCTGCTCCCAGTTTCTGGATTGTAGAGGTCCGCCGACCCAAGCCGGTCGGTGCGCGATGCCGCTCGCATGCACACTGTTGGCGTGGTGAGGTCCAAGTCCATGTCCGCGGGCGTTAGTCCCCGATCGCACGAGACGCTGCCCGTGTCTGACATTTCCACGTCGCCAGCCTCGTCAAACGTCTCGACGCTAGGCGTCGGGAGATCGCTGCAGGCTTGCACCTCCAACGTGGGAACCTGGGCCTTCTGTCGCTGCTTCTCGTCTGCCTTCTTTGCCGCCGCCTCCGCCGCCCGTAGAGCAGCCACGGCACCCCCGAGGTTCTCCGGGTCTTCCTCGTGGTTGCCGATCGTCCAGACCCAGCGACGCTTCTTCTCCTTGCGCTTCTTCTTCCTAATGCCGCCCGAGGGGCTAGCTACCGCGGGGCTGGTTATCACTGGTGAGCTGGCTCCCAGGCCAGCCATCCGTCGGCGCATCTCCTCAAAGGGGCCTGGCGTCATGCCACCATCGAGCGTCTCGTTGCCCGTAAACGCAAGTGCGATATCCAGAATGTTGTTGGGCTCCTGCTTTGCAGGAGACGCGGGCGACGCATCCTCAATCAGCAGGTCGATGTGGGATTTTGTGTAAGTATTGGTGACGATCTCCTGCTCGATGGGGCTATTGTACGCTACCCGACGAGCCGCCTTCTCTTGCAAGCGCAGCGACTGACGCCGGGGTGAGATGGGTGTCTTGGCTGTCGGAGGTGGGAGTGGTGAGTTGCGGAGGATGCTGTGGAGAGATCGAGGATGGCTGTAAGGCGGCTTGGTGCCCGACAAGGTGAGGTTGGTCCGTCTGCGAAGGGAGCGGGGCGCCGGCTGGTCGCTCATCAGAGCCGTCAACGGGGTCTGGGTGTCGATAGGCGAGAAGCCAAACATTTGAGGGCCGTTCGAGTCTACGGGGCCGGCTGACAACGGAGGAGTCGCCGTCATGGTGCTCGGGAAGGTAATCTCCATGGCCGCAGCGGGGGACATGGGATGGGCGGTCAATGGGGTTTCGGGGTATGAGACAGCATACGGTGTTTGAATCTGGGGAGTTACGAGATCCTTCGAGTCGGGCTGCGGCTGTTGGAAGGTGTTGATGGCCGTCAAGGGCTCCGCGAGCACAGGCGTTGCCCTCCCGATGGCGGTGGCATAGACATTGGAGAGGGTATTGAAGGTCGTCGGTGATTTCGGATCGACAAGAGCCAGCGACTTGTTGATCCTAGTGTGGGGAGCCGGCGAAGTCTTGATGGACAAGGACAGCTTGGGCCTCCTTGAGGCCGCTCCGGGCTGGGTCGCCATGCTGGCCACGTGCTGCAGGTCTCGGTCTCGAACGGGACGGCGGATGCAAGAGTCAATCGAGGTTGACGGTCTACGGCTCTGCCTACGTTGCCAACAGAATGGTCGGTTGGCTGGTCGGACCAGGATCAGGCGGTAACCTCAGCCTCCCAAACGGGTGGAATTACCGGGGATGAAGCAAGCAACTCGAAGAAGGGAGGAAACAGTAGTGAGCAGGTGTGAATCGGAGGGGCCAGCGGCTATATAGATTGAGAAGTGGTGCAACGCCGGGTCGAGGAGGGTGAGGGGTCAACCAAGATGGCGGGCGTCGAATTGCAGTTGAGTCGAGGTCGAGAAGCGCCGCTAAGCAGACATATATGCAATGCAGTGTGACTGTGTGCAGGACAATAACCGCGATTGCTCGAAGGAATGTGTCGCACGCAGCACGACACCCCTCGCCTCCAGCAGCTCCAGTTCTGGTTGGCTATTTTGGGCAGCCGGATGTGATGGGGAAGAGGCGCAAGCGCCGGGCTCAGCGGAGATCCCTGTCGCGTCGACTCGCATCCCTGCGGCGCGGCCAATCAAGCCGCGGCGCTGGTCGGCTGTTTGTTCCAGAAGCGGCGTCTATTTGAACGAGGGCCGGGGGGGCTTCTGCGTAGGGATTGCTCGCCATTTCCGGGGCAGAAAGACGGTGAGAGAGGCACCGGGGAACCAGAGTCATGGGGCGTTCGTCGGAGCCTGATCTGGCTGTCATGTCCAGTCGGGACGATGCGCCGAGTCGGATGGCGCGACGGGGCGGCTATTCAGGCGCCGTCGTCCAGTCTACTGGACAGTAGTGCCGGCTGGGAGCCGTTCCATCAAGCCACAGACGAGAAAAGCCTTTGACGGTGATGAGAGAGTGCGTCTGCGTCCGAAATCCTGCGCTCTTTCAGGCGCGTCGTCCGGTTTCCCGGCGACTTTTCGAAAAACCTGAGATGACGGCGGCGTAAGCAGCGTTTGAGTGGGAGGGGGAAAAGCAAAGGCGCTGGAAGGGCTGAGTGCCGGAAGGAAGCGAACTTTGGTCTCGCCTCTCCAGTTTTTGCTCCGCTTCGGACCCAGGTCAACCTAAGTCCGTGCGAGAAAGAGACGCGACAGCCGATGGCGCGGGGACGCTGCAAATTGGCGTTGGTGCTGTGCCACTGTGTGGCGGGCCTGCTGGCTGGGGAACAATTTCTCTGAGCCGCCTGTCGCCGAGCCACGCAAACACGATGGCCCCCAGTATCCAAAATTAGGTAATCGCACATGCATGATGTAAGCATCCTGTCCTCGCAGTCGGGCCCACTTTTCCACCCTAACACGGCCAGCGTGGGACCGGCCGACACCGGCTGGTAGGCCCCGCTGTTCTCCAAATTCGACTTCACCCCGCCGGCGACCCTCCACAACATCTCCAAAGCCGCCGGCCTGGCCGAGCTCTACCTTATTGCAAACATTCAGGAGAGCCAAGACCCTCAGCGATACCCGGCACGCTCCCACGGCCACAACGTATCTTCAGGGACCACATGGTCGATCTCGGCCGATACGCCCGCATCGCAACTAGCTGCCAATCAGCCATTGCGATAAACTTCCTACCCCACGCCACGGCCATTGGATCAGCCAAGCATTTCCGGCCAGCCTTACAGAAATCAATGGATATCAGGCCTGAAGCCCGCCGGCGACTTACACGACTGCCCGAAGGCTTCGCCGAAGTGTACTTCTTGAGAGGACGACGGCCTCGCACCTGAAGCTGCACTTTCAGGAGACCAGCTTGATCATAAAAGGGGCAGGAGCTCCGAAGTTGTTCCTGGACAAAAGTCGTTGCTTGTTTGCAAGTTTTTTCCGGCATCTGTTCATTTGAGAAAATTCCAGCATTGTAGCGCATATTGACGTGCACCTAATTCATAATGGGTGCGTTAAGCCACCCTGGCGATGTACCCGTGCATCTGCCATCTGGGCATCCCGATCAGCTGGGACTTCTTACTAACATTAACTCATCCTCCTCTCTAGGCTCCACAATCCAAGACACCTTCCCCCTCACAATCCCAGAATGGAGAGCCGCACAGGAATCCGGGGACGGCCTACTCCGATTGCTGTCACTTCGTGAGTCGGAATCCAGATTTAACTCCAACGCCTGGATCGCCCTGGCCACGCCAACCCAGATCGAGCAACAATGGGCTTATGCCGAGTCCCTGCGGGAGTCCGGTGCTACTCTACCACTCTTCGGCGTCCCCTTCGCGGCCAAGGATAACATCGACGTCGCCAGCTTCCCCACAACAGCTGCCTGCCCCAGCTTCGCGACCGGGCCCGTCGACAAGGATGCCACCATCATCGCCCGCCTCAAGGCCGCCGGTGCCATTGTGCTTGGCAAGACGAACCTTGACCAGTTCGCCACAGGTCTCGTGGGCACCAGGTCACCCTATGGCTCTGTTGGCAACTCGTTTGATCCCACGAGGGTTAGCGGCGGCTCCAGTTCTGGCAGTGCCGTCGTTGTTGCCAGAGGTGTCGTTCCGTTCTCTCTTGGAACCGATACTGCCGGCAGCGGTCGTGTGCCTGCTGGGCTGAACAACATCGTCGGCCTAAAGCCCACAAGGGGTGCATTAAGCACGACCAGAGTCGTGCCGGCATGTCGCAGTCTTGACTGTGTGTCCATCTTTGCACTCAACACAGCCGATGCCGAGGCCGTATTGGCAGCTGCTGAGGGCTTCGACCCCGAAGACTCCTTCTCGAGGACCCGGCCTGACATTATGCCCATCTCTGAGAAACGACGCATGGCTATCTGTGACAACCCTCCGTGGTTTGGCAAGACAGAGCAAGCTGCCGCCTACGCCAAAGCTTTGGAAAAGGCAAACGGCCTTGGGTGGTCGCTGGAGCCCAGAGACTTTGCTTCGCTCTTCAAGCTCGCCAGCCTGCTGTATGAGGGTCCGTGGGTCGCTGAGCGCTACGCCGCGATCAAGGACTTCATCGAGGCACACGAAGACGAAATGGACCCTACTGTCCGGGAGATCATTCTCAAAGCCAGGAACTTCAACGCGGCGGACCTCTTTGCTTCCGAGTATCTCCGCCAAGACTTGACTCGCGAGATCCAAGACAAGTTCGAAGAGTTCGATGCCATCTTGGTGCCCACCGCTCCTACTTTCCCAACAATTGATGATCTCGCTCGCGAGCCGATCAAGGAGAATGCTTATCTGGGCACCTATACCAACTTTGTCAATTTCATGGATTGGACCGCTCTTTCTGTCCCTGCTGGCTTTAGATCAGACGGGCTTCCGTTCGGCATCACCCTCATTTCTTCCACCTGGGAGGAGCCCAAACTACTTGCGCTCGCCCGGGAGTGGCTATCCACGGCCTCTCGACCCCTTGGCGCAACCAGAGTCGAAAGACTCGAGACACGGGAATCTGACGCTATCGCCGCGAGCGAGCCGAAGACGACTCGTCTTGTGGTGGTAGGTGCTCATCTGACGGGGTTTCCATTGAACAAAGACCTGACGTCACGAGGAGCAACACTAGAGACGGCAACAACGACCTCCCCCAACTACAAGTTCTATTCTCTCAACACCGGTGGATCGGTGAAGAAGCCAGGTCTTAGGCGTGTCCCGGCCGGGGGCAGCGCCATACAAGTCGAGGTCTGGAACTTGCCCACGACGGAGATGGCCAGCTTTATGAAGACGGTCTCTTCGCCCCTCGGCATTGGCTCTGTAGAGTTGGAAGACGGCACCTGGGCCCCAGGTTTTGTTTGCGAGCCGTATGGTCTGGACGGCGCAGTCGACATCACCTCGTTCGGGGGTTGGCGGGCCTTCATCAAGTCTCTGGATCCCACACCCCAGAGAGATGGAGTCAGCTCCAAAATCAGCGGTATCAAATCCGTGCTTATCGCAAATCGCGGAGAAATTGCCGCCCGCATCATCCGCACCTTGCATTGCTTGGGTCTGAAAGCCATTACAATTCACTCCTCCGCCGATGCTCGCTCTCCGCACGTGCGCAATGCCGACGTCTCTCTTCCGCTTGAGGGCACATCTGTGTCGGAGACCTACCTCAACGGCCCCCAAATCCTCTCCCTGGCAAAGAGGGCGGGTGCGGATGCCATCATACCAGGCTATGGCTTCTTGGCCGAGAATGCCGACTTCGCCGCTGACGTTGAGGCCGAAGGCATGATCTGGGTTGGTCCCACTGCTGAACAGATGCGTCGACTGGGATTGAAGCATCTTGCCCGTGAAGTTGCAATCGACGCTGGCGTTCCCGTCGTTCCAGGCAGCAAGCACCTTCTCAAGAGTGCTGGGGAGGCACTGACCGAGGCTGAGCGCATTCACTACCCAGTGATGCTGAAGAGCACTGCTGGTGGCGGTGGCATCGGTCTCAAGCGCTGTGATGACGCTGCATCGCTCATGGAGGCATTCGAAAGCGTTCAGAGATTGGCTCAAGCCAATTTCGGCGACGCGGGAGTGTTTGTGGAGCACTTTGTCGAGCACGCTCGTCACATTGAGGTACAGATCATCGGAGATGGGAAGGGCAATGTCACATCAGCCGGCGAGCGGGACTGCTCCCTTCAGCGGCGGAACCAGAAAGTCGTCGAGGAGAGCCCAGCTGCCTTTGTCCCAGTTGATGTGCGAACGAGGATGCGCAAGGCCGCTGTCGATCTAGCAGCGGCTGTCAAGTACCGCAACGTCGGCACGATCGAGTTCATCTACGACATTGACACCGCGGAGTTCTACTTCCTCGAGGTCAATACCCGACTTCAGGTCGAACATCCTGTGACAGAGTCTGTGACGGGACTAGACCTGGTCGAGTGCATGATTCGTGTGGCATCTGGCGATAGCGAAGACATCTTCAACGGCAGGCCGGAGGGTTTCGAGGTGAAGGGCAACTCCATCGAAGTTCGAGTCTACGCTGAGAGCCCTCTTCAGAACTTCCGCCCGTCTCCAGGCCGTCTCTTGGACGTCTCGTTTCCTGATGGTGTGCGTGTCGATACGTGGGTTGAGGCCGGTATGGAAATCTCGTCGTCCTACGACCCTCTCGTGGCCAAGATCATTGCCACAGGCGAAAACCGGACAGAGGCAATCACGAAACTGGCCATCGCCCTGGACAACACTGTGATTACAGGAATAGAGACCAACATGGAGTACCTGCGCAGTATTGTCGACTCTGACTTGTTCAACTCTGGAGATTTTACTACGACATCGCTCAACAGCTTCGAGTTCGATGCGAACCTCATCGAGGTTGTTGATCCCGGCACCTTGACCGCAGTACAAGATTACCCTGGTCGCAAGGGTTTGTGGCACGTCGGCGTTCCACCGTCTGGTCCATTCGACGACTACTCCTTCAGGCTGGCCAACAGACTGGTTGGAAACGACTCTCGCGCGGCTGGTCTGGAGTGCACCATCCAGGGGCCTAGTCTGCTCTTTCACTTCGATACCATCGTTGCTGTCACCGGCGCACCCGTCGAGGTCAGAGTAGACAACGACGCTGTCCAGCAAAACACGCCCATCAGGATTGCTAAAGGAGCAACACTTTCCATCGGCGCTCCTTCGAACGGCTACCGTACTTACGTTGCCATCCGTGGTGGTCTTGACGTCCCTGAAATCTTTGGTTCCTGCTCGACATTTGCTCTGGGCCAAGTTGGCGGCCATAATGGTCGCAATCTCCGCTCTGGTGACCTGCTACCTGCAGGAACCATGGAGACTGCCCCAGTGTTTGAGGCCGTCGGTCCTTCTATTCCCCTCCCATCCGAGCCGGTCAACGGTCTTTGGACTCTTGGTGTCGTTCCGGGACAGCACTCGGCACCGGAGCACTTCACCGAGGAAGGTTTCGATACCCTGTTCAGTGGTGAATGGGTCGTTCACTACAACAGCAACCGCGTCGGCATCCGCCTCGACGGCCCTAAGCCGCAGTGGGCCAGGGCAACGGGTGGCGAAGCCGGGCTGCACCCGTCTAATATCCATGATAGTCCCTATTCGGTGGGCAGTGTCAGCTTCACAGGCGACGAAGCCGTCATTCTGACTTGCGACGGTCCCAGTCTCGGCGGCTTCGTCGTCTTCTGCGTTGTGGCTTCGGCTGAGATGTGGAAGTTGGGACAGCTCCGCCCCGGCGACAAGGTGAAGCTCAAGCCGATCACCGTCGACGATGCGCTCGCTCTAGAGAAGGCGATTGACGAGTCAATCGCAAACCTCACCCCTTTGAAAATGGAGGAAACAGCTGCCGCCAGCGGCCTTGCACCGGCCGACCTCAACCCACTGCTCGGCAACATCGGCAGCGCTGGCCGCCACATCATCGTTCGTCAAGCTGGCGATAGCTCAGTTCTCCTTGAGTTTGGAACCGAAGACGTCTTCTCCCTACGCCAGAGCTTCCAGATCTATTCTTTCATCGCACGCCACAAGCAGAATCCCATTCCGGGCGTCCTCGATCTCTCCCCAGGTGTCCGCACTCTCCACATCCAGTATGCCGAAGGGACCCCTCCCTCAACAATCCTCTCCTCCCTTCGCGCTCATGAGACGTCACTCGGCACTGCCGTACCGTCTTCACTCCCCTCCCGCACCGTCAGCCTGCCCCTTGCCTTCGACGACTCCGTCTCCCGCGCCGCCGTCGCCCGATACGCCGCCACGATCCGCGCCACAGCTCCCTGGCTGCCGAGTAATATCGACTTCCTTCAACAGCTCAACGCTCTCGGCTCCCGCGACGACGTCGAGCGTATCTTCCTCGACGCGTCATTCCTCGTCCTCGGCTTGGGTGATGTCTTCCTCGGCGCTCCTTGTGCTGTGCCCTTGGACCCACGCCACCGCCTTTTCGGCACGAAATACAACCCTTCGCGCTCCTTCACTCCCCGTGGAGCGGTAGGCATCGGCGGACAATACATGTGCATTTACGGTATGGACTCTCCCGGTGGATACCAGCTCGTCGGTCGCACAGTGCCCATCTGGGACGACGTCGCCGCCTCCGTCGCCTCTCGCAGCACTCAATCACATCCATGGCTGTTCCGCCTCTTCGACCGAATCTCTTTCTACACCATCAGCGAGACGGAACTCGACGCCGCCATTACGCAAGACAGAATGGCGGACCTCATCAAGATTGAGGAGGGCAGCCTCGATCTGCACGAGTACGAGGCCTGGCTCAAGACGAATGACCAGGACATCGAGGCCACGCGCGCCGCCCGCGCCGAGGCGATCCGTACCACCCCCTTTATGGAGGAGCTGCTGCAGCCGTACCACCCGCCTGAGACGGAGCGGCGGCTGATCGAGGAGGACGACGTCGCGGGCGAGCGGGTCAAGGCGCAGATGCCCGGGCGGTGCTGGAAGTGCGAGGTCAAGGTCGGGGACGAAGTCGAGGTTGGGGACGCGCTGGTATGGATCGAGTCGAACAAGATGGAGATCAAGATCGGGAGCCCCGTGAAGGGCAGGGTGGCCAAGATGCTCGTCGCAGAGGGTGACATTGTCGGGCCGTATGACGATTTGCTGATTGTTGAGACGGATTAGAATCTGATGCTCATTTTGGTTTTGTTGGCGATTTCTTGGCATTTTGGCTTTTTATACCTTGGATATATATAGACAGCTTTTCATAGACGGATAGACCATGGATAGACTTGTACTGCTGGGGAGGTCCAGCGAGCCTTTGTTTGTTAGCATTCGAAGAGTCATGTTGGGACAAATTTCAAAAGGAAAAAAACAAATCCTGTTTTGAGCGCCTATCTGATCTCCATCACGGCTCTTGCTGAGCTCTACATCACACGGCCCGTGTGTGAGTAATCCAACTATACCCTCCCGTCTCCGTGGTTTACAGGTCGCGCGGACTCTATACGATGCGCCAGGGCCCCAAACACCCGCGATCCCTATTCTAACAAAGGTCCTCCTCTTACTCTCTACTCATACAAATGTTTTACATGCACTTGGCCGGACCATTGTCGTCTGCGCACGCGTTAGTCTGTCATGAGAAAAAAGCTGTTCTGGGTAGAGACTTACCGCCCATCATCTTGGCGACGGCCTGGATCAAAGTGACGACCATGACCAAGGTTCCAAAAGCGACGATGCCCATGGCGACGTACGTCTTCCACGAGCGCGTGGCGAGCTTGATATAGCACAGCGGCGGGAGGATGTAGGCAATGGCGCAGGCGGACGTGGCGCCGACGAGCTCGAAGACGGCGCCGACGTCGCAGGTGAGGAGACTGAGGACCATGGCCGAGACGACAAGCGCGGAGCTGAAGATGAGGTGGAGGTTCATGTTGAAGGGCTCGTTGGGGAAGAAGTAGTTGAACATGACCTCACGGCAGACAAAGGCCTCGAGCGGCAGGGTGGTCAGCATGTTGAGACCGAAGCACAGCCGGGCGATGGTGACCATGACATTGTCGGCCGGGAAGTTGTTGAGGACGTTGCCCAGCGTCTTGTCGCCGAAGGTGAGGAAGCCGGCCAGGGCTACGAGGAGACAGGCGACCATGGAAATGCCGGTGGAATAGTGCGTCACGCGGGAGAAGCGGTCTATTGTTGGGGTTTTGAGAGAGCCGTAGATGAGCAGGGAGTTGTGGTGGCAGACAAAGGCTACTGGGAGTTAGAATCGTGGTCTGGGAAGACTTGAGGTGACTTACCGAAGGATATCACGCCGATGGCTTCAAAAATGCCCCCGTTCACGGTCAGGAGGGCGGGTGAGAAGGAGCCCCGTTCCGCCTTGGGGGTGAGAGCTCCTTGAATGATAACAGTCAAGACGATGACGCCCATGCTGATCAGGGCTAGTGTACTTGCTTTGGCGAGCTATTCACGGATGTTAGCATTTCCCGGTTAAGCATGCCCGTTGACGAATCTTACCTTTGCGATGTCCCGGTACAGAGTGAGCGGGTAGCTGATGCCCAGCACAAAAATGACAATAACGACCTGCCTGTTGGCCAGAAGGCTCATGACAGGTATTTCGCGGATATCCGGCCAAATGGCCGTAAAAACGTGGGGTATTGAGTCGCCCACAATGATGCCAAACGCCACCATTCCTCCAAACGCAAATGCCCACTGTGCGACCGAAATGGCAATCAAGCCCGTCCGGCCGAAGCAGTGTTCGACCGTCCCCTGGAAGCTGTTGCTCCCGGACAGCTTGCTGTTGATAACGATCAGGCAGATGGTCCAGTCGACGACCACCGTCAGACCGACGAGCAGGATCGTTCCGGCCAGCAAGCCCGCCTGCTTGAAGGCGTACGGCTGGCCGATGATGCCGGCGCCGATGATGGAGTTGGCCATGTTCATGAAGGCCATGCGCAGGCCGGACTTGGGCCGGTTACGCTCGGCCTCGGCCCACTCGTGTACATCCTCGTCTCCCCACTGGCTGTTGGCGAGGGCGACCGAGGGCGCCTCGATGTCGGTCAGCAGCGGGCGGTGGTGGTCGTCGTGGTCGCCGCCGCCGGGCGCGTGGTGGAAGAGGTCGTCGTCGACGTCGAAGCTGTCGCGGGAGGCGCGGGCAGAGCCGTTGCTCGTCGTCATCGAGGCCCGCGGCGGCGGCGGCTCGACGATGGAGGGGATGGGGTCGAAGCGGACACGGTTCGGGGTGCGCGGCGTGCCGGGGGATCGGAGGGCTTGGCGGAGCGGCGGCGGCGCCTGCGCCTGTTTGGCTACGAAGTAGTCGTCGCCGGCACCACCGGCATCCTCATGGTGGGCGAGGGGGTCGTCGGCGAGGAGGCTTCTGTCCTCCTCGCTGGGGCCAGGAGCAGCGCCGCCCGGATGGGAGTCGTCTCGGTGTGCTCCATGGTTTCGGGCCTTGGCCATTGTAAGTTATTGCGCGGTCATTTTCCGGAGATAGAAATGACGACGAGGAGGATTCGAAGGCGGCTTCGTGGAGTTTGAAGTCGCGCCGTCCGTCGTGCTGGGGTTTGGTTCGTGTGGGTTCAATGGGTGTCTGTGTCTGTCTTGTTCAGATGTTGAAGCTACGTCTACTGTCGGCTTTCGGTCGACGTTGCAAGCTGACCTGACCTCAGAGTGGAGGTACGTACCTCCTTTCTTTTAGGGGACCGGGAGCTGTCAGCAGTCCGCGTACCCGGCGACAGGGGCGCGGTCCGTTCAGTGGGTTCGGGGGCGAGCGGTGCTGGAGAGTCCGAGTGGGCAAAGCAGGTACTGATAAGTACTCCCAGGCGGTCAAGCAGCAGCGAGGTACATCTATAGACTTGCCAAATCGGGCTAGTCTCGCTGTCTCCCCTAGCCTGCACTTCCACACAATCGCCCGGCGCAATGACGGTGAGCGACTTATCAAAATAAAAAATTCCCACCCAGCAGTCTGCGATAACAGCACACAGCCCAGCCAAATCAGGCGACGCAACCTCGACCAACGAGCCCGCTCAATCGCCGAAAGAGCCCCGGTGTTATCGCATTGGAACCTGTCGTTCGGTGTCTGGGAGCCAATATCACGGCGACTGCCAGGCCGACCTGCTGCTGCCGCGGCGTCCCTCATCCGCTCGCTCGTTCTACTCCAACGGCCAGCGCAGCGCAGCCTGGTCGACGACGGCGTGGTCAGGCTTCAGGCTTCAGGCTCACACAAGTATTACCGAGAAGCCAGGGCCGTCGATGATCCTCGCTTGCAATTCCAATTGCAGTCTACCCCAAGCCTGATTGATCAGCCTCAATGCTGCCGTAGCTCCCTCCCACCCCTCACTCTCCCAAGCGGTCGGGACCTTACGATAGGCGGCGGCAGCGTTCGTTGGTGCAGGAAGAGCCTTCCAGCCGAACCGGCACTGAACGAAAAAAAAAAGTTGTCATCAGCGGGGGCGCCTCGTTCCCTTTTTAATTCCATTCTCACTCAGCTTCATGTGTCACCGGTTTTACGTGACCGCAGCACTGCTAATCACATCGACACACCTTATCTCACCTCTCACGAACCCTATCTGAGTCTCATCTGCCAGAGGTAACGCACTTGAGCCTTATCTCGCCCGAACCTCCCGCGCTTCGGCCCGTCGTCCGGTTCCGCCCGCCGATATGGACACAACGCCACCCTCCTACGGAACCCCCGCCTCCGCCTCCGCCGGCCCCGGCCCAACGGCCTTGCCGGCGCCCGCGCCGACGCCCCTAGCCCAGATTCCATCTTTCGAGCCCCATCCCTCATCAGCAGCGGCCGCAGCCGCCGCCGCCGCCGCCGCTTCATCGGCGACAGGGGCCCAGAGCCGCCCCTGCGACATATGTCGTCAGCGCAAGACGCGCTGCGTGCGCGAGGACGGCCGCGACAAGTGCGTCATGTGCTCGTTCCATGGCCAGCCGTGCACATATCTCCGCGGGCCGCTGCCGCGCAAGCGCCGGAAGGCCACAGATCCCCCGGAGCAGCGGCCCCCGACCAATGGGTCCGTCTCTACGCCCGCTGGCCCTCCACCGGCTCCCGCACCACTGGATCCCCAGGAAGAGATAACGTAAGTGACATTACATTTCATTCTTATCGTCCGATGCCACGACTTGGTCCCTCACACCGGTCTGTATGACTTGTGTCATGTCTTTCCTCTTTGGACCGTCCACGCCCTTCTCATTCGTTCCCGTCGTCCCTCCTCCTCGAGTCACCTGTTCTGACGGGCGTGTCACCATCGTACAGCCACCCCTCACCCGAGCTGCTGGAGGCCCTCTCACCGTCTCTCGCCGGCTCAGAGAACATTGCACACTTCAGCCCCCAGCCGTCATTACTGGATGGCACCCTTGGGCTACACCTCAAGACACATTCCGAATACGTTGGCAACACCAGCTACCGGGAACCGTCGCTACTGGACTTACACCGTCCACAAGACCCAAGCGTCCGCTTCGTGCGCCGCCTGGATGACTCGACCGTCTTCCTCATACACCGCGACCGCGAGACATCATCAGAGCCGCAACGAATAGCGGACCTCGATGCCATCGAAAAGGTCGTCCACCCCCTCGGCTCAACACTCGTCAACCTCTACTTCCGCATCGTTCACCCCAGCTTCCCCATCCTCCACAAAAAGGTCTTCCTCGAAAAGTACGCCCGCTCCTACCATGAGTTCTCTCCGCCGCTGCTGGCCGCCGTCTATCTCCTGGCCCTCGACTGGTCCCTCTACGACCGCACCCTCGCCACCTCCTCGTGGCAGCCCGACCAGGCCGCCCTCGAGGCCCTCGCCCTGCGCACCATGAGCGACGACATGAAGCGCCCCAAGATCTCCACCCTCCAGGCCGGCCTGCTCATCCAGCAGCGCTTCCGGAACAACACCTGGACCTTCACCGCGCAGCTCATCGCCCTCGCCCAAGGGCTGGGTCTCCACGTCGACTGCAGCGACTGGGCCATCCCCGAGTGGGAGAAGGGCCTGCGTCGCCGCCTCGCCTGGGCGCTCTTCATGCAGGACAAGTGGGGGGCCCTCGTCCACGGCCGGCCCTCGCACATCCGTCTTGACGAGGACTGGGACGTCCGGCCTTGCCGCGTCGAGGACTTCCCCGAGAACGCCGCCGACGAGGAGCACGACCCGGAGGGCAGCGCCGAGGTCGTCGTCGGGCGCGAGCTGTTCCTGAGGCAGATCGAGCTGTCGCTCATTCTCAGCGACGTCCTGGCCACCTTTTACACGGCCAAGGCCACCCGTCGCGGCGGCACGCTGGATCAGATCGGCACCGTCGGCGTCGCAGAGCTGGCGAAGCCCATCGTCATGATGTTGAGGGAGTGGTACGCCAAGCTCCCCGAGGCCCTCCAACTCCAGGAGACGCGCCTCAAGAAGCTCTCTGCAAACGGCAAGCCCAAGCCCCCGTCCCTTCTCTAATGCCAATGCCACAGAACATCGTGTCTCGCTAACACTGAACCCCAGGCTCCCTCCACCTCGCCTACGTCTCGATAGACCTCGCCCTCCACCGCTCCCTCGTCCGCAACATATCCGCCAACGCGCCCCCGGAGCTCCGCGCCGCCATCCGCACCGGCGCCCGCGCCCGCCTCGCCGCCGCCTCCAACATCATCGCCAACCTGCAGATGGAGCACATCCAGTCCTTCTGGGGCTTCGCCGCCTCCGCCCAGCTCGCCGGCATCGGCTCCTTCGCCGGCCTGCTCTGGGCCACCTCCGACGACGACGCCGAGTCCATGTACTACGCCGACCGCGTCGAGGAGTACCTCTGGAGCCTGCGGGTCCGCGCCCAGGCCGCCCCCTTCGCGAGGGAGGCCCTGCGCATGCTCGAGGCCGACGTCGGCGGGCTCGGCGCCGTGAGGGCCGCCGCCTCGGGGCTCCACGGCGAGATGAAGATGTAAAGCCATGATTTGACGTGATTATCTTTTTTTTTTTTTTGAACACATGTTTCTATATTACAATGGGCAATACCATGCAATTAAGCGGAAAAGGGAGGCTCATGGAAGGGAGGGGAGGAGGTGGGGCTGGGCGACAGGGCACGCAAATTTGCTTTTCGGATCTGGGATACCCCTAAACTACAGAAGGGATGGAAATGTTGTGATTGCATGTTTCACGACTATCGCGGGTCAGCGTTTTCAAGCGTTTCCATTGCTGTTGCCGTTTACATGTTTTTATAAGCCTATTCAAAGTAAATCTGTCGTCGTATCTTGCGTTTCGCATCTCGAGTTGTCATCGAGGTACGGGAAACTTGTTCATCACCTTCGTCGAGTTCTCAGGCAAATCTAGTCGCACACCAAGGAACCAATGGTTGTCATGTTTTGTGGCCGTGAGAATCAGACGCTTTTATCTACATTACAAATAGTATCTACAATGGCCATCTGTAGCGGGCCGTCT
This sequence comes from Colletotrichum tropicicola, assembly GCA_025962755.1. NCBI lineage: Eukaryota > Fungi > Ascomycota > Sordariomycetes > Glomerellales > Glomerellaceae > Colletotrichum > Colletotrichum tropicicola. The sequence goes on along the minus strand of JAOWMA010000013.1, from coordinate 253,014 downwards.
TTGTCGGTCCCAAAGGGGGTATCATGTGCACATAACCATCCAATTTCCCTTTTCATACTCCCGATCATGATGAGATCGCAGCGCTTGACAAAAACTCCTTAATAAAATCCGAACATGGCGAAGAGGCAGAAAGATGCGGCAGCAGCCACATTGACGCGGGCGAAAGAGGCTGACAATGCCGCGCCCGACTGAGATGTCGGTGATGCCTGCGCAGCCGCGCTTGTCTCGTGTCCGCCGAGGCCAAGATTGGGCGTGGCCGTCGCCTTAGAGGGCGCGATGGTAGTGATGCCAGGCTGGTTCACCACCGGTGGTGTGGCGTTGGGGTCGTCGGCAGTTGTGGTCGCTGGGGGAGGATCATTCCTGCTTGCGAATCCTACCAAACCAAGTTAGTAAACTGTGCGCCCGGTGCGAACATTTGGGAGGTAACTCACCAATGCGCTTCTGATCCTTATCAAAGACCGCATAGACATTCTTCAGGAAGACATCTCCCAACAGCCAGGCTCCCGGCACAACCTCGTGCCCATAGATGTTGCTTGTGCAAGTGCCATCGGAGTTGGGCTTGCTTCTCCAGTCCTTGGCAGAGACGACGTGGCTCACACCGGAAAAGGTATATGTGACGTCCTTGTCACTGTCACACGGCACCCTGTAGGTGGTGCCATCGTCCGAAGAGGACCCCGGGATGTTCTTGTGGAACGCGGCAACGTCGGCCTGGGGACCAAAAACGTAGGACGTGCCAGTGTCGATGTAAGCGAGCTTGCCTGCCGCGCCCGACTTTTGGCCATCATAGGCGATGCCGTCCACCGGAATAGCCCAGTCGCCATTGTCAGATCCCACTGCGGTGTAGGTAATGTCGCCGGTGTACTTGTCCGGGTTGCAAGCGCCGAAGCTGATTTCGCTCGTGTTCGGTCCGTCTGCGGCCCGGTTCAGGTAGACGCAGAAAATGTTGGCGTCGAGCTGGGTAGAGTTCTGGAGGGTCTGCACAAAGTTCTCGGTCTCTCCGCCGGCCATGGAAAGGCCAAGGATTCCGTCGAAGGGGAAGTAGTTGAAGTCATCCGAGGTCTCGTTGGCGACACCGAACTGGAATTCGAAGTTCATGCCGGCAAATGAGATGGTATCCGAGATCTTTTGGCCCTTCACCGAGCCAGATCCATAGGCGACCGAGAAGCCTTCAGAAAGGTCCTTGTAAGTATCCGAATCACTGGGACCGAACGAGCCGTGCTTCTCGCATGCGGACGACTTGCAATCAGCGCCCATGACCCAGCTCGTGCCCGCTCCGGTGTCGATCAGCATCCACAGGGGCTTCTGCTTGGAACCGAACTTGATCTGGGCGAAGTAGGAGAAATCGGTGCCATCCTGGGCGACGCTGGCAGAATTCTTGAAGGTAGTCTCTGCTGCCGTGATGATTCGGTACAGGCTCTGTCTCTTGGATTGCAGAGCCTTCTTACGAACTGCGGCGGATTGGAACCTTGCGTACTTGCGGGAGAGCCGCTCGACCTCGCGGGCAACTCGCTCAGCGTGGGCATCTTCGGTCTACGACGGTGTTAGTATCGGTGATTGTCGGTCGTCCTATGGGGTATGACCGTCTGATCCCAATGCTTCGACTGGGAGTTGAGCCAGATTCATGGGATGCAGCCATATCCAGCAACTGCGAGCATAATTACTTACCGAGTCTTCGGTAATCTGAGGACCGACGTGAAAATCCGGGATCTTGACGGCCTCCACGGCGTCTACGACATCAGACCGAAGAGCATCTTGATCCTTCAATTGCCTCTTGCCTGAACCCTCGCATTTACCGGGAAGCAGGTCGCATCGATAGTCCGGGACCCAAACTGTAAAGGCTTGTGCAGACGTCAGAAAGAGCGAGAGGTGAGCCAGGAGCTGAGTTGAGCGCATTGTGCAGCCGGATACGGGCGGGTGACTGCTGCCGTCACGGCTTTCGGTACTGGTCGGACGAAGCTGGCCGGGAACTGAGCGTGGATGTCAACAGGACGTTTGACGTTGATGTTGTCGACAGGGATGATGGTATCGTTGACAGTGATTAGGGCAGCAGTTGGAATGCAATTGGCGGACGACAATCGAGATTGCTTGGAACAAATTAAGTATCGTGAGGATCGGGTTTCGGCGGGCGTTCGGACGAGCTCGCGGGTGCCAGACTCCGCGACGGAGGACAGATTATGATATTAAGAATTAAGTGTCGCGCATGTAGAGCTGCTAGAAGGAGTCGAGAAGCCGAAGAGGACAGGCGGCCGGCATATAAGCTGGAATGGGTAATGTTTGGGGCTTGGCTTGGCTGATGGATCTGGAAATGCTGTACGCAGGCCGGTCGAACCAAGGGCAAGACAATGAGATGGGTGGACGAGTGGCCGAGGGCGCCACGAGCGAGGACTGCCAGAGACACGATGCAAGACAATGAGACAAGTGCAAATGGTCCAGGCAAGGGGAAAGAACACGGCGGAAAAGCGTGGGTTCCTGGTGGTCGAAAGAGGTGCCAAACCACGAGACAAAAGAGGCCCTTGAGATGCAAGCAGGGTCAAGGCGGGCGCGGGCGGCTTGAGAAGAAAAAGAAGACGGGAGAGGAGCCCTCAGGAAGGTGGAGAGGGTGGTGAGGTCAGGCGAGGAGGTCGAGGGTGAGGGTGAGGGAGGCAAGAGGGCAAGAGGAGACGAGGGAAGGGATCGTGGGGAGTAGATATGGAGATGTCCACTGCGAATCGGAGGCGGAGGAGACAGACGTGGGCAGGTCGCCAGGCCAGGCCCAGGCGAGCCAAGGCCAAGGCTAGAGCTACCTAGTGTAGAGCTAGACGACGGCCTGGTGCAGGGCGGAAGGAGGAAGGCGGACGGCGAGCAGCAGCGGCGTGGTGTTGAGCAGGAGCGGGCTGACAAGGGGGGTGGCAGGCGGCGCCGCTGACTGGTCAGACATGGCTGCCGGGCTGGCTCTCGCCGTGGAGTCCCAAGGGCAGGCGATCCGAAAGAGAAAGGGACCTGCTGAAAGAGAGCAGCGGCGTCGCGCGGCGATTGGCTGGGCACGCAGCGACGCCGAGCTAGCGGCCCGGTGCCAGTGGGGATGCTTGCCCGTTTCTGCACTGAGGTCTCTACCCACGGCGGTATTCCTTAGGTCCAGCTCCAGTCGCGGTGGATGTCAGATCTGCGCACCTGCATCCACATGCAATTGCGCAGGGGCAAAGACACTCGCCCACTGATGGGCAAATGGCATTCGAGCGACTGGGCGACAGTCTGGCCTTCTTTCTTCTGCCGTGCACTGTCGGCCGCCTATGCTGTCTCTGTCTGTCCTCCAGTCTCTGCCTCTGTCTCGGTCTCAGCAGGGGAACAGCCATCAAGCCGCCGAGCCATGAAGCCATGCCCCGGTCGAGTCGGCCCCTGGCATCTCTGGGTCACGCCCGTTGTGGAGAGCACTTGGTCCGTGGCGTCATGCACGTCGTTTTTCCCACGGAACGGACGCTGGACAGAGAGGTACACGGCCGGGGACCGAGGGAGCGTTTCCTCGCTGCTAAACATGAGCAGGCCCCACATCAACGCAAGTCTCCCCGTTGTACCTGCCTGTCTGCTCATGAGATGAACCGCTGTTTGCCATCTGCCAATTCGGCCAGTGCCACCCACCGCTCTCGCCGCTCATTGGCCGCCGCTTTACGCGTAGCCTGCCCTCGGCCTGCCGATTCGTTGCTCCTTTGGGACGTTGCCGTCAGGGGCAGCCGCTCATCACTCAATTCAAAGGCTGCAACTGACCACAAGCTTTCCGGGGGCCTTATCATGCTGCCATTTGCATCCGGCCATGTTGCGTCTTCTTCGAATATTCGAGGCCCGGCGAAAACGAATCGCCCAGCTTGCTGTCTCCCGATTGACTTTCGTCGCCGTGGCCTCGAATCCGACGACAGCAAAAGTCCAGCACCGCAGATCAGCTCAGGCTGCCGTTCTCGTCTTCACTTCAGCAAGCCACGCCCACGGCCGCGTGGGAAAATGCCTCCCTGTCTGCTGGAACCGACCGTTAACGTGGTTGGCACTTGGGAAAGGAAGCGCAATTCCGCCAGCTAGCCGCAGCCACCGAGAAAGCCGCCTAGCCTGCTTTAGCGCTAGGAAAACAAGGGGTGCTCTAAAGACTCTCCACCTCCAATGTCGCCTCGATGCTGCTTTGGGCCATCGCCTCCAGCCCAAGTCCTTCCACCTGCAGCTTCTCTCCAGGCCGACCCCATGCAGCCAGACCGGACCATGGCTCCTTTGGGCCCTGCGCCCATGGACTATCATCGTGCCTCTCGCTCTGTGGCCCTTTGCTTCTTGTCTCACTCTGGCAGTCTCGCTCGAAGCCCAATCCGTGGAGCTGGAAACTCAGCCAGCAGCCGCCACAACTTCTCTTTTGTTGCGCGATGCAGAGAGTGACTGCATGCGATGCGGTGCGCTTTGTCAAGACGGCTGCCACCGCCGGGAACGTGCATCTTGCTTCGCCGGACTCGACCGCGGCAATCGCTCGACCACGTCAATCAAGCAATCAAACGAACTGACGGGCGCTGGGGCTGGCAAGACTGGCTCGTGCTCTCTTGTCATTTGGATCGCAGCATCCATGCCGACAATGCTCCATTGGATGGATCCCTCGGGAAATACGCTCTGCTGCGTAGTGCCCAAGGCTCAGGCCTGGAGCTGGAGCTGGAGCTGGAGCCAGCCATCCTCCGCCGCACCGCTCACGCCGCGGCGCAATCTTGTCTCCGACCCTCGTTGCCCCGGTCGTCTACATTCGCTACTTCGGCCATTCTCCCGTCGCCTATCATTTCTCGACTCTCTTTCCGTTTTCGCTCGCTTGCCTCTGGGGTCCCCGGCTGATTCAGCATGCATTGGCCCGACATTGAATGCTTTGGTATCCGGGGTTCGACAGGAGATCGCCCAACGCAATGAGACGCCAGAGAGGAGACTCGGGCGGCAGATGCTCGACTCGCTGCGAGAATCGTCAGACCCGACTGCTGAGATCCGCCCTAGGGCCCAATTTGCCCCGAGCCACCTGAGCCCTACTCTCGCGGCTAATTACACGGCTACCAGCCTTTCCCCTTTGCGCCACAGATTTGCTCTCGTCAATTTTACAACTGACAGCTGATCGCCTCAAGGAACTCCATCCTCATTGCACTGGAGAAATGGCCATCCAAAAGTCTAGAGGCTGGCCAGGCAGTGCCAATGCTCATCGTCCCAAGTTCTCAACAGTTTGTGCGGACAGCGGCTTTCTGACCCGGCCATGGCGCTGCACAAACACCAGCCCAGCCGGTCTATTGCAGTCCCTCAAACTGACAAACGCCATCCGTTGGCGCCAAACTACAATCTGAAGTTGAGTTGTTCATCCATCTGGCTGTTTGCAGATGACCTGACTATCGCCACATCGCACTCGCTGCTTCTCGGTTCATGACAGCGAAAGCCCGAGATGCCGTGCTCCCGGAGCCCTTGACCTCCGTTCGCGAACATGATTCCCGCCAATCCATCCGCAGCCCGATCTTGTCGTCGCTCGGTGAGCTTCCACCGGGGGAATGCAAGAAGGACAGGGGTATCCCAATGTGGACATGATGAACAGGGGTCTGGTCGCTAAAAGTTTCAGCCTCTTATCACCGACATCCGACCAAACCGGGGGTGGCTGCCAGCTAGGCTTGACTGAGGAATGCACCAATCAAACGAGCTGTGTCTGATGCATATCATAGATGGCATGACATTAGTTAAGAACCTGAACAGGCGTCACATTGTGTGATCAACTGCGACTCTATGCGACGAATTTGCCATCCACAACACTCGGCATTGTCTCGTCTCTAGTGTTCTCTATTCCAAGCACAACGCGACTGCCGTCTCTCGTATTTCGTCGGCACATAGGCCTGATGGTCCATTTCGATGGGACCAAGTCCAGGGCTCAACCTAGAAAACCACCAGCAAACGAAGCCGGGCAGGTTCAAGGGTCTTCAGTAACAGGCTCCTAAGTCGGACGGCAACGCCGCGAGCGCCAACCACGCGACTCGAGAGTTTTTAACCTTCATGCCTACCCAAAGGTCTTCCCCAATTCACCTGGGACATTCTCCATCACCACGCAGCCCGTACAACTCGCACCATTTCCATGCCGCCTGCAGGGCTTGCCGTTCCGTGGAGCCTTCAGCGGTCGTGACTGCCAGCTTCTCATGGAGCTTGTTGAACTCATTTCGCCCAGTCGGCCCCAGCGCTTTGCTAGAAGCTATGGTGCGAAGAAACCACCACACCGACTCGTTCACCCAATGCAGAGAATCGGCCAAGCCTACTGTTTCTCTGAAAACCGACCAGGGCGTTTCAACGTCGTGTGCATGCTGGCACTGCTCCAATAAATGGGCGAGAAACGACCATCCAGACACGTCGGTGTGGTTTCTGAAGCACCACTTTTTGACGCTCTGAATGAGCGAGCATCGCTCCTCGCGGCTGGGAGTAGTCTGGAAAGCATTTGTCAACCATCTCGCGTGGCCCCAAGCGTAGTAGTTGCGTGGGTGTCTCTCTCCTGCGACCATGATGACCATCTCGACGTCCTGTTGAACCGTGACAGAGAGCTCAGCGACACGGAGTTGATGAGAAAGCCAACGCCGATGGCTCCATAATGTTGGCGATTTAGTGTGCCGATGCAGGCGGCTCGTGAGCAAGCTGTCGACAAACCACTTCTCCCCCCTCAATGTCGACGTCGGATCACCGCCTGCAGACAATTCCTGCTGGAGAAGACGCTTTCTGGTGTTGGCCGCTGTGAGATGCTCCGGGTCCATGAGGAGCGAAGCCCCTGTGGCTAGCCGTAGCCTGCTGGCTTCCACGGGCTCGCCAGCCAAGTGCTTTTGAAGAATCTGCCGGGCGATAAGAAAAGCCTGCACGAGACGAAGCTTGGGAATCGCAACTGCGTTGTCGTCACGCAGAAAGTTCTCGTCTGGGCCAATGGGGTGGCTGCGGCCTAGGATCTCGATTTCAAGAAGACGCTCATCTTGTTGTTGCACCAAGAGCCCGGCAATGTCGTCAAAGATCTTGTTGTGGTCGCCTTGTTTCAGGGCCGCGATAATATGTTTGTCCAGTGCTCTCGACATGGCGTCGACGTAGGTAATCCAGGCGGCCTCAGCTCAAGGCATAGCTGGGAACCGCGCAGCAAGTAACAGGTCACCCAACACTCGAATAAATGACCGGCACCGAGTTGCAGGTGTTTCGGGGATGATCCAGAGCGTCGAGGCCGTTGCCTTGCGCCGTGGAATGTCGAGGGCAGAAGTGCAGGTGATTGGCTCATTCCGTCAATGAGGCGGCCCGTGGCTGAGGTCCCCGCTAAAGATGCAATTCGCGGGGCAATGACATAGGACCACGTTTTCCTCCCACTAAAGGGCTACAATCGGAGCTGTCGCGCACTGTTTGCAAGACAAATCACCAGCCTCGCCCGCCTCCAAATCAGCGCGAGCATGTGCCGATAAGTACCGACCGCTTGCGAAATCCAGGATCTTCAAGGTCGGCCGACAAAATGCCTTCTCTGCTCGTCATCATCTTTGTCCTCGAGGTGGTCTCCCACCTCGTCAACACCATCGGAGCTGCCACCATCAACAACCTGGTTCGTTCATCCCCTCTCTCGCTTGCCTTTCGGGGCTGCACCGGTCGCGGAAGGATCGCCCATGACTAACTCCTTGGTAGCTATGGACGTTGCTCAACTACCTCCCCGTCTCGACATCCAAGGCAGCGAAGCAGCACCGGGAGCTGCAGGCCGAATTTCTCAAAACCCGGAAAGAGCTGAACGCGACCAGCAGTCAGGATGAGTTTGCCAAGTGGGCGAAGCTGCGTCGGACGCACGACAAGTTGCTGGATCAGCTGGAGAAGAGCAGTATGTGGCCCAGACTTGGCGTCAACATGCAAGCTTACGAGTGCTGACGCTGACACTCTCAACAGAACAGTCGCAGGAGTCTGCGCGATCCAAGTTCGACACCTCCCTGACCGGCTTCCGATGGGTCTTCACCAAGATTCCCCAATACTTCCTGCCCTTCTGGTATTCCAAGGAGCCTATGTTCTGGCTGCCGTACGGATGGTTCCCGTACTACGCGGAATGGCTCATGTCCTTCCCCAAGGCGCCCATGGGCAGCGTAAGCATTGTGTCATGGCAGCTGGCATGTAATGGCATGGTCACGCTCGTCAGCGAGTTGATTATCTCGGTCATCGGCCTCGTCTTGACGGCCAAGCAGGGCAAGGTGAAGCCGGCCAAGGTGCCAGTGGGTGCATCGACGGCCAAGTCTGCGACTCCCGCTGCGTCGGAGGAAAAGAAGGAGCTCTAAATGAATGCAGTGACGGCCCGCTTCCTGGAAATACTACTAGATAGCAAAATCCTCAAGCATGAATTGCGCTCAATACAAACAGAAAACAACAACAATTCTACGGTGAAGGGATGTATCTCGTTGATTTGACGCAAAGTTCTTAATGGCAAACGCTAAGACTTTGTAACACGACGGAGAATAACCCTTGGCAGGGTATTTGGGATTTGCTCTAGGCGTCATATTGACTCTGATGACCATTTGATGCCCAAAGGCCGCCAACAAAGCTTCGAAAGCGCCATCACTTTAACAAAATGTAATGATATCGTGGTTAGTAAATATGCAGCGTGAGCTCAAGCGAGCTTCAGAGCGCGGCCGCGGATCGCTTTGCCTGCTTCGGGACATGGTGCTATAGAGCAGTGTCCTGACTCCAAAAATAAGAAGTCAAGTTCAAAGCAGTGGGCATGAAGCGAGAAAAATGCCACGCAACAGCGCCGTGAAGTTGTCTGCAGGTTGGAGATGTGAGTGAAAGAGTGAAAAAGATTTTGCGTGTGGATAAACCGCCAAAAATACTACCTGGGAAAGTGCACCGCCACGACCCACTTGCAGTTCGCGCCACGATCCAGCCCCGGAACAACACATTTACCGCCGTTCCGGCTCAGCCCCATTCTCCTTGGAGGCGACGCAACGACATCAACTTGGCAGCTCTGTGTTTGGCCCTTACAATCGTCAAGCTTGAACATAACCTCCCACGCACGGCTTCGGAGCTCCCGCCACGCATCAAGATGGCTCCGGCACAGGATACCATGTTTCGCTCTGCGAACATGAGTATGGTGCAGCTGTACATTTCCAACGAAATAGGTCGCGAGGTTGTCACAGCACTTGGAGAGCTTGGTCTCCTCCAGTTCCGCGATGTACGTCGTCAGCCCCCTCCATCACCACCTCGACTCCATCCTCGTCATCGAAGCTAACCACGACATCCGATTACAGCTCAATGGTGAAGTCAGCGCTTTCCAACGTACCTTTACTCAGGAGATCCGAAGGCTCGATAACGTCGAACGCCAGCTGCGTACGTCATCAAATCCCAGCCGCGCGCGGCACACCGACGAACAAGAGCGAGACCCGAGCTAACATTTGCCATCAGGATACTTCTATGCCCAGATGGAGAAGGCTGGAATTCCTCTCCGAAAGTTCGATGTCGATGCCGAAAGACTCGCCAACCCTTCCACGTCGGAGATTGATGAGCTCGCTGAGCGGAGCCAGAGCCTGGAACAACGCGTCTACCAGCTCAACGACAGCTACGAGACGTTGAAGAAGCGCGAGGTGGAACTTACCGAATGGCGCTGGGTTCTTCGCGAGGCTGGCGGCTTCTTTGACCGAGCCCATGGAAACGTGGAGGAAATTCGCGCGTCGACCGACAACGACGACGCCCCCCTCCTGCAGGACGTCGAGCAGCACAACTCGGCCCCCGAGGTCGAGCACTCCTTCTCTGGTATGAACATCGGCTTCGTCGCCGGTGTCATTAACCGTGACCGTGTTGCGTCCTTCGAGCGCATTCTCTGGAGAACGCTGCGCGGAAACTTGTACATGAACCAATCCGAGATTCCAGAGCCGCTCGTCGACCCCTCCAACAACGAGGAGATCCACAAGAACGTGTTCGTCATCTTCGCTCACGGCAAAGAGATTCTGGCCAAGATTCGCAAGATTTCCGAGTCTATGGGTGCCGAGGTCTACAACGTCGACGAGAACAGCGACCTGCGCCGCGACCAGATTCACGAGGTTAACGCCCGTCTCAACGACGTCCAGAACGTCCTGCGCAACACCCAGCAGACGCTCAACGCTGAGCTCACCCAGATCTCCCAGGCTCTGGCTGCTTGGATGGTCTTGGTCACGAAGGAGAAAGCCGTCTACAACACGCTCAATCTCTTCTCGTACGACCGTGCCCGTCGCACTCTCATTGCTGAGGGTTGGTGTCCGACCAACGACCTTCCTAGGATCCGGTCTACCCTGCAAGATGTTACCAACCGTGCGGGCCTGTCGGTGCCTTCCATCATCAACGAGATCCGCACCAACAAGACGCCTCCGACGTACATTAAGACCAACAAGTTTACCGAGGCCTTCCAGACCATCGTCAACGCGTACGGTACTCCCACATACCAGGAAGTCAACCCGGCCCTTCCGGTCATTGTCACCTTCCCTTTCCTGTTCGCAGTCATGTTTGGTGATCTCGGACACGCTGTCATCATGACTCTCGCGGCCCTCGCTATGATCTACTGGGAGAAGCCTCTTAAGAAGGTTACCTTCGAGCTGTTCGCCATGATGTACTATGGCAGATACATTGCCCTGGTCATGGGTCTCTTCTCGCTCTTCACCGGTCTCATCTACAACGATATCTTCTCCAAGTCCATGACGCTGTTTGACAGCGCCTGGGAGTGGGAGGTACCCGAGAACTGGACCCAGGGCGCCACGCTCGTTGGCAAGCTCAACGACAAGGGCTACCGCTACCCCTTCGGTCTCGATTGGAGATGGCATGGTACCGACAACGACCTCCTTTTCAGCAACAGTTACAAGATGAAGATGAGTATCGTTCTGGGTTGGGCTCACATGACCTACTCTCTGATCTTCTCTTATGTCAACGCAAAGCACTTCAACAAGAAGGTCGACATCTGGGGCAACTTTGTTCCCGGCATGATCTTCTTCCAGTCCATTTTCGGTTACCTGGTTCTCTGCATTCTCTATAAGTGGACTGTCAACTGGTACGACCCGTCGGTTAAGGAGGGTCCTCCTGGCTTGTTGAACATGTTGATTTACATGTTCTTGTCGCCTGGATCTACACCGGAGAAGTTGTATAATGGACAGGGAACCGTCCAGGTCATTCTTCTGCTCCTTGCATTCGTTCAAGTTCCGATCCTTCTGTTTTTCAAGCCCTTCTATCTTCGTTGGGAGCACAACCAGGCTCGCGCCAAGGGTTATAGGGGTATTGGCGAGAGCTCTCGTGTTAGTGCTCTCGATGGCGACGACGATGAGGAGCAGCCGCTTAACGGTCGCGCGAGCTTCGAGTCTGACGGCGAGGGCGTTGCTATGATCACGCAGGACCTGCATGGCGATGGTGAACACGAGGAGTTCGAGTTCAGCGAGGTTATGATTCACCAAGTCATTCACACCATCGGTAAGGAACCCGCTCCGCGCTTCGTAAACCCCACACTAACACACCCAGAATTCTGCCTGAACTGCGTTTCCCACACGGCTTCCTACCTCCGTCTTTGGGCTCTGTCGCTTGCTCACCAGCAGCTCAGTGTTGTGCTGTGGAACATGACGCTGAACAATGTTCTCCCCATGACCGGTGTCATTGGTGTCATTGCCATCGTCGTTGGCTTCTACCTGTGGTTCTTCCTTAGTAAGTTGTCACCACTGCATTCCCCAGTTGCGTCTGCTGACAAGCTGCACAGCCATCGCCATTCTGGTCTTGATGGAGGGTACCAGTGCCATGTTGCACTCTCTCAGATTGGCGTGGGTCGAGTCCTTCTCCAAGTTTGCCGAGTTTGCTGGTTGGCCATTCGCTCCCTTTTCATTCAACACTTTGTTAGAAGAGACGGAGGAGCTGAAGGAGTACCTCGGTTAAGAGCTCCTTCGGGTTGTGAGGTTGTCAAGTTCGATTTACTGCATCTTTTTTTCCATTGTAACCTTAAGTCCCATTGTATCATAGCTCAATGCACAAGAGCATTCAGCATATCTAAGCTTCACGACCGCCATTGTAGAGTTGTGACTATATTACATAACAAACGCAAACGCCTTTTTCAGAAAAACTCGCCCGTAGTAGAAATTCCAAGCCATCCTTCCTCATCCCCAAAGAGGCGCTGTCACCTCGGCTGCGTGCTCACAAACACGACGCACACGGTCTGCGAAGGCCTTGTGGCTGCACTCGACCTCCAGGTCCTCGAGCCACACGACAGCCTCCATCTTGTCGACCTTGACTCGCACACCTGGCACGGGGATGCCAATCTTGTGGAGGCGCTCGATCTCGGCGTTGCGCCGCGCCTGCAGCTTCTTCTCCTTTTCCACCTCATCTTCCGAGACGTCCATGGGCGAGTCGCTATCGCCCTCCGCCTTGATCGCCTTGGTCTGGTTGTCCTCTCCCTCGGCCAGCGGCGGCAGACGTGGCTCGGCGACGGGGTTGACGTTGTCTGCGCCGAACTGGGCCTCGAGGAACATGAGGAAGCGCTCGAGGCGCTCCGCAGGCGAGACGTTGGCGTGGGGGTTCTTGGGGAGGGGTTTGTGGTCGTGCGAGTGGGAGTGGGAGCTTGCGGAGCCTGTGTGACCGTGTTAGTTGAGTGATTCGGGTGAGGCTGGGAAGGCGTGAAAACTTACGCTTGACCGCTGCGGGACTGCTCTCGATGGAGAACAGGCAGGCCATGACGGCGTCGGCGATGCCGTCGTTGAGCATGTTACCCTCCCATTCCAGCTCAACCTCGCCGTCGCTGCGGTAGCGCACCGTGACGCAGCCCATGACGAGATACGCTGCCACCAGGCGCGCGACCTCCTCGTCGGCCTCTTCCTCTTCCTCCTCTTGCTGCTGCTGCTGCTGCTCTCCGTCCTCCATCTTGGTGTCGTTGCCGTTCGTGACCTTGTGGCTCTTGCGCATCTCCGGGAGCTCCTCGACGCTGCCGAAGACGCCCTCGAGACCCCAGCGGACGAGGTCGACGCCGGCGGCCGAGAGGCGGAGGCGCTGCTTGCAGGTGATTGTGGTGGTGTTGAGGCCGGCGTACTCGCGCAGGTCCTCGGGCGCCATGAGGGAGAGCTTGAAGTCGTTCTGGACGAGGACGCCGGTGACGAGCTGCTGGGACTGCGGGGAGGGGCTGAGGGAGGTGGGCGGCGGGATGGTGGCGAGCTTGCCGACGACCTTGGCCGTCTTGTCCTGCTTGAAGGGGATGCGGAGCTCCTCGCAGTTCTTGGGGCTGAAGACCTTGACTTTGGTGGTCTTGCCGGCGTTGAGGGAGAGGAGTTTGGATTTAAGGCGCATCATGTTATGTTGTTCGCCGTGGACGAGGATCTGGGTTTCGTTAGTCACTGCTGCCTGGCTGCTTTTCTCTCACGGGGAGGAACCTACCACCACAGGTGCTGCGACCTCCTCGATGAACTCGCGGTTCTCGGTGCCGTCGACGTGGGCGGCAAACGAGTACTCCGCGACGCTGCACCGGCGCGGGAGAAAGACCTTTTCGCTCTCGCCGCCGGGACCGCGCCGGGCGCCGGCCGTCGTCCTGCTCATGACGGCCTGAATCTGGTCGGGCTCCTGCATGATCTGCTTCGCCATGGTGCCCTCGACGCTGTAACCGGTGATGATAACGCCGTTCTTCTCGTTAGGGGCCCAGCGCTCCAGCAGTTCGCGGCTGACGCCGTTCTGCAGCATACCGGGGCTGGCAAGCATGACGCAGCCGCCGACGTCGTCGAAGCGGTCGAGGTTCTTGAGGGAGCGGATGTACTTGAAGTCCCAGGGCCCGCCTTTGCCGGAGCCGTCGCCGGACGCCTCGGCCTCGGCCATGCGCTCGCGGAAGAGGCGCTTGATGTTGTCGTTCATGGCGCCGACGTAGGTTTGGTAGACGACCATGCACTTCCTCGCGAGGTTACTGGCGTAGTAGATGGGGAACTTTTGGAACTCCTGGTGCTTGCCCCAGTACTCGTCGAGAATCAGGAGGAGCTCCTGGGCGCGGCCGAGGGCGAAGACGGGCATCAGGACCCGGCCGCCGCGGTTGAGGATGCCGGTGATGGACTTCATCAGGGCTTGTTCGCGCTCGAGACGGGGCACGTGGGAGGCGATGCCGTAGGTGGACTCGGTGATGAGGACGTCGATCTTGACGCCCTTGGGGACTTCGGCCGAGACCAAGTGTCTGTCTTGTTCGCGGGAGTAGTCGCCGGTGAAGAAGATCTTGAGACCGGCGATCTCGATGAGAAACATGGCCGCGCCGAGGACATGGCCGGCCGGATAGGGGGTGATGCGGATGGAGGAGATGGTGTGTGTTGTGTGGTAGTCGATGGCCTCGATTTGGGGGAATGTGTTGAGATGGTCTGCTTCTGTGTAGACCGGCTGGGATGTCGGGTTGGAGGATGTGTTTCCAACGCGGACACTGTCTTGAATGAGCCATTTATAGATGGCCTTGGTAGGATGGGTCATGAAGACTCGTCCTCTGAAGTTGGTCTTGGACAAGACGTATGGTAATGATGCCGCATGGTCGACGTGGAAACTATCGTCTATTAGCGCCTAGAATTGCAAAGGATTGACACCAATGCTCCTGAGACGATGCCCCGGAGCTTTCACAACGACGAGGATGGCAAGGCAAGGCAGGTGGGAAAGAAGTTTGTATTGATTCTGTGTACAAAGACGAAATAGCATAGAGACGTAGCAAGAGGCTCCATCAGGGTACCATCGTCACCGACGCTGTTCCCGAGCCTGGGGCGTAATCCCGTGTAATGTTTCCAAGTCGTGTTCACCGCCTTGCCCTGTGATCCAACAGCATAGAGGAGGGGGGGCTTACTGGCTGATCAAGAGGACGTCGACAGTGCTAAGATCGAAGTCGTCGAAGAATGGCAGCGCGGCGAGGCCGTCGTAAGCCGGATGCTGTCCAGCATCGAGCTGCGGGGCATGCGTCAGCAATATGTTTGTCCAGCGACAGGGGATGACGTCCATACCATGACCGTCTTGCCTTTGTATTGGATAATGTGACAGGACCGACCAACTTCGTTGCCTCCTCCGAGACACAGGAACTTGAGCTCATCGGAGGGATCAACTGGTTCGTCGGTGGCCACCATGGCCGACGCCTTGCGCTTGGCCGCCATCGTCGAGTTTCTCGGGGCACGTTGAGATCAAGATAATTGCACTACCTGCAGGTGCTCGTCACTAAAACAGTCAGTTCATTCGCGATGGGCCGAGCAAATTTGTAATGATTTGACTCTGGCGCTCTGGCGACGTTCCTTCCTCGACAAAGGAACGGGTGGTTAAAGTTGCCTGAGGTCCACAAAGTCGAGGCAACGCGTAGTGGCAGCGACGTCGCGTAAAAGTTGGAGGGAGCTACCAAGGTACCTGTAGGTAGGTAGGTAGGGTGGTAGGTAGCCTTTGGCAGTTCAGCCTCGGCGCTCGGGCCATACGCCCAAACGGATGAAGAGGCTGAAGCGTCACGTGACTTTAAATTTACGCGGTTCCCAAATCCTTCTCGCGGAAGCTCCCTCATCCACAACCCGTCACGCCCATCGTCACCCAACGATCACCACCCCCGAGCGTCGCGTCTATACAAAAGCCGCGCCCAAGCTGTCGACAACTACTTGCGAAATCGGCACGATCTGTAAAACTGACATTTTTTGGCGGTGCGGCGACACGTCAGATGGGCAGAGCCGCGTGAGGATTACCAGGCTGTTCGGCCTGCTGAGCTTTCAGAGCGGCGTCTGAACGACACGTTGTTTCGAACCGACCTTTATCTCGACGTCTTGTAACACAGCTGCAAAAATGGCACAGCCGCAACCTCAGATGCCGCAGAGGGCGTTTTCGCCTCCCCAGCCCTCTCCTTCCCCCGCCGCGACGCAACCGGGCTTTGCGCTCCCTCCCAACAAACGACCGCGACTTTCGCCCGGCGCAACTCCGCAACCCGAATCACCATACTCGACATCGCCGTACGCAGCGAGCCCAGGCGCTCCCGTGACTCCTTCCACCGCTGCGACGTCTGCCGGGTCTCCGACTTACCCTAGCACGCAGGCGCAACAGCAGCAACAACCGCAACAACCGCAGCAACAACCGCAGCAGTCTCAACAAGCTGCGAACACCTACGCGACTCCCTATACAAACGGCAATACCACGCCAGCATTGGCCTTGCCCGAATCGCGGCCTACTCCTCCCCCTCAAGTATCCACTCCCCAACCGCCAGCGCCGCCAACTCTCCCATACACCACGGCGACTCTGGCGCTTGGCAACCAGAACACACCCGGCACGCCCGTGATGCAGCAGCCTTCACCTACCCCCGGCGCCATGGGTCCGCCTTCGAGACCTCCGGACCGACCGCAGAAAGAGTATGAGTACGACGTTACTGATTCGCTGGCCGGAACTGGCATCGACCTGCGCGCGGAAGAGCAGTACCTTTCCGAGCTATATGTGCCCGATGGCCAGAGAACCGGATATCCTCCGTTTCCCGCCGGTAACAAGGGAAGCTTGTATGGCGCCGGCCCCGCGAACCAACCAGCCCAGCCGGCGGGTACAGATACTCAGAGCCAACTGGTGGCGCAGCAGGCGGAAAAGGCATGGCAAGAGTCTGCAAAGCGATTGGCCCAGACTAGGACTATGGAGCTGAACAACGCGTTCTTGCAAGTTCCAGTTGTGTTCAGAAAGGCTGAGAAGTTTGCCAAGGAGCAGGGCTTGTCGTTGAACCTGGAGCTCAAGAACAACAACCAGCCTATGGGGCGGATGCGCCTGCCTGAGGAGTTTCCTACGCCGACCGTGACTGTTCAAGTGACGAACGGTCCCGACTCCACAATGGTGACGACTTATGGCACTTGGATTCCCCAAGAGGCTTATTTAGTCGATCAACTGGCCCTACTTTCGCTGGCTACTAAGCAGCGTTTGAGAACGCTTGTCGAAGATTCCAACCGGATTGCCAAAATTCGTCAGACTTCATCGCATGGCGAAGTTCCTGAGGAGTGGCAGGCCGCCGCGGCCCCTCTCAAGAGCGCCGTGGAGACGCACGAGGAAGCGACCCAGCAGACGGGGACTGAGGATGGCGCTAGTCCTCGCCCTCAGAAGCGTCAGTTGTCACCGACTAACCTTGTATTTCACTATGCTAATATTCATTTCAGGTCCTCTAGAAGATGCCAACTCTAGCCAGCCCAGCAAGGTTCAGAAGATTGCCACCACGAATACCATGAGCCATACAGTCCGAGAAGTGGGCAAGGCTGAGAGAGACTGGGAGGAACGGAGGCTGCGGAGGCGCAATGCGCGAAAGGACGGAACTGCGGAAGCTGGATCGACGACGTCCCGCGCGGGATCTGTTGCCCCCGGAACCCCCGGAGGCTCAGCGCCAGATTCAGAGAAAGCCATTTCCAAGAAGGAGCAGAAGAAGCTTGACGCTGTCAAGAAGGCAGAAGCCAGCAGTCACGCGAACCAAAACATCACGAGTAGCATGTTCGTTGGCATGCCCAAGACGGGATCATTGTTCGGAAAAAAGAAGGGTGGCAAGTCATACTCATGGATGACGGGCGGTGCAAGCGGTGCCAGTACACCGAGACTTGGCACGCCCGGAAAGCCGGGTGCCGCAGCTGCCGCAGGCCCTCCGGCTCCGGCAAACCATGCGCTTACCGTTGAGGGACGCGCGCGCCTAGGCAACTGGCGCGAAGACAAGGAGAAGGGCAAGAACATCCAGTTGCGCGACTGGGTTTCTGCACTGGAGGGCGATGAGGTTGAACTGAGGGCCATCCAGACCGCTTACGACAAGATGGATTCGTCGGACCCTAAATAATTATGAGTAAAACTCGGCGTATGGATGTTTCCGGCACACGGAAAGAACGCCATATCTCCAGGAGGCACTCGGCCTCCGTGTTGTATTTTTATCTATTTAGCATGGCGTTACGCACACAGCATGGTCAGGGGGCGGTCGGCTGCATAGTAGCTCTCGGAAGAAAAGCGATGCCTACCAACTGAGGCCATGAGGACGCAGAGGCAGGTCTGAGGAGCAGACAGGGCTTTCTTTACCTTAATAGCCTACGAGGCAAGAAGCGGGAGCTCTCAGACACGACTTGTCTCAATCGAGAGAGAGATTACTGAAGAAAGTCTAACGTTAACTGACATGAGTGTTCTTTTGACAACGTACACAACTTGTACATGAACCGGTGATGAGATGCAATCAGTCAAGCAGTCAACTTGATCCGCCATATTGGTCCCCATATAGTCAGTCTGCCATCAGACTGTCTGCCAGGTGTTCCAAGAGAGTCTCTTCTTGATGACTGTTTATTCAACGTATCTTGCCCACCTCGGGGCTGACGAAATTAACTGGCATCGGCTCTGGTGATCACCCTCTCTCGCTTCAAGTTTTCAACCACCTCGTCCCTCTGTAAGAATGAAACCAGTCTTGTTTAAAGAAGCCCAGTAGTTCAAATGGCAAAAGCCAAAGCAGTCTCGGCAGGTAGGGAAACCACTCCCTTCAGTGCTTCCTCCGCGTACAGACTTGAGTGAGATCGGCCTTACTAATGCCACCGGATCTGTCGGGTTCTGCACCTCACTCAGCGCACACAGGCGGAACGATACTAAGCCGACGAAATGGTGGGCTTTGTTGACGATCTTTCTCTGTTTCAGACTCGGAATGTGCTGCTAGTTCGGCATTGGCGTGGGGCTTGGAAAAGCAGCTCCCCGAGCCACCTTGCTGAGCCGTGCCTGGCACAGAAGCCCTCATTCCAAATTCTCATGTCATGATAATAGTTATTGACAAATTACCTTTTGGATCTTCGGGCCAAAGAGGTAAGATGGGGGGAGCTGTCGATTACCCTCGGTTGAAGCGCCGCCACGTCGATTATACACTTGATGATGCCACTATCCACCTTTGGATGAGATCTTGACCAGTAATTGCAAATCATGTTGCGGTTTCTCGTCCGCTTACATGCTTTTGGTTGCTGATGCATGCCTTGCTGGCGGTGCTTGGCGGCCAAGGCGGAGCCAACTCCGGGGAACGGCACGCATCAGAATTGGAACAAGCCTAGACTGGAAGCCTCCGGTACATCTCGCTTTCGATTTGGAACTCTTCCTGTGGTGATGATTCCAAAAACAGGTACCCGTCATCACCCACGCGCTAGCCACCTAGCCCGCCGCACTGGGCCTGGGCCGGGAGGCGGACAACAGGTGGAACTCCGGCTGGCTGCGGTAGGCTCTCTCGGTGGGCTTTCCGTGCTTTCCCAGGCGGTAATGCCTAAGCCTGAATGGACTTGTTGGGCTCTATTGACATCATGCATGCGCAGGCGGCTGACCGTGATGGTTACGGTCCTGCCCCCGTACAGACTTGCGGATCAGGCTGTTCGGTACTGCTACCGGTGGAGATGTCGACGATCGTGATCTCTCGGGGATCAGTTTGTATAAAACTGGTCAAACCCGGTCGGTTCACATGAGCGGGGGGTAGTTGTTCTTCTCGACAAAATATGTGGCTTTCCCTCTTGGTCTCGGTAATTCCAGAAGAGCGCATCGTCGAAGAGCAGGCACAATGGTGAAAGTGATCTCAGCTACCCTCCTAGTGGCCTTTGCCGCCCTGGCAGCAGCTCGAATTTGTCAGAATGTCACGATTGAGGTCGAGATATCCGCGCGAAACGGCGTATTCGACTACTCGGTGCCCAAAACGAATGTCGAGGTGACCAACCTCATGCTCGGTCTCTCCCAGCAAGGGGCAAACCTGACGAAACAGTACTTGAAAGATGTGAGACAAACCTCTCCATACGAGATTCGATGGAAGGAGGACGAAACTGACAAGACCACCAGTACGCCACAGTCGGAGGCACATACCAGCTCGCCTCAACGTACTGCGAACCCGACTCCGGCCCCGGCAACACCCTCCAGATCCTCACCCACGGCATCGGCTTCGACCGGACCTACTGGGACTTCCCCGCCAACGGCTACAACTACAGCTACGTCGGCCCGGCCGTCGACGACTACGGCTTCTCGACGCTGGCCTGGGACCGCCTCGGCATCGCGCAGTCGTCCCGCGGCGACCCCCTGAACGAGATCCAGGCCTGGCTCGAGGTCGCCGCCCTCAAGGCCCTGACGGACAAGCTGCGCGCCGGCGCCGTGCCGGACCTCGCCGACCGCCGCTTCGACAAGCTCGTGCACGTCGGCCACTCCTTCGGCTCCGCGCACACGTACGCGCTGACGGCCATGTACCCGGACGCCTCGGACGGCATCATCCTCACGGGCTTCTCGCAGAACGGCTCCTTCACCTCGCAGTTCCTGCTCGGCGGCGCCTTCGTCCGCGCGAACCAGGTGCCCGCGCTGAGCGACTACGCCGACGGGTACTTCGCCAACGCCTACGAGGGCGCCACCCACGTCGGCTTCTTCGCGCCGGGCGACTTCGACCCGGCGATCCTGACGGCGGCGTACGAGGGGGGCAAGCCGGTGACGGCGGGCGAGCTGTTGACCATCGGGGGCGAGACGGCGACGCCGAATGCCTTTGAGAAGCCGGTTCTTATCATCACGGGAGGTGAGTGGAATGAGAAGTGACGGTGTGTGTTTGAGACACGACTAACACGGTTGTATTCAGAGCGAGATGTTCCCTTCTGTGGTGGAAATTGCCTGGCGACTGGCAAGCCTGAGTTGCCATCGATTCCGGCGGCCTCTGCTCAGTTCTTCAAGAACGCGAGCACTTTTGAGGCCTACATCGTGCCGGGTGCCGCACACGGCCTTACTCTGGCAAGTCGATCCGCTTCTTCGTGAATCACACCTGCTGACGACTGACCGCGCAACAGGGCTACTCTCATGTAGAAACGACGGGCAAGATGTTGGACTTCCTCGTCCAGAACGGATTGGGCTGCAACTAATGGCCTCAATGTTCCGGGACGATAATTGATAGAGTGTATAAATATGGGAGGGACGCAGTTATGATGCCACAGTACATGTACCTCTTTAGTCGTAAAAGTAATGAAAGTTGTCCAAATATGGTTGGTTGCCTTGACATCACCACATATTTCGCGGGAAAGCCCACTAGGCAATCACTTAAATCCACGGCTTCGTGGTCCAAGTCCGCGGACATTCGGCGCCGCGGCTTGACGACACCGCCTCCTGCTAGATCCGGCACTTAAGATCTGACGTGAGACATCGTCTTTGGAAAGTAATGTTCTCAACCTCTTTCAACCTACATAATTCATTGCGCATTCCAAAAGTCGAATCAGGACGCCTCCAACGATACCGCAGCATATCAATAACTCAACGCCCAGCGAAACACAATGCACACCTGGCAGATCAAGGCCCGGCAAAACGCCGAACAACAACAGGACGCGCCCTCGTCGCTGCGCGAGCTCCTCGGTGTCGATGCCAAGCCGGCCCCGATCCCCGTCGTGCTGTGCGGCAAGACGGAGCAGATCGGCCGAGGCGTCATTGAAGGGCTGAAGCCGGAATACGAAGGTACGGCCGCGCATCCGCACTCCCCCCGCCTCATGTCTCTCTCGGCGAGCGAGATACAAGACCGCTAACTCATGCGCGCAACAAAAAGTCGTCCACTTCGTCACGACGCCCTCGTCGGGCTCCGTGATCCTCCCCGCCCTGCTCGCGGGCCAAGACCCGCCGGCGCATCCGGACTCGAGCGGCATCGGGTCCGGCAACTACGCCGCGCCCCCGCGCGTCGTCATCCTCGGCGGCGCCTTCGACGACGCCGCTCTCGAGGTACTACAGAAGGCCGTCGCGGAGACCCAGGACGCGCGGACGGTGCCCTGGCTGCGGCAGGATGCCGGCAAGCCGGCGCCGCCGCTGGGGCCCGAGTACGGCAAGGCCATGGTGGCGAGGGTGAAGGAGGCTCTGGGGAGGTTGGAGGAGGAGGGGAAGCTGGGCGGGGGACATGGTGGTGATGAGTGGTACTGAGAAGGCGGCCTCATTCCGTAGGCGGGAGCTCCAGAGGTCCAAATCCTCGTGATGCAGATTTTATATCACAAAAGGAAACGTTACTCATCTGATATATGTCAATGGCGGGGAAGACGGTCGGGATTGCGACAGCAGTTTTACCCCGCTGTAACCCACCGTGAGATAAGCGATAAGGCAGGATCAAGCCGATGAACGGCCTCATATCTCGAATCACATCTTTCCAATCTCACCTTGAGACTGTCAAACTCGCATGAAAGAGATCATCGACACTCTCCCCTTAGCTGTAGTCGACTTTGACAATTCTCCGACCACACTGCGGCCACGTGGCGGTGTACCCCTCCATCCCAGGACCACCCACCCCCTTCCCCGATCTTAGACTCTCGTCTCATCTTTGACGGCAGATATGGCGATCGCGGTATGGCTGCCCAAACTCACCACGTGTGGGGGGGGGGGAAGAGGCTTTTTGGCTGACGTCTTGGCTCTGACAGGCTGTTGGTCAGATATGCTCGACCGCGTCTCTGTCGCACAACCTTGAGCAGTGCGTGAGACTGGTCGCCAAGGCCGCCGTCGGTGGCGCGAAGGTGAGTGACCCTTTGATCTATGTGATTTACGAGGTGTCGTCAAGACATGGCTTTCCGCGCCTCGATATCCCTCATGAAGACAAGAGACTTGTGCTCCGAACTTGGACTTACACCACCTACTCAGGTCCTCTTCCTCCCCGAGGCCTCAGACTACATCGCCTCGAGCCCCCAGGAATCCCTCTCCCTCGCCCAGCCGCAGTCCCAGTCCCCCTTCGTCATCGGCCTCCAAGAAGCGGCCAAAACGCACTCCGTAGCCGTCAACGTCGGCATCCACGTCCCCGTCCCCGCCGCCGACGCGTCGGCCCCGAAGCTCCTCAACCGCAGCCTCTGGATCAACGCGGACGGCACCATCAACGAGCCCGCGACCTACGACAAGCTCCACCTCTTCGACTACGGCGCCCTCCGCGAGCCCGCCACCGTCCAGGCCGGCACCGCCCTGACCCCTCCGTTCCCCACCCCGGTCGGCCGCGCCGGCAGCCTCATCTGCTTCGACCTCCGCTTCCCGGAGCCCGCCCTCGCCCTCACCCACCCGGGGCCCCGCAGCCCTTTCCTCCGGGCCAACGGCAGCGGCGGCGGCGGCGGCGGCCCCGCGCAGCTGCTGCTGTACCCTTCGGCCTTTACGATCCGGACGGGCAGGGCGCACTGGGAGACGCTGCTGCGGGCGCGGGCCATCGAGACGCAGAGCTGGGTCGTCGCCGCGGCGCAGGTGGGCGCGCACAACCCCAAGCGCAGCAGCTACGGGCACAGCATGGTCGTCGACCCGTGGGGCGTCGTGAGGCTGGAGCTCGGCGGGGTGGACGCCGACGGCAGGGCCGAGGAGGGCGCCGAGGGCGCCGTCGGGTTCGTCGACGTGGACCTGGAGGAGTGGGCGGCGGTGAGGGAGGGCATGCCGCTGGTCAGACGCACGTGAGTTTTTTTTTCCCTTTGGTGCTTGTCTTCTTCTCTACACCGTTGTCCTTTCCTTGCCCGGCCCCGGCCCACCGCCTTTGAGCCTCAATCTCGTGTTTCCTATTGCGAACAACACGACCGCCCCCTGAGTGCTGTTGGAACCCCCCCCCGTTTTCCCACTGATCTTCCCTTCTCCGTTACCCGGGCGTCGTTCCCCATCGCCGAGTACCAGCTGGGTGGTTTGACTGACAAGAGGAAACAAGCGATGTATACCCTGAAGTCTAAGCCATCCCCTCCATGTGAGCTGTCACATTCCCGAGGGGCAGGGTCAAGCTGGGTACACAGCACAGGAAGGGGCCCCGTCGCTCCGGAGGCTCTAGCAAGCCTTGCCGGGGACGCCAGCTCCCAAGGGCATGGAGTTGAGCCTGGGACTCGGTAGCACCGCAGCGGAGGGGTCGAAGGGGGTCCTGGGCTGGGAGGCTGGGAGGCGCACGCAGGGATGAGTCCCAATGACTCGGCACGTCTGCGGGAGTTCTAGAAGGATGGCAATGTTCCATAGATGGGGACCGGCAAATGAGTCGAAATGTAAATCCATACAGTACAGGCTTCTCTCCACCCGGCGTGTTTGACAGGGCTAGAAAGTCCACGTCCGGTGAGGCCTCACCGAGATTTGGACAAGGTCCCCTGGGTCCTGGAAAGTAGCCGTTGGAGGTGGCATATATGCGGTCAAGCGGAAGCCAAAGACCTAAGCTAGACCGGGACCCATGTGGCAGTTGCTCATTCCGCGGTAGTTGCTAGACCGAGCTAAATCTCCCAGCAAAGCTCCCCGGTGACCCGGTGAGTCAGTGATACCGGGGGGGAGCGCGCAAACTTTGGCCGTTTGCCCCGGTCACCGGGGAAGACGAGCCGCCGGCGCTTGGCCCCAACGGTTTTGAAATTGGGGTTTGCGGTGTGCGGCGTGGGAGTTTCGGTCGGGGGTTGTTGACGCTGTGCTGAGTTGGTGGGGTTTGGGAATTTGGCCCAGACACGGAAGAAGGCGAGAAGAAGGAAAAAGAGGATCCCGCTAGAAGGAAAATCTGAAATTCGAAATAACGAGGTAAATTAAGAAGAGAGTCCAAGCGAAAAGAAGCAGATCCACTGCTTCAGTTGCTTCAGCCGGGGGGGGGGGTGTGCATGTATGCGTGTCGGGGTGTTGTTCATGTCGCCGTTGTCGCGGTGGGGACCGAGTCGCTGGCCGGTAATGTTTCCCAGTGGATGAGGCTGGCCGGGGGCCCGGACAGGGCCAGGCAAAGAGCGGGGGCGTGCGCCGAGTGGGTCGAGAAAAAGGAACAACTGAAAGGAAGGAAGGGAAGGGGGAGACATTGTCCTCATGCCCCGGGGACCCGGAACCCATGCCCCGGGATGCGGCGTCCGCATGGGCCCGGTGGAGACGTGGCCCGGGGCCGGCCCCCCCCTGGCCCTGGTGGCCTCTGGAAGGAGAAAAAGAAGCCAGAGAACAGAATTCCAAAACCACAGCCCCGGGAAATTTGGGCGTTTGAGAATGAGGGCCCTGCTCTGCTCTGCTTGGCTCTGATCGCTTGTGCTTGGGTCCTGACCGCGAAGTTTCTGCCCGTCCCCATGATCACAACGTCAAGGGGCCTTCTCTCACCGAATGGACCCCAAATCCACCGACAGTAGGTAAGGAACGGTACGGTACCTAAGGTAGGGATAGGGATGAGAATAAGGACGAGGGAGGAGGTTGGGGACGAGCCTCAATGGATAGGTAGGCCTGGGGGTTGGACGCACCGGCACCGGCACCGCACCGCGCCGGACGGGCAGGCGAAATCAGAGATGGGATGAAACGTGATCACCCATCTGTCAAAGTCTCAAAAGTTCCGACCCTCTCTGTTTGTCGCCGCCGCCGCCTCCCACGCTGCTGTGTGGAGTGGGGGTCACCCTCGACGTTTGGAATACCTTATGCGCCCCGGGGTGGGTAGCAGCTCCCCCCAAAAGGGGGCGCGTGTTCTCGTGACGGTGCAAGAGCCGGGCGTGGGATGTCACGCTCTGCTCTGCCGGAGAGGCCTGGACTCTGGAGATGAGGCCATGGGGTTCTTGTTCGGTTGTCTCCCGTGGCCGTCGCCAGTCAGGTGGGCAGTCGGGCCGGTGGTGTGGTCGGCCGCGCGATCGCGGTGCCACGGTGAGCTGAGCATGTCGAGATTTCGAAACGGCGAGTCGGACGACGGACGGCCAAGCTCATGCCTCTGACTCTCTCGGCCGCCGCGCGCGGACTCAGCCTCCTGGCCGCGGCTGAAAAAAAGGACGGACAACGACACTTGTGACAGGTTCCGCCTTCGCCAACGGGCGCTGTGCTGGAATCGGCGTAGCTGTCATCTCGCGGAAGGTGGACTGGGCGCCCGGAAAGCATCACGACATGATGACATGTTTGCCTGCGCCGCCGGCCGGAACGCGCATCCGAAGAGAAGGACAATGGCAATGTACCTCGGGCCAGATCCCCATAATTGATAGCCTGGGGAAAGAAAGGTGCAGCCGACTTGCAGACGGGAGGACGAGAGGCCAGGTACGTAGCCCGAGGTACCCTACCCAGTCCCAAAGGTCCCCAAAATCCGGGTTGGATGCAACTTTGCTCGTGTGTGTGCCGTCCGTATCGGGACACCTTGGACGGGCGCAACTGCGACTCTGTTGGTATTGTGCATGTACTCCCCCCCTGTGATGGGAGCCAAGCAACCCGAGGCTGCGTACTCGGGGCAAGCTGTCGCAGCTCGGGAAGGTACCAACAGCAGTTGGTCCATCGACTGGTTGGTTGGTGCTTGGGAGGCTCGCTGGAGGGGACAAACGAGGCCCCTGAACATCTCAATCCCATCACATTTCCCACCACCAACACAACAAGCAAACGAGTCCTGGCTGATGGCGACCAACAATAGTCTCGTCGCAAACGATACTCCAAGTAGTACATGGGTTGCCGTTGGTGACGAGGGGCAAGGGGGTGCAAACGCCAAAATGGAAGGGGGTTTCGAGGCGAACAAGCGAGACCACACACACACACACACACACACAATCACATTCGCACACCATCACCGATGGGAGAAAAAAAGGAATGAGCAATCGAAAAATGATCCACCAATGGGAGCAGATTACCTACCAGCCGAGTGCATGCATTCAAGAGCTCAACAATGGGATTCAGACGATTGCGACGGAACCAAGCTCTTTGTTCTGACCCCTGCAACTGGAACTACCGAAAAGGGGCTGCTCCAACAACGTGGCTCTTTTTGCCTTACGTAAGTAAGTGCCCAGGTGGCCCAAGGTGAGGTGAGGTGTGCCAAGGTGAAGCGGCCTTCACCTTGACCTCACCTTGCCTCAGCTTTCGGCGAGGAAAATAAGAATGGGGCCATCCCGGCTTGCGACCGCCAGCTGATTGGTCCCCAAAATCAGAAACAGCAATGCTCCTGCCCCCGGCCCACCGCGGGCCACTCCCGAGCAGAGGAACAAAGAGAGAAAAAACGAAGGTCCCAGCGCTTTGGTTCCCGGGACGCCGCCGCTGCATTAGCGCAATCAAGCCCATCAGCAGGCGGCAGAAAGCAGCCCGACGGGAGAGACAAGCAGCGGCAGCGGCAGCGGCAGCAGCAGTAGCAGCAGCAGGCAAGCAGTCAGCTGTGCATGCACGCGCATACCACCACCACCACCACCACCACCACCACCACCACCACCATCACCCCCTTTCTTTTCCCTCCCACCACCGCCCGTAGGGGCGCAATGTCGCTTTTCCTGTTCCTGAATGCAGTTGCGCTGCAGTGGTGGTGGTGGTGGTGGTGGCGTCTAGCCTACCGTCGGCCCCCCCTTTTCCTCCCGTCGATTCACCCCTTTGCTAGTGCGCCGCCATCGCGAGTCCCGTTACGCAATAGCTTCAACATCCCTTTTTGGCTCACTGCCGCGCCGTATCGGGCACGGCCCCCAACAAACAAGCCCAAACGACGACCTTATTGTCTGAGTCTAATAGGAGGTCTATCGCGGTGCCGTTGGGCAACGCGTCTTACACAAACGCTTGCCTCGGTCGCGTCTCACTCGCGCGTGGCGACAGACCAGACCACCCGTCGGGGGTCTGTCTCTAAGAATATCATCAAAGCACCTACACAAACACGTACACGGCAGAAAAATCCATAGTCTCGGGACTCTTGTCAATCTGCCAAAAATTGGTTGGACACTGTACGCGACCTCGTCAGCGTCGCACATCCGGGCCCCATTCAGCCCGTCACGTCGTAGGCCCTCGTATCCACGGCGTCGCGGCTCTCATCCGCATGGTCACCCCATTTCGGGCCGTCGCCCGCGGTCGCCCGGTCCGAGAAGCAAGTAAATCGTGTCGAGTGCTACGTACCTACCACCTGTGGCGGGCAGCCGCCTGCCTGCCTGCCGGCCGCAAGGCACGAAAAAAAGAAGCAAAGATAAAAAAACCTCAAACAATGCGGGAGCAAAAAATAGCTTCTTTTTCCAGCGTCACATCACATTCAGTGTGTATGCCTGAGCCCAAAGGGGGGAGGGAAATGGCTTGGCATGGCCGTCACCACCAATGCCCATGTGTCCCTGCTGCCGCTGCTGGTGGCCAGATCCTGCCATCCGAACCTCCAACTGACCCTATCGAGTCTATTCTTGCTTTTTCGTTTCTTTCTCTCTTCTGGTTCATGTAAGGCACTATGTACGTATGCAACACCACACAGCAACACCACACAGCCAAAAGAAAAAAGCCACGCTGCATGGGCATCCCCTTGCCGAACCGTCTTCCCCGGCTGCACACATCCCAAACTCGCATGCCGCATGCACGCACGATCTACGACATCCCATCAGAAGGAAAGGGGGGAAGACACAGAAAAAGAAAAGACGCGAAGAAATAAGCAACGATTGTGTCACCTTTTTCCCTCCTCACCTCGGTCGAAAATGATTGACCATGCAGCGCGCATAAGCGCCGCCGTCCCCGTCCCGTGCGTCGTACCCTTCTCATCCAGGACCGGCCGATGACCAAAAAAAATAATAAGGAGCTGAGAATTCGGGGCTTGGAGAGGGAAGCTCACGGCTGACGAGCCGGGGAGACTAAATACCACACACACACACACACATCGCGCAGCGGCACGTTGTCGATCATCGAGTTCGCAGCAGCGGCAGCAGCGTCAATGTCTGGACCCCCCTACCCTTCTTAGTCAGGATCGAGACCCCAAAAGATCCCAAAGGGGGCACGTTGCAGTCTCGTCCCCCGGACCTGCGACCCCAAACCTCTCCCGCATCCGCTGGCCCCCTCCCCGGCTTCCGATCCCCTCCTCATCGGTCTCTCCCTCCCTTTCCTCCCGGATACGTGACCCGTTCGTCAGCATGGCAGACAGACAGACAGACAGACAGGTAGGTCATCACCGTGACCGTTCGGCCTCTCTCCCTTCGCCGCCCGCCCCCGCCCCCTCCCCCTCCATTCTGGTCGCAGAAGCAACCGCCGCCATGCCGTCGAGGAATGTGCTTGTCGTTCGTCACCCCCTGTCCGCCCGAGATGCATCCTGCACACACTCACGCTAATCTGACCGATCTGGAATGTCGCTACGTCACGCACACACACACACACAGAAAAAGAATAGTCATAATGTGGGCGAGCTCTGGCTGTCAAAATATCGGTGAGAAGATGATGCAATTAGGGTTGTGAATGTTTCTTCATTGAAATATTGAAATATCTCCGTTCCATGCGATTGGCGCTGTGTAGCTATCTTGGCTCTTGTAGAGAGGTACTATACATACAGTCTAAAGAGGGCTAAACCCGCGGGGTATCTTCTTTTGTCAATTCCTGAGTCCAGCCCAGCCGGCCCAACATTAAAGATTCTCTCTCTCTGTGTGTGTGTGTGCCTGTAATGGCGTGCTGTGCTGATAGACTCGGCCGCGAAGCCTCAGGTCTCGAGTACACTAGGAGAAATAGACAGAGCAAAGGGGAATAATAAGAGGTGTGCGCAAGTGATAGTGATCCTTCGTCGCCATTGCCTTGTTCTGACAAGGTCGGGGGAATAATGTAGTAAGTAGGAAAGCGTTGCTGACATGTCCTTGGTGATCTCGCATCTCAGGGACCCGCGAGGTATCCCGAGTGCGCAGAAGAGAAGACCAAACAAGGGAATACAAAGGGGTAGTTGGTACAAACAAAATGAAAATCCAAAAAACAAAAAAGTCTATATGCGAATCAGTTCTTTTCCCAGCCCGTTTCCCAGAATTTTTTGTAACCCGTCCCAGATCAAGTGTGCCCAAAGAGGAAGCAAAAAAGAGGATAAAAAGAAAAGAGATCCAATCGCCCAACTCGCACGTTTCTTTTCGCCCTTGTCCAAAGAACCCCAAGAAAGAAAAAAAGGAAAAATTGTCGTCTCACACCCTCAGTGACGGTTGAGGCGGCAGCGAGCCATGTGCGTCGAGGGTGGTGGTTGCGTTGTCATGCGTTGCTGCCCGACCAAGCCGTCTATGGTCGCTCACCGACAGTTTGGACTGGATCCGCCGGGGATGTTGCGGCGTCGCCGGACGTCGATTCGTAGGACGTCGAGGATCCCCAGATGCAGGATGTGAGAGCTGATAGGAAAGACCCAAAAAGGCCATCCTAGGGCAAAATCCAAGAAAAACCCAGATCCGTCTATGTTGTAACGCCGTGCCATTTTGTTCCCAAATGTACAGCTGGGATGGCAATCCCAGAAAACAAAAAATTCGATGCCACATCATGAAAACCGTATCAGCGTTCCCATTCGCCTTGCTGCTGGGAAGCAAGTTGTGGCTCCGAGCCGGTGTGTTCTAGTCTTGGACAGGAATGCGTGTTAAAAATGTTGTATGGTAATGTTGCGAAATCGGCCAGGACGTTGTACAGACGAGGTGGTACAGGTGGAAGAAAGACCGCCAGTATTAGTAGAGTCGTAGGGATAATGGTGTGTTTGTGTGTATGTTCGAATAAGACGCCGCAGTGGACAGGTGGCGGGGGGGTTCATGTCCGGTGCGCGTGGGTGCGGTGCCAGCGCGTCGGGCGAAGCCCCGCGGATAGAATGAGATTGTTCGTCGGCCATGCTCGTGGCAGGCCAGTGTCGTGAACTCGACATGACAGCGCGAAGCTGGCTTATCGAGGCTTGGGGCGCGGGGGGGGCTTGGGGACACCGGTCGTGTCGTAGGCGCCGCGGCCCATGTTGGAGAAGCTCGTGATTTCTCTGACAACCATTTTCAAAGATTTATGAGAAGAGCGGTAGCGCTTGTTGATGCGGTGGGTCTGCATTGGAAATTGCTTGTTAGCCATGTGGTTTGATCCTCAGGAAGAAAGAAAGTCGAGGATAAGGCGACAACTTTATAAGCCGGCCGCGATGTGACGACGAGATTCGCCGGGCCTCACCGCGGTAAGACGTCGCAGATGTGCACAAGGGTAGAAATTGGCTAGTGGATGCTTTCGCTGCAGCTCTGACTCACAATTGAGAACGTCGTAGTGCGACGTGTTGGATAGCGGCCGTGAAGAGTAGGGGAAAGTGTCTTCAGAGGACGGGATTGGTGAGCGGCGACGGGGGTGAAGAAGCGGTGATGATGCAAGGAGGCCTGGGGGGGATGCTGCCAGATTGGGCGTAACCAGATGCTGATGCTGCTGCTGCTCGGGTGTTTCGCAAGAGCCAAAAAATGGAGGGAGCAGCTGAGGCAAAACAGGCGGAGTGGAGGAAGCGAGGGAGGAATTATCGGCACCGTTGCATGGAGGATGGCTCGGGCAGGATGGGCTTTGCGCAGTCGCAGGCGAAGTATTGAGAGTTATTGGCGAGGAGCCGACGTTTGGTTGGATGCTGGGGGCGGGCGGTTGCGCAGGTCTCGGGAGCTGCTGCTGGATGCGGTGTTGATTTCCTTGTGTCGTGGTGATATTATTTGACTGAGGTCGGGATCGGGTCTTGAATCAATGGGTGCCCCGGTGATCTTGGTTCCCAGTTGCGCCTGTTCTTCGGTCTCGGATGGCTTGCTGCAGCTTCTTCTCGCTAAGAAGCTGGGAGACGGGCAGTTTGTAGGTGGGTCGCGCGAACGGCTGTCTGCGAGGCGTGCTGGTCCAAAGACTGCGGTGAGCTTGCAGGAGAAAAGGGGGGCGCGGCGCGTGTGTGTGTAAGAGCGAGCTGCTGCTTTGAGGCAGGTTGGGGGTGATAGTGATGCTGGTGACAAGAGGTGTTTGTGTGCGGGTGTGTGTGTGTACGTGTGGAAGACCAGAGCCAGATATCGACGTGAGGACGAGGAGCTTATGAGGAGGATGAGAGAGGAAGGTGAAGATAGGAATTCAGGAGAGTGGGAGAGCAGCAGATGACGGCCGGGAGGGAGAGGATTATGAACTCTTGTCCAGCACGCCCCGACCGAGAATGGGAAATTTTTTTCCTTAAAAGCAATGTACGGTCCGGCACGGCGCCAGGTACCTTGGAGCAGGTGTAATGTCAGGGCGGGAAGGGAAGGGAAGGGGGCCTGGCAATGTTCCTCAGGTTTGGTTCCTTTTCCAAAAATTAAAGGGCAAAAAAAGGGAACCAAGGGAAGGGATGGGGACCGGACGGGGGACTGGGATTGGGGACAGGGGACAGGAGGGAAGGGGACACCACCGCCAGCCCAGCAAGCGGCAGCGGCAGCGCCATCACCAGCGCCGGTACGGATACCAGCACCAGTACCAGCACCAGGGCCAGCAACGGCAGCGAACAGCAAGCATCGTACCGCACCACCGCAGCTGGAGGCGCACCCTCCCCCCCCCGGGCGAGACGGCAAGGCCCCAGGCCCCAGGCCCCAGGCTAGGCCCCTTCATGTTCTCCAGGGTAGCGTGGAATTAGCCATGCCACACCTTGCCATGCCAGGCCCATGCCGTGAGGTACCTCACCCATGCCGGCCTCATCCTTGAACCCCTCCCCCCCCCCCGTCCCATGCCATGCCATGCCATGCCAGGTACCCGTACCGCTCCCCAAAAGAAGCCGTCGGGTACGTGGGTACGTAGCGTCCGTCCCTCGCTCGCCCTCACCTCACCTTACCTTACCTCACCTCACTTGGGTTGGCGGAGCTGCGCAAGGCACCTTACCCATGGCCGCCACCTCACACAGCGCCAGCAGAAGAGACGCGTCTGAGGTGTACCAGGAGCAAGCAAGCCACGGGTCGATCCCAACGAGAAACCTTTCTCTCGACGTCGCAGAGAGCCTGAGCCTGAACATGGGCAGAGAAGGGCGCCTGCTACCACCTCCAACTGGCCTTCAGCCCGACAAGTCTTCATGGCAGATGTGAGATGAGGCGGGAGGTGCACCACCTCTCCTGCTGGCTCTCGAGGTCCCGGAACGGCGCCAAACGGAGACTAGGGCCCAGTCGTGGCTTCTGGCCGGTGGTGTGCAAGCTTGGTGTGGCAGAGAGCATGGCCTCTTTTGGCTTTTGGCTTCAGGGACAACCACTGATGAGGAGAGTAGCTTGAGCCTCGTGTGGTGCTTACTCTCTATTTTCAGACACAAGTGCTGTCCTGGCCTCGCCTTAGCACGTACACCTCGGCGCTGATCTTGCCTCACTCTGCCATGCCTTTCTGCCCAGAAGCACTTGCTCGCCGGGTCCTCTGTTGAGTTGCTGTTCGTGATGGCCATGTCCTCCGCGAAGAGCAAAAGGAACAGGAGAGAAGAAAAAGAACCTGCGCCCACGGGGCACCGGTACATCGCGCCGGTCCACTTAAGCAGCAGACAGAGTGCCAGCAGCAGGGTACTTACACCGCGTCGCCGGTACACCGTGTGCGCGTCCTCCACTTGGTCAGACTGGCCCGCTGGGGAAAGTACCTCCCGCGCTTCTGAGAAGAGGAAAGATACGACGGTGAGGTCAGGCATGCCTTCAGGTAAGGTGTCCACCCACAGGGCAGCAGCAGCAGCAGCAGCGGCGGCGGCGGCGGCAGCAGGAGGTAAGGTTCCCGGTTGGTGTGTTTCTCTGCCGGTACGTACCGCTCTCCTCTCACCTCACCTTACCTTAGCTCACCGGAACACCACAAATCCATCCCCGTCCTGCTGTCTCCTGCTGCCCTCAGCACTGACTGTCGTCGCGTCTGCCAGGATCCTCCTTGGCCGCCACGGCGAACAGGGGTCACTGACCTTCAGGGGTGCAGCTCATCCGTCCATCCATCCACCCACCCGTGGGTGCTCCCCCCTGGTCGCCATGCTGTGTCCAGCTGCTCTAAACCCTCCCTCTCTTCCCACGCTTCCAGTTCCACGCCCAAAAGCTTCCTCCAAACGGGTCTTGAAAAACCCTTGTCATGTCTGATGCCGTCCTGTCATTCTGCCGTGGCCCTTATTAGCGCTTGTTGTGCTGATTCAAAACGCTGTTGTTGCATCAAAGTTGGCCGGAGACTCTGCGTTGACCTTAGTCAGTCAAATGCTGAAGCTTCGCCCCCTCAGCTTGGCTCGGCTCAGCCCGACTGAACACGGCATTGAAGCTGTTGATGCTGTGACGTTGCGTAAAAATAGCTGAAAGGGGCCGCTGTATCCTGCACGACGGGAGAGAGGAACTGCAGGAAAAACAAATGGCGCTCTCTTGCAGCTCTGTTCCTCGCATGTTCTCGCACTAGCTCGTCGAGTCGTTTGCCAAACTCACCACCACCATCACACCCCTTTTGCGCCCTACTGCCCTCTTTTTGCTTCTTCTTTGCAAGGCTCTCCCGTCTTGGAATTCCAATGAGAGTTGCATGCTCCGTCTGGCAACTCGGGCGGGTCGGCGGGCCCTCTGCTGCGGACCAAACCGACGAGGATTGAGAACGAACGGCCGGCCAACGCAGTCCGCCCGCCATTCCATGGTTTTTGATGCTGGCTGGCGGATTCCGGTGTGTTTCCCTGGAGTGCCGTCTTCCCTGCGACGCGATGCCTTCACCAGCCTGGCTGCATTGGCCGGGCCCAGCCTGACAGCGCGCGCAATCGATCTATCCAGTTTGACTGTCCAGGCCCGAGATGGTGCCAAACCAGCATGTCCGCCACATGTACATTCCATCCCTTAGCTCCTCGCGCTCCTCAGGCGGGCGGCGGCTTGGAGGTCCCGGACGGAGCCACCGTCTCCCTGCCGTGCTCCTCACCTTCGAGAGGGAATGGCGAGAGCGATCTGTCGCTCATCAGTGACGCCTCGTCTCCCACCTCCGTACCTGGCTCCCGTCGGTGAGGCAGCTCATCCCGGCCGGTCCTTTTTTTTCCCCAGTCCTTTGTCCTGCCGCGGTCTGTTCCCCGTCACTTGCGCTTCCGCGCAGGCCATTCAGGGACTGCTTGAGAAAAAAAACCTCTCCATCCCGGATCCCTTCCGTCGGCTGATCCATGACAGTTTCCAGCTGCAAAGTCTGCGCTTGCTTATCCAGGGCTTGGATACCGAACACGAGGACAGGCCGCGAAAATGGCCTCCTGTTGCCTGCATTTTCATGTCGCCCAGTCGGGACAGAAAGACTCGAGCAACAGCAACCGCATTCTCCGGTCAGCGACCAATCCGTGGCATGCGCCCTCGACCGTTGCTGAGGCTCATGTGTGACCCATTCGCCGTGCCGCGCGTTGGGCCACTGCATCTGATATATTCCATTCCCGAGACGGGTCGGTGCTTGCATGACCGTATTGTGTTTGGTTCACTTTTGCTCCCTTTCATGCTGTGTTTTTCGCCAAGGGACACCCCGCCACCGGCAGCCCTCCCTTGAGCCTCGTTCAACCGTCCAAAGTCCAACACGGATTGCGATCCAGGTCACTGGTTCTGGTCGAGGCCTACAATGCTGCACCAAGAATGGAGAGATTGGTAGACCTTTGTGGCCAGGCCGGTGACGGAAAGACAACCACAGTACCTAGCGGTAGTAGTTGTCTTTCCAAATGCGCTGTGCCATGTTCAACCTGCAGGCAGAAAAGTTAAGGTCGCGTCGTCATGGTCGCGAAACACGAACTCAATATCTCGAGAAGCGTATTGGCAACCGACCAGCTCGGAATCCGCTCCCAAAGTTTCTAAAGCGGTCCCGCGGAAGGATGGACTGGATGGGTAATCGACGACCAAAAGATACTGACAACACGGGATTCGCCAATGTTTCTTGGACGGCACGCAGCTCTGCACCAGCGTGTCAACGGATGGCAACTGGCATGCGGTCCATGATCCGCGATGCCAAGACCGTCACCTCTAACTTTCTGATGACTCGTTCAGCCGATGGGGTGCAAAGTCTCAGCCTACCGCCGTACAGAACCATCGCTCATTGCCTTAATCACACTGTAAAATCAAAACCTCCTCGTCTGAACCACTTGCGTTCGGCTTGTCTCCTCTTCAAAACTCAGCTGTTAGTTTCGGTCGCGATCGTGTGTCGCCATCACTAGCCCACTGATTGCGAGGGACGTGGGATCAGAGATGAGATGAGCAGGGCGGTGTGGCGATGATCATGACGAAGGGGCATGGCTATCCTCCAGTTTCCTGCCCATGTTGCGGTAAGAAACAAGAACAGCGAATTGATTGTGGTTGATGTGATTTGTTTGTCGCTCGTAGGGGATACGGAAGCGAGCGTCATTCGGCCAGCGACCTTCCGTGTCTGTCGATTCCGAGCAGCGAGTGAACATCGCACCGAAAGGAATCCTGGGCGGATTCCAGGCCAAGGTACCTGTCGTCTTTCCCACCAGGAGGCCCCTCAGACGAAGATCAGTCCGCGGTAAGACTGTTTCATCTGGGAGCGATCGCTGCGGCTTCTCTTCTCAATACGGCATGTAACAAACTGGCAAGCGACCAAACACTGACCGCTGGCCCAAAGGAGACAAGCTGGGGGCTTGAGTGCTTGCATGAAGCGAGCGGATCGATCCCGTCCGCTCGCCTGAGTCGCATCATATGGAATTGAAGTAGCACACAGGATCTGGAAAATTGCAGATGCGTCCGACACAAGTCGCCCGCGCAGGGCCAAGAATGACAACAGCTCGCTCCATCGCCGTGCCCGTAGTCGAGGTGAGTCCCTCGAGTGAAAGATACTGACGTTCTGGTCGTGTCCCCTCTGCTGAATTCGCTGTCGCTCGGTGATTCCGTCATTTTGGACGTGGCGACAGTAATCTTAGGTAGATCTCTCTCAGTGAACCGGTGTTCTCCCGCGGCCCCCAATTAGCCCCCGCCAGTATCGTTGGACAAGGCGCAGCGGTCTCTCGCGTTCCCGCAGGAAACACGTTTCCTATCTCGTCTGAAATCCGTGGCGGTTGGCTTGGGAATCAGCGATTTCCCTGCCATTGATGGTCAGTCCTGAAGGAACTGTTGGATGGATGGATAGGGTCCCCAGCGCCACGCTCTCGCATGCCAAGCAAATCGTTTGGTTGGCAGTCCTGTTTGATCGGGCTGGGCTGTCATTTCTGCTATTGATGCTGTGTGGTGATGTCTAAATGACCAAATTAAACGCCCGTATACCGCGCAAGTGCATATCTCTCATATTGCCAGCGCGGGTGATTGTTGGACGGCGACGGCAAACAAAAAGGGCTTCCAACAGCACTGTCCTTGTTGTTGTCTCACCTCGGTGGCCATCTCGCGTAGCATCGCAGCCTCCGTTGCTCAAAATAGGCGGGCGAGACATGTTGCCCATCAATCAATCCGGAACCCTGCAGATGGTCTCCTCTGTTTCTGGCTCCGTCTCCTTTGTTCGCCTTCTGTCGTGGTCGCTGTCGCTGTCGGTCAGAGCCAAGGCTCCCCTGTCTAAAGAGGGACTCAGGGACCTTTGTTCGCCTCTGGCCTCGGTGACAGGGGCGGCCATGGGCGCTGTTCTTCCAGTGGGCTTCCACTGCATAGAAGTCTTCCAGAAGCTGTGGAAGTGTCGAAGCCCAGGGCTGTGACAGTCTTCCCCGGGACTGCTAACAAAACCCGCCGGTGAGGATGCGTACCCCATTTCGGTGGGGAGTCCGCTCCAGCTGCCCACCCGGTCCCATTTTGTGCGGTACTTTACACCGTAAGTTTTCATCCCCTGAATGATGAACATCACACTGTACAAACACCCCGGGGATCTTTTGGGATCTTGGCCTGGCCTCTTGTCTTGTTGCTCCTTCTGGGCCCTGCGATCCGGGTCTTTGTCACAGCACACCTTGTCGTCAGGACAAGTATCCGGCCACCTGGATTTCAGGGGCAGCTTTGCTGCTGGGAAGCAGGCGAAGGCCGATTTCTGGTGGATTGTATGAGCGTTTGCAAGGACGCACCCGACTCTGATGGGTCGCCCCAGGTTGCTGAGCTGCGATGTTCTTTGGCAGCGACTGGGCTGTAGCTACAAGGGAGCTCGAACACCGCGACTGCCAGAGGTCCAGGAACGTGCCGGTCCTGCCATGCTGCCGCGGCAGGACGATGTCATGGCACACGTGTCCAGAGAGGCCGGGTACGTACCTCTTGAGGTAAGGCAAAGTGAGGTAATCAAAACTGTTCGTACCGTCGTTCCTGCATTAGCCCATTCGCCGGCTTGGGTCCGCTGGGGAAAATATGCGATGAAACAGGGGTAAAATTGTGACTTTCCTCGGCTGGATACCGAGGATCCGGTCGCCCACGACAGAGGAAGCTCGTGGTTCACCGACCACCCACACATCTGCCGTAATGCCAGCTGCCCGCCGGCGAAGACGTGGTCTCCAAAAAGACACTGATGAGGTGAACCTGGCTGGCAGCGAGCGGCTCCAAATGTTTCCCTTTCCTCGGCCATGGGCCATGCGCAATGACGTCCAACGGCATCTGGGCTGTATCTCGGCTTGGGCCCTCTGAGCCCGTTGCATCCGAAGACAATCATGTGACTTCTACCCTGCGATTGTCCGGTCAAATGGTAACCCGAGGTCTTTGATGAGGTTGCACTCTATGGCGGCCCAACCCAACCCAATGGTGAACGGCTGCCAGCACTGTGGTCGACTCCACAGGGCCATGCATGCGCATCCATCCACAATCCCACACGCTGGGCTGACGGATGAAGCCGTTGTTCTTTGTGTCCACATGCCGTGCCGTGGCTTGGGAAGCGGCAGCCTCAACCAACGGCAGCAAAGCCAGATTGTCCAAGACGGAAAGGAAATACTGCGCCAGGGAGCCTTGCGATCAGGGCTTGCGCTGCCGGGGACTTGGAACCAACGGGAAGATTGAGAAAACGGCCCTTCTGATGACCCTAGCCATGCTAGCAAGTCGGCAGGGATGGCAAGGTGAGTTTGGGCTCAGAATGGCGGAAATGGACTAGGACCAGCAGCCAAATCCGGTGAGGTTATTTCGTAAAGCCTTCCCCGGAGGAAGTCCCGGCGATGACTTGTTCACCGCGTGGATACCCTTTCAAGAGTGCCAGAATTTTGCAGGGTGCTCTTGGTGGTAGCACTGGGTCAACGTTGTCAATAGCTTGGCGAGAACCGAATTGAGCTCTGGAAGGACCTCCACATTTCAAGGAGGGAAGCTCTTGCAGCTCGTCTCGGTCGGTCGGTGAAAGGGTTCGTTATGTGATGAAAACTGCTTCAGATACACCGAGACCGCAGTGGAGAACCGCGGTCGACTGAGTTACATGATAGGGCACACCTTGACCCTGGATGGTTTCGTGCGTATCAGAACGAGGTTTGCTTTGGTCAAACCATGTAGGGGCCCAGTTCGGAGTTGTGCCCAGAAGGTTGCAGTCCGCCATAGGTGAACTTTGGCTGGGTGCGATGGTCACTTATGACAGGCGAGGGAAATCCCAAGTCAAGCTGTTTGCTGAGCCTGGCTGTCTCTCGTCTGAGAGCTGCATAGAGAACGACTTGCAAACGTTACTCGAAAGTATGCTGCCGCTGTCTCAACAGGAGTCATGGGTGAAATTATGATTGAAGCGAGACCTTGGAAGTGTTCCAGAAGCTGTTCTTC
Organism: Colletotrichum tropicicola; assembly: GCA_025962755.1. Taxonomy (NCBI): domain Eukaryota; kingdom Fungi; phylum Ascomycota; class Sordariomycetes; order Glomerellales; family Glomerellaceae; genus Colletotrichum; species Colletotrichum tropicicola. The sequence goes on along the minus strand of JAOWMA010000013.1, from coordinate 213,910 downwards.
GAGATTTGAGAGTTCGAAGCGACAGGTCATGACTCAGCCCTGCCGTTTGAGCTCAGGTTCGGTACGGGCAGACGTATCCGTACCTCATGTACATTGCTCCCAGGCCGAGTAGTTGCGTGGCATTGGCAGCACAGACCACACGGCATTTTGGAAGTCTAAGCCGGCTGATTGCGACTGGTCCAAAGTGATGATGATATTCGGGGACGAACTCTATGGCGAGTCAGGGCGGGCACCTGCGTCTTGCGGCAGCGAGCGAACGAACGTTTCCTCGCGTGGCCTGTTCGGCCAACAGTCGTGGGTAAGCCTGCCAGGTGTGAACAGAGGTTCGGCGGATGCGCGTTTGTAAGTGCATCTTTGAGGGCTGGATACCCTTGGGCTGGGAGGAGTGGATGTGCGCATCCATCATCCGTCATCCATGATGCCATGTTTGCGACCGGCTGGTATAGCATGAAAAGGCTAATCCCATCCACTCAGCCAGCACATCTTCATCTGGAGTGTTGAGTGGCGAACAGGGTAGCCGGCGCGACGGAGGAGCAACCAACAAGCCGGCTGCTTGCTTGCCAGGTTCGCAGCCGGTGCTGTGACCTGTCACAGAGGTGCCGTGGAAACCTTTTCGGGGAAGAGATGGGACGAAGGATGGGGATTGACCTCGTGGCACCGGGGAAGGGCTTCCGCTCGTTGGGAGGTATCCATCGGCGGTCCATGTGTCCCCTTCCCATACGATGTGCTGTGTGTGCAAGCGGCCTTGTGCTTTTGCAGCGCTGCAGTGCAATGGTGCCGGCTGTGGTGCTGGCGGCGGGCGCCCTCTGGCCCTCTGGCCCTGCCGTGTGGCCCTGGCCTTGGTCGAGCGAGGGTGCTGGTAATTTAAAAATTTTTCTCGCCTTTTTTGATCTTGAGTGTGTAATATCCCGGGATCTTCTAGAGCTCTGGTGCATGTGGAGCCGGCTGTTTGCGTCACCCCAGTCGAAGCCCATGTGTTCGCTTGTCCTTCTGGAAAATAGGATCTGCGGTGTCACCCTGGCCCGTCCGAGGCGAAAGGAGGATGTTTGCGGGGCCGGCGAAAAGGCTCTGGTGTTTGGGAATGATTGTCGCGTCCGGGGGAGACGAGTGGATGAAGATGCGATTCTCGCGGATTTCCGTGTTGATGGGAGGCGGAAAAGGGGGCGGGGGAGGATGTGCGACGGGGGGGGAACAAACGCAGGCAGAGGGCGGGAGAAGACATCGTGGAGAAAGACAGGAAGGTGACGGAAGATGCAATGCGAACTCGAACTCACACGCACTTGCCCGTTGACGTACCTCACATACGTACCTCCCTCATCGAGTTTCAAGCCGGGGCAGGTGCGTGTTGTTCCTGCCCGCTCACATGTGGATTGTGCCTTCCTCCTCGAGAATGGAAACTGCTGCGGAATTGCCTCGCCGAGCTGCTGCCGGGCCGTGCCTGCCTGCAGCAGTTGTTGGCTTCGGTTTGCCGAACATGAGCAGGAACTCCGGAACCCACAGGACTTCCTTCCCGCCTAGGCAGGTTGGCCAGTAGTGTGCATCTTCTCCCGTCGCTTTCGATGCCCACCGACGTGTAGTAAGGTACCTTACCTCGCCGAATTAAGGGGAACCATTTCCCGCTCATCATCTGTGTCTTCACCGAGTCTTGACCGAACCATGCGCGGCTGAAGCCCACCGGAGTCTGCTCTCGCGCACTACCTAGGAAGCGACCAATGTGGCACCACGCGGACTGCCTCCTTCCTTTTTCTACACGTTTACTGGACCTCGTCATACTTTTTGAACAAGAAACACGTTGTAGTCGTGCTGGTTACCGAGTCCACCGGCTAAATTTCCCGTCCCTGCACCGGTAAGATGGGGCTCCACTTCGGTGAGCCCTCTCAACCACGGCAACACGATACGGGTTTGATGATGCCAAGTTCCCCATCCGCGTTGGATCTTCTACGTCATTTCAGCTGCCGTAGAATAGCAGCGACGGGTTTTCGAAGGGGCCGTCGAGGCCGTGTTGTCATTGAGATTGCTAGGAGAGATTTCCTCCAGGGATTCAGATGCCACGCAGAACATAGCTTGATAGACGCAAGAAGTCAAATGTTAATCGTGAAGCTTTGCGATGGCAGTGAGACAGATATCCATCGTATATCGTGATACTACTTGCTGCCAAACGGTTTGAAACTCTCTGGTATCAATCGTCATGGTATTTTATCACAGTTGAGCACCCAGCATCTCTCTGCGAAAAGAGGAGTGAAGTTTGTCTTGAGTGAATCATCTTTGTAAACTTGAAATGATTTCCTAGTCACGTTAAATCAATATGCTGAAGCCACCGATATTTCCATTTTGGCAATGTTTGGGCAAGCCAACCATTTGAACTTGTTCTGGACTGGTGGCCGCTGTGTTTACATCCCACCAAGGGTGTGTAAGTCCTCAAAGGATCACAGGTCATCTATTCTGAAGAGTCTATTGCGCAGAACTGTGGCGACATAGCGACTCGCCGTGTTCTTCGTACTACTTCGAGACCTGCTATCTCATCCTATCTCACGCCATACATGCCCAGATACCGGGATGTCTTTCTACGTCAACTTCGATATCTAGACTTACTACCGTCAAATCCGGTATCGGTTCACCAACCCCCGATGCCAGTGGGCTAGTCAGGCACCTGAGCTTCTTTGAGATCTATGACCGACCTAACAAAGCTGATGCTTCAATTTGAGTTTATAGTTTGGACTTCTCGATCCCGCTCGAGAGTTCCGTTATGGAGATTGTATCACCCACCTGAGCAGGTTGTGTCGCCTTCGTCCACTTTGGGGGAAACGGAAGAAAAAAAGGAAGAGGTTGAGAAGATGGACAAGACAGATTAAACCAGTTCTAGCGCAGCATGGAAGGAGAAGAGCACGAATGGCCACCATGGATACAACTTTTGGGATTGTCGGTTTGCACAGCTGTGGTGGGAAGACGTATCAACGATATACTGACAGGAAGCTATCACGCATTCCAGCCATGACATGTGGAACAGACATGAATGTGACTGGATGTACATGATTTTTGATCCTGAGAGGATAGCAGGCAATCAAAAGTGAGTTCCCAGTCGTATTTAAGGAATTTTCAAGAAATTTGGCACTTGATGAGGTCAAATTATGTAGTCTACGTCGTTTGAGGTGCTTGGATACTGTCAAAACTTCGACCATCAAGGAACGGCCACCAACGCGGTTGCCTAGCCGCAGTCAAGAAAAGAGAAGGAAGGGCCGCGATGAACGCTTGCATCTTTCAAACACACCGAATCGCCCATTGTAAAGCGGGTATCTCTAGGTGTACACCCAAACGGAAGGGACAGCTCTCACTTTGCAGCCACTTTCCATTGAAAACCTTTCCCATCAACTTCCGCCATCAACAAGAGACCATCATCGACGACACCGCCATCACACCAGTCCAACATGCACTAAACTTCTAAACCGCCTCTAGACGCAAGCATGGCTCTCCGCATCTTTGAAGGTATCGACGCCAGAGCATGGGTATTTTTATCCTTCGACAGAGTCGAAGATGGGCCCGGCGGAGAGAACCGCGGACGACTTACCATCGAATTCGTTCGACCGGACGACACTTTTGTCCACTTCTCCCTCCACCGTCATGAAGTCTGGGACCGCATTCTGTTTCCATTCGATGTCCAGCAAGAGCAGTTGTCCGCCCAAGATGCCGGCCGCGCCCGGCAGGAGGACCTTGAGGCCCGCCGCCGAGTCGCCCGAAATACACTCAACGGCTACCGATACGTTGCCAGTTGCTGCGCCGACGGAGTGCCTCGACCCGATGGAGACCGATGGCTGACGGCGTACGATGGTGTTCTCCAGGCCCTGGGGGGCTTCAGCCGACGCATCACTTTCCCTGATGTTCACGAGGTCCAATGTCGTCACCCGCTCCCCTACCCATTTTCCAGTAGCGGCGTCCCGACGATCAGGCACACGCCTTTGGTACAGATCTGGGCCAGCGAGAATGACTGGAGGCAGCTTCATCGCAGCGTTACGGCCATGCCGGATTTTCCCGAATTGTCTACTTCATACGTCAACGACAGTCTCTGTCAGGTCGCGGAGGGCATGTTGGGGGTTTTTGGCGACGATGGTAGCGGCGTGAGGAACGACGCCATCTGTCCAGCCCGACTCAGCCAGAGTACTAGGTCCGTTCGCATTCTACCTCGTTGGGTTCATGACATGTGTGAGCTTGACGACATGGACTGAAGCGAGTTGTTGAGCCGCATGCAATTCGAAGATGCTCGGAACAGGTGGGATGGTTGGTCGGAACAAGCCTTTACCTCTGCAACAACGATTGCGGGAGCTTTTGAACCGGTGGGCCCTACCCACCGGTTCAAAAGATTGCGGGAGACGAGGACCTGGGGCGGTGGAATGTAGATGTTGTCGAACTCAGAGTTGAGATGGTTCATGCATAGAAAACAAGGATACGGCTAGCTTCATATGAAGCAGACGAAGCTTTGCGGCGGGAAGCACAGTGATTGGCACGCTTCAGACACACCATTTCGAGCTGCAAGCCACCACAGGCAGCTAATTCTCCCGGGATCTAGCATGGCGGGTGGCTGCAGGAGGGAACTGAAGGGGGCTCGCAAATGGATTGCTTCTAGCTTTGGGATGAATCGAGATGGATCGCGACTCAGACACGACGAGGGGTCCAAGATGTTGATAAAGCCTCGCGACTCGGTTTACTTTCCAATGAATTGACTTTGTATGTTTACACTGCCCGAGATGGATTCCCGACTCGTTTGTGCCGTGGGATGCAGAGGTACGCCGAGACAGGCCTCGTCGGGCGACCCGAGGACGCACGTCGTCACATCTGACGATGGATTGGTGCGGCAGCCGTAGCATCGGCGAGAAAAAGCTTGACCCTGGGGAGGAGGAGGTGGGAAAACCGAGTGGCGCAGAGGCAGAGCGGGGGAACAGGGAAAAGATCTGGGGAAGCACTAAAACCCCGCACCCGTTGGCTATTTCCCCGGCAGTAACCACCACCCACCAGCAGCAGCAGCTGTTGCGCCTCTGGCCGCCCACGACAAGCACTGCGGCACGGCGGCACACCAGCCCTCCAGCGGCATCAACCCCTGTAGTGCTCACGGGCGGGGCCTCGGCGGCCACACGCGCACCAATGGGCCGCGGCGTCTGACGACATGTTTCCCTCGTTTCTCCATTCCCCCAACCCGCACCCCGGCTTCTCCGCTTCCTCACCTTCCTCGCCTTCGTCATCGCAACAGTCCGGCCCTATCCCCGGACTTGGCCTTTGGACATCCAGCTGTTGTTGGTCTCCATCTCCTCGTCCCAGAGGACCTTTGGGCTCGTGTCCGGCCGTGTGTTCCTGAGCAGCGGGCCATCCAACCATCCATCCATCCCACCATCCAGCAACCCAACCACACCACCAGCCAACCCCCCCGCTCGTGTATTGCAGAGCGTGTCATCGGGCCTTTCTCGTGCCTCTCCTCGTCGTCCAGACCGGCGAGGCCTTGCTCCGGAGCTGGCTCCCTGTGCCGCAACACCTCCACCGCCTTCGCTCTCCGTCCCAAGCTCCAGCAGAGAAGCTTGCTCCGCACCATCACTCCACCCTGGCATCCTGCATCTCGGCTCGACCAACGTTGCCTGCCATTGACACCACCGCCTGGCCAAGCTACCTTACGGAAAGCTTCTCACGCTAGGTAGCTCGTAGCTCGCCCGGGTCGAGCTTGTTCTTGTTCTGTTTGCCTGGCCTGCCTGGCCCTGGACCTGGACCTGGACCGGACAGGCGAAAGGATTCCACCACCACATGTTCGTCTAGACGCTCCAGTCACATCATGCCGTCACCGCCAGCCTGCTGATCGGCCCCTGCTACTGCCCCTTCGTGCTGCTTGCTGCTTGCTGCTTCCATACCCCGACCGGATCGAGTGGAGCTGGTTCTCTGCATTCTGGACTTCGTTCCCGGGCTCCAATTGCACGAGGCGACGCAACGCAGGGTAGCTCTCGCTTGGTCCGGATGATCAGGTCGTCCCACCTCTGCTGCCATGTGCAAGTCTGCGCGCACCTCCTCCCGCATGGGAAACGTCCCTGTGGGATATAAGCTTCGCCTTCACCCCATCTTCCCCTCACTTCGAGCTTGTCGCCCGTCCTCCCGCCACCATCGTCGTCTGTTTTGGCCCACGGTGCTTTGCGCTGCAGTCCTTTGCTACCTTGTTTGGTCCTCCGCCACCACCACAACTGCCACGATGCGCTCCTCGCTCCTGTCCGCCGCCGTCGGCGCCGCCCTGCTCCTCCCGGCCGCCTCAGCTCAGTTCGTCGGTGGCCCCGGGGGAAACACCTCCGCCGTCACCACGAGTCCTGACGAGAACGGCAAGTACTGGATCTTCAGCGACCACATCAAGGCCGGCTTCATCCCCTACGGCGCCTCCATCTCGGACCTGTACATTGAGGACAAGTACGGCGTCCCCCGCGACATTGTCGCCGGCTGGGACAACGCCAGCTACTATGAAGTCGACCGCCAGCACCCCCACTTTGGCGGTGTTCCCGGCCGCTATGCCAACCGCATCAAGAACAGCACCTTTGAGATCGACGGTGAGACCTTCAAGGTCGACGCCAACGACAACAACGGCCTGAACACCCTCCACGGAGGCTCTGATGGCTGGGACTACCGCAACTTCACCGTGGTTTCCCACACCAACAACAGCATCACCTTTTCCTTCAGGGACCCCGACGGCAAGGAGGGCTTCCCGGGCGAGGTCGTCTCGCTCATCACTTACACCGTGATCGACTGGAACTGGGAGATCAAGATGATTGCCATCCCCACTACCAAGAAGACGCCCATCATGCTCAGCAGCCACACCTACTGGAACCTCGACGGCTTTGCCAACAACGAGACCAACACGGCGTTGAACCACACCCTCCACATGCCATACAACGGCCAAAGAGTGGCGGTCGACAACATCTTGATCCCCACTGGTGAGATTCTCGCCAACGAGAAGGGCTCCGTCAACGACTTCTGGAGTGCCCCCAAGCAGATTGGAGCCGACTTCTCCAAGAAGGAGCTCGAGAACAACTGCGGCCTGAACTGCACTGGATATGGTGAGTTGGCAACTTCGCCCATTCGAGATGGTGATGCTAACCTCGACAGACAACTGCTGGATCGTCAACCGCAATGACCTCGGCTCCTACAACTGGCGCACCGAGGGCTACGTCGCCCGTCTTCAGTCGGCCTGGTCCGGAATCCAGGTCGACGTCTACTCCGACCAGGACGCCTTCCAGATGTACAGCTGCAGCCAGCAGAATGGCTCCGTCGCCCTCAAAAAGTCACAAGGTCTGTTCGACAACGAGGACTTCCCTCGGATCATTCCCAAGTACGGCTGCGTCGTCCTCGAGGTTCAGGACTGGATCGATGGCATCAACAACCCCGCCTGGGGCCGCAGCAAGAAGCAGATCTTCGAGCCCGGTGGTGACCCGTATGTCCTCCAGGCCAGCTACCGCTTCAGCATCAACTCCACCATTGAAGCGTAGGATGTTTGACGTTGCGTTGGGCAAAGGTCACGATGGGAGGTATAAGGGCTAATGAAGATGAATTACATCAACCTGACGTTTTAATGATACCAGGAGGAAGATTTTGTATACTTCGTCCACCTATTATTACATCAATCAATAAACGTAGTGAACAGACCGTCCTTTTTCCCGTTGAAGGGAGACAGTAAATTTTGTGGGCGTCACATCGCACCACACTTGCTTGGATAACAACGACAGCCTTACGGCGGCTTTAAAGGGCGGCTCCAGAGGGTGCCAGCCCTCAAACAGACCAGCATCCGTTCGACAACTATTGGGTCTCTCACAAGTTCTGCACAAGAGTATCTGTACTTGATCCAGGGGCAAACACTTTGCTGGTTCCGAAATCGAAGTAGGCTGAAAGCTACTGGAGAGGACTAGGATATCGGCATTGACACGGTGTTGGAACCTGTAAGCCCAAGGACTGGTTCTGCAAATCTTGCTTACTCCCATTGACCTCACGGTAAAACAATGCGCGCCAAAAAGGTATCATTCAATTGCTCACACATGTTCTCATAACTTTTGCTTCCCATTTGCGCCCAAAATATCAGCCCTTGGCCTCCACCTGCCCGGGCTTTACCCGTCCCAAGCCCTCCTTGCCGTAGTAATCCATCGGATACACGCCCTTGCCCCAATCGTCCCGCACCTCGAGCGCGACCAGCGCCTCGTACGGCGTCAGCAGCGGCCTCGGGAAGGCGTACCCCCAGTCGATGCTCAGCCGCGGGCACGCGACCTGCACCCAGCACTCGACGTCGGCCATCATGGCCAGCTTGCCCGGGAAGATCTCGCTGAGCAGCAGGTTGACCCACGGGATCCCGCGCTCCTTGAGCCGCTTCTCGATGAGCCCCATCGTGTTGGGGTTGCCCTGCCGGCCCAGCGAGCCGAGGATGAGGCCCCACTTCCTGGCCGTCTTGGCCGTCCGGATCGCCGTCCGGCGGAGGTCCTGCATCTCGTCGTGGCCGTACGTCTCGCGCGTCAGCTTGCGCGAGTACGGGTCGTAGCGGTACGCGGGGATCTGCGGGTTGTGGATCATGATGCTCTCGAGGTGGAAGCGGCCGTCGCCCAGGTACAGGATCAGGTCGACCTTGTCGTCGTCCCTCAGCTGCGGGCTCGTGCAGCCGAGGATCTCGCCCTTGCTGAGGGGCGCGATCTGCGGGACCAGCACGCGGAAGCCGGCCTTCTCCAGCGTGCCGCGGACGCCGTGGATCGTGGCGTTGAACTGGATGGTGCCGACGACGGCGATGGTCTTGCCCGAGGCGAAGTTGCGCTCGAGCGAGGCGAGCAGGTGCGAGGTGTCGATGCTGATGTCGACGAAGACGTACAGCGTCTTGATCTTGGTCACGTCGACGGGGATCAGGCAGCTGTGGGCGTAGTGCACGAGCAGGTCGCAGCCGAGGGCGCGGGCGGTGTAGTCGTCGATGCAGCAGGCGCCGTAGGTGACGTCGCCCATGATGAGCGTCTCGATGCCCGGGCAGAACTCGGTGAGGATGTCGGAGATGGTGGTGGCGAAGAGGAGGAGGCCCTCGGGCATCTGGAGGGCCACCTTCTTGGCGCCCGAGGTGCGGATGCGGTGGATCGTCTTGGGGATCTCGAAGCTGTAGTTGGAGGGGAGGATGGCGATGGCGGACTTGAGCGCCGGGTCGTTGAGGATTTCTGGCGGCACTTGGTTCAGGAGGCGAGGGCCTCTCCTGGGCTGGGCGACTGAGTGAGAGGTGTGAGTTGCCGCTCGTGCAGTCACTCATCGGGCTGTGTGATCTCACCTTGGATGGACTTGCTGTCCTCGATTGAACTGTTCGCACCTCCATTCTTAGCCGCGGCCTCGGCGGCTGTCCTCCTACCCACGAAGCGTTTCTTGGGCTGCTTCAGCACCGGCTGCGCGGCAGCTTCATCCTGGCGCTGAGACTCTTCAATGTCGGCGGCGATGCCAAGATCGGTCTGCGCTCGGTCCTCCTCCATGTTTGCGACAATTCGTCGTGACCTTATGAGACTGAGCCGCGGCTGCTCAGAGGATATTCGAGCCTTTCTGGATATCGAAGTTCTCGAGGGTCATCTCACAGCGCAGATCCATGCTCAGTTGAGTTCCATGTTGCCCGTGTGTGAGTCCACCCTCTCTGAGATGCCCCGCGATTCTCTGTTCTTGCTAACTGAATTTTTCGCGGGGCAAATGGGCCGATAAGATTGCTGACTAAACCAGCTCATGCAGGTATTGAGGCGGGCAAATGCCGTGCTGCTTATTGGTGATTCTTTTGGACCCATACATTTCGGTGTGTCGGTGAGTTGGCGGCGAACTCAAAGCTCGATTAATACTTGGAAGGCACAAGATCCAGCACCAGATTGGCGTACACCGGCCTACTTGTCTACTCATAATTATTATCAGAGAACCTTGTTCAGATGGAACCAAAAGTCAACTTGAATAGTGCTTTAAGATACCGGGGCGCATGACAAGGCCTCCCCTAACCCCAAGTAGAAGCATTGACATCCAATCCTCTTCGTATTTACCCTTCGAGGCCTATATTTGATTTTCATTCTTCAACTATTGTAATTGAATCTGGGCCATGGTGGGATTTTTTGCGTTGCTTTGGACTAAGCGTAACCCCCTTATTGAAGGCTAACATTGCATTAACTCTTTCCCCTCTTTTCTCATTCTGTCACGTAAGACAACTCTTAGAAAAGCTTCTTGCTCTTGCCAGAGTCAATTGATCTCCGCCTCCTGCAAGGAGGAGCGGTTTTGTTCTTCAACGCCTCGAGAGCACCATAGTAGGCCGGGTGCTTGCTGAAATCCTCAAACCAGAGAAGAGCCGCACCCTCGCCCTCGAAGACATAAGGCACCCAGCTGAAGGGATCGTAAAAGTCCCAGATGGTGACGCCGATGCAAGCGGGGACCTGAACGCAGGCGCCGACGGACTATCACAAACAAAATTAGCCATTTTCTTGCGCAAGAAAATCATCAGCCACTTACAGCCTTGTAAGCTTCCTTCTGCCACTCCAAGTTGGTCTCGTTGACGGGAAGCTCGATCCGAACATCGAGCTCAGTCAGGGCAACCTCGACACCGAGCTCGGCGTAGCTGCGGATGACATCAATCTGCTGGTCCAGAGTCGGGGCGCGGTGGGCAACGAGGTGAGCCTGCATGCCGATGCCGTCGACCTTGATGCCATCATCCTGGAGCATCTTGACGATACGCTTAGCACCCTCGCTCTTGGGGCCGACGGTCTCGAGGTTGTAATCGTTGTAGTAGAGCTTCGCGTCCGGGTCAACCTCGGCGGCCGTGCGGAAGGCCAGCTTGATGTAGTCCTCGCCGAGCACGTTGTAGAAGACCGAGTCGCGCCAGGTGCCGTCCTCGAGCAGTGCCTCGTTGACCACGTCCCAGGCGTAGCACTTGCCCTTGTAGTGCCCCGCCACCGCCTTGATGTGCCTCACGATCACCTCCTCCAGCTCCTCCGGCGTCCACTCGGTGGTCTCGACCCAGGGCGCCAGTTGGCTGTGCCACACAAGGGCATGGCAGCGGAGCAGCTGACCGTTCTCCTCGGCGATGGACGTGACGATGTCGCCCTCGGTGAAGTTGAAGACGCCCGGCTCAGGCTCGGTGAAGAGCCACTGTGCCAATGTTAGTGAAATCGAGGGCGATCGAGCTGAGCTACTGACCTTTTGACCATTGGTCGGAGTCGTCTGGCCGAACTCGTTGGTGTCGTCCAGGATGGCGTCGTACTGAGCGTAGGCCTCCTCCAAGCCGGCACGCTCGCGCTGGCCAGGAGTGTCGGTCGCAGCACCGAAGTACAGCAGACCGGCCTGCTTCGCGTAATAGTGAAGCTGGGCGGACGCAATTGGCAGCGACGCTGCCAGCAGGGGCACGGTCAGAGATTGGAGATACATGTTGACCGTTGAGACCGGAGCCAGTCGAAGTTGCACCCAATTGTAAGGATGTATCTCAAGAGACCAAGATCGGGAGGGGGGGAGAGCAAACCGGATCGGCAAACCCAATTCATAGGGAAAGCAGCTCAATTCATATATGCAAGGTCCAGTACGCGATACAACAATGCCCACATCTTAACCCCAATCTCTCAGCCGACGGGACGAGCGCCATCTCCAGATCATCCAAAATGACGGGGTATGGCCGGTATCTGAGCTAGCCCAGGTGACGTCCTCCAAGTGAGGAGAACCCGGCCTCGTCGTGGCCCGCTGTCTTGGGCCCAAGGCCTGCAGGCTTGGGTGGTATGCTGTTGGTTGGGTGAATTCAATGGCGGGCACGCTTGGCTCGACGGAGGGAGGAGACACAAGGAAAGGCGGAGGAAAGACCCGTGATGTGGGTTTTGGCTCAACGCTGCTGGAATAGGAGCTCTTTCCGACAAGAACCAGATGTTTTCTGTTGACGGTAGAGCACCACCAATAGCGCAGCCACGGCTAGAGGGTTGCAGGGGTTGTCCCTGGCCTGAGCATCTCCATCTCTGGCTGGGGCGAAAGGGGATTCAGTCAATCAGGCTGTCTGCGGTTAAATTAGAGTTGCAATGGAGAGATGTGCCAACCATTTATCCGAATAGCCACCTCGGGTAGCTCTCCAAAGCCCCCTCACGCTGCCTGCGGAGATGTGGGGAATCCTGGCCAGCATGAACAAAGCCGTTGACGTTCCAACATTGTAATGATGATCACTGCCGCGATTTTAATTCGTAGGCTTTGTCGGTGAAAGCCCGGGCCGGCTGATTGTTAGAGACCTTCTATGGCAGTTGTTGTATGCTTCTCCAAGCCTCGCGGTGATAATGAGACCTCGGTACGCGAAGTCTCTGGGAAGTTTTCTAGGCTATGTCCGGAGGATGGGGTGCCCATCACTCCAACTGTCCGACGAGAAAGCCAGAGGCTGGACAAGACCTGGCGAGCCTGTTTGATTCTTCCTTGTAAGATTTGAGAGGAGAAGTATGTCTGACATCTCTTTCCTAAGAGGACAACCCGTGACCGCATTATATCGCAAGCGCGAGAGAAGCTGCCAACAAATTCGCTCCTGGGCAGGCGAAATAGCGATATCCTCCGCGTGTGGATAACTTGTGTCCAAGGGCCCTTTCGTAGGCCGGGTTGAGTGCCAGAACAGCATGGAAGTTATCCGACATACGTGCCAAATACCGGTTTGCTGGGTTTAAAATGATGAGCGCTTTGCCCTCGCTGACCGGCTTCAGAAGAACTTGGATCTTTGGGAAGTGGAAGCCGGTGTCAATGCCGCAAAGATATGCCTCCTTCGCAGCTGCGACCTCATCCTATATCCTGCCGACAGTAATTCTTTCGTCATCTGTTGCTTGACCTTGAAGTCCCCTTTCGCTGACGAATCAATCGACCGATGTGGATTGGTGTTGCCAGCGACATGCTGGAGAGACTCTCCCCAGAGTATCCCCATAGCCTAATATCTGACTTCTTGACGCTATAATCTGGAGTGGCAGACAAGTCTGAGAAGCAACTTCAAACAGATGTTCCCAGTCTGTGTAGAGATGCGCTCGCTACCTGTTTGGCGCTTGAGCTGCTCGATACTTTCTTCCACGAACTTGACCCAGCATAGACGGTAGCTTCTCCTATGAAGTCTCCGTCCCCACGGGCTCAGGCCGCTGGGAGAACATGATCTTGTACTTGACAATCTCGGCGATCTCGAGCTCTTCCTCGACCTCGGCATCGCTGCTGGTCTTGGCTTCTCCTCTCCGGCGGACGATGGCCATCGCCTTCGGGAGCTTCTTCACCTCACCGCCGAGTCGCTGATGATGGCCGACGTACATGTAGACTCGCTTCATCCAGGCTGTGCTGCCTTCCTCTTGGGTATCGGGATGGTAGTCGGGGAATACGATCTTGCCTATGGGGACCTCAGGACTAGGCTTGCTGCCGTTCTCGTCGGCATTGAATGAAGGCAGGTTGATTGTGCCCTGCATCTCCAGCAGTGCGAGACCCGATGGGGTTCTGATGGTCTGAGGGAACGGGTTGTCTGAGGCCGCCAATCCCTTTTTGGGTGGATAGATTTTGACTTCCGACATGATGCGTACGAAGTGAAGATGAGTGTATGTCGAGAGGGTCGCGTTTCGGAGCTGGGGTAACGCGTTATCCGCCGTTGTGAGAGAGAAGACGACGAAGGTTGAGATGGAGATGTAGCGGGGTACGTACATGGAGGCCTTCCCAATCGGGAATTTCAAGCACGTGAGAGTGTGGGCTAGGTCTGGCCAGGAAAAAAAAAAACCGGGTATCGGTCGCACAATTCACCGACCCCCGTAGAGAAGGACCCCGGTCTGATTGGTCGATGCTTTCCTCACCCAAGCAGCCCTAGCGGCACGCACATCTCAAAATTTGGCGATTCTTGCCATTCGCTTGACTTTTGCAAACTTCCACGCCCAACGCCCAGCCAGTCGACAACTCTTGCACCACCCAACGCCGGCAAGATGAAGGTAAGATATCATACCTGTACACGAGTGCGAGACGGCGATGCGAGTGACTATGGATGAAATCAATTCAGAAATCGCTGGCGCCGCCGCCTGGCCACTCAAAGTTTGATCGGGAAATTTTCGAGGCTAACAGATTTTTGATAGTTGAACATTTCCTACCCTGCCAATGGCAGCCAGAAGCTCATCGACATCGAGGATGAGCGCAAGCTCCGTGTCTTCATGGAGAAGCGCGTACGTTTTAAGCCCCCCTTTCGAGACATCGACACCGGAGACCGAGAGAGACGGAAGAAATCCTGGAACCGATGGCAAAAACAACACCAAAACCGAACAGTGTACTGACGATCATGACAACAGATGGGCGCTGAGGTCCCCGGTGACTCCGTCGGCGACGAGTTCAAGGGCTACATCTTCCGCATCACCGGCGGTAACGACAAGCAGGGCTTCCCCATGAAGCAGGGTGTCATGCACCCTACCCGTGTCCGCCTCCTCCTCTCCGAGGGACACTCCTGCTACCGCCCCCGCCGCACCGGCGAGCGCAAGCGCAAGTCCGTCCGTGGCTGCATCGTCGGCATGGACCTTTCCGTCCTTGCCCTTTCCATCGTCAAGCAGGGCGAGGCCGACATCCCCGGCCTGACCGACGTCGTCCACCCCAAGCGCCTCGGCCCCAAGCGTGCCACCAAGATCCGCAAGTTCTTCAGCCTCACCAAGGATGACGATGTATGTGTGCTCCCGCCCGCCGCTATCGACAGCCACTTCGTCATCGCCTACCCGGTGCTGCGGTGGAGGATCCAGCAGACCAGGTAGAGTGTGAGAGACGGGACCGTGTTCCCCTTGCCTTCCTTTCCCCCCTCCCGTATCTTCGACTCGGCCACGCACTTTTGAAGCCCAACGAGAGCGCAAGTGATGATGGACCTGGAGAGATGATTGGGGGGAAGCGAAGAGCAAGGGGCGCACGCGTCAGGCTTTTTGAAACATTATGAAGAGGACCGCAGTGGCTAATACGGCGATTTTCGCTGCAATCAATAGGTCCGCAAGTACGTCATCCGCCGCGAGGTCCAGCCCAAGGGCGAGGGCAAGAAGCCTTACACCAAGGCTCCCAAGATCCAGAGACTCGTCACCCCCCAGCGTCTCCAGCACAAGCGCCACCGCATTGCCCTCAAGCGCCGCCAGGCCGAGAAGGTCAAGGACGAGGCCGTACGTCTTCCCCTGCCCTCACCTGCAACCTCTGATCTGCTTTATACTGACACCCTCCACAGAACGAGTACGCCCAGATCCTCGCCAAGCGCGTTGCCGAGCGCAAGGCCGAGAAGGCCGACCTGCGCAAGCGCCGCGCCTCCTCCATGCGCAAGTAAATGTCCGGCGTTGGGAAAATGAAAAAGTAAAGAATTTTCGGGTTCTTCTGGTTTCTTGCATCGGGCGTGGACGGGAAACGTTTTACGGAACTGGAAAGATGTGGACAAGTTCATCACACGACCAGTTTTGAGTCATCATGAATGTAATAGGGCATTCAAAATGGAAATGCATCCTTGACGCGCAAATACCACAGCGAAAAAGTTTTTTCATGTTTATTGATATGTCCTTTCCTACCCCTGCCCCCTGTTGCCTGGTGTTCTCCCTTCGACCTCTGAGCCGTAGCCCCATAGCGACCATTGTATGTTTGGAGATGGGCCAAGCATCAGTGGACTTGACATGGGATTCTGGACCTTCGTAGACCATTCGTTCTCGCACGCATTCGTTCCCGCACCGACCCGCCCATTAAAGTCGAGCCGTCCAGTCGTCAGGGTCTGAAATTTTCTGACGAACACCCCACACCGCAAGTCTCGCGGGTCACACCCGGCTGGACCCGGTTCATCTTCACTCTCCCGCCAAGAAGCGAGCGTGAATACGTATGGTAAGTAAGGTATTGTGATTCAACTTGGACCGTACCTGCCCATTATATGCCTGGAATGCTTGTAACAAAAACCCAATTTTTGCTTTACCATGCTTCATGTGTGTGTGTGTGTGTGTGCAGTGCAGTTCATGCGAACCTTTTTCTGTCTAAGCAGTTATCTGCTGGTGAAAAAGAAGAAAACCCTTGAATGCCTTTTTTTGCCGTACGCCCCGAACCCATGATATTTCTTCAACTTAGGCTGCTGTCGGAAAAAGAACTCCCCCCTTCCTCTCTCTGAAATGAAAAAAAAAACCATGCCGCCGCTCTTCTCTTACACGGGAACGTGGTTGAAGAGGTAGCTAACACTCTCACCATTGTGAGTACGACGGATGGCCTCGCCCAGGACCTGGCTGATGTCGATGACGCGCAGCTTGGGGCAGCGCTCGATCTTGTCGCCGAGAGGGACGGTGTTGGTGACGACGACGCGGGACAGGCAGCTGCGGTTCAGCGTCTCGACGGCGTTGCCGCTGAGGACACCGTGGGTGACGATGGCGATGACTGGGGGGTTGGGGTCAGTATTTGAACACGGTTAAGCCACCGGGGCAAGAATCATACCTTCACGGGCACCGGCAGCGTCGAGAGTCTCGGCAGCCCTACAAATTTGGGTCAGTAAACGATAAGCATACAACCAGACGGAGTACGAACTTGGCAAGGGTTCCGCAAGTGTCGGCCATGTCGTCGACCAGGATGGCAATCTTGTCCCTGACGTCACCGACGAGGATCATGCGGCCGACGACGTTGGGGCGAGGGCGCTCCTTGTGGATGAGGGCGAAGCCGGTCTCGAGACGATCGGCAATACCGGTGGCTCGCTTGGCGCCGCCGGCGTCGGGACTGACGATGACGGTGTCCTCGATGCTCATGTTCTGCTTGATCCACTGGAGGACGCTCGGCTCGGCGTACAGGTTGTCGACGGGGATGTTGAAGAAGCCCTGGATCTGCGAGGCGTGGAGGTCCATCGTGATGACGTGGTTCTGTGTGTCGTGAAAGAAGACGGTGTCAGTCGCCGGCGCATCTTGCGTTGGAAGAACCCCTGGAGTTCTCGCCAAACTTACGCATCCCGAAACCTGGAGCATGTTCGCAACCAGCTTCGCGCTGATAGGAGCACGGCTCTTATCCTTCTTGTCCTGTCTGGCGTAAGGGAAGCAGGCTGTATTTCCTCGTCAGCATCGTGTTCCTCCTCAAAAATCGTTCTTCGGATCGCAAAAGGGACGGTACTAACGGATGACGGCGGTAATTCGGCGGGCAGAGGCAGTCCTGCAGGCGTGGATCATGATCAGGAGCTCCATGAGGCCGTCGTTGACGTTGCCGGGCTCGCTTGATTGCAGGATAAAGACATCCTCGTCGCGGACACTCTCGCCGACGGTGACACAATAAGGACGTTAGTTCAACAGGCCCCCAGACTCAAGCCTGCTCGGTCGAGAGATTTGCTCGCTAACCTCGTTTCCTGGTTGGAGTAGTTCAGGCTGTAGATGCCGGAGACGTTAGTGATCAATTGGACTTGGAGTAGCAGATATTTTTCTCTCTTTCTTGGTCGGCGCAAGGAGGATCGGGGGTCGGGGGAAGAGGAGAGTGGCTCACCTCATGGTCTTCGCAAGGGGAATTCCCAGCCTGTCGCGACGCAAAACCCGCCCGTTAGCAAAAGTCATTTCGCGATGGAATGCGCTGCGGCGAATCCATCATTCGGGTCCAAGGTAGACAAACCGCTGTGCGACTTTCTGGGACAGCTCCCCGTGGGAGCTGCCCTTCAGCAACTTGATGTCGTTCGCCATGTCACCCATGAGGCCGGTCGTTTGTATGACGACGAGGGAAAAAAAAGAAGAAAAGAAAAAGAAAAGATCGGAGAGGGGCGATCGGTCGAGTATATGGGCAAGGGCTGCGGCACCTGCTGATGTTTGCAGGCTAAGGTCGGGTCGCTGGGCGAATCGAAATGCAGCGCGGGGTCACGATGGAGGGGTATGGCTATCGGTCGTTGTTAGGAGTCACACAAGCTGGGCTCCTTTCTCCAGTGGATTGTGAGTCGTTCCGTGGTGTGCGCTAAGGCTAAGACAGAGGTAAGTCGGTCAGGGGTGTAGGAATAAGAGGGCTGTGTCTTGTTGCCGTCAATAAGGTCGCCAATTTGTGAGTTCACTTGCAACTTTGCGGTTGTCACTGGAAGAGACTGCAGGAGATGGAAGAGAAAAAAAAAAAACTTAGCGCCTCGCCGTCATTGTTCCGTGATCGCTGAGAGGTTAAAGGGAGATTGTGGAGCATAGACATGGGTCCCGTGTCCTCGGCTTTCTGTCTGTCACTGCGTCAGTTTGTTCTACAGCTGCCCGGCCGTGCACTCTCACCGAAACTCTCTAGCAAGCTATTTTGATGTTGAGGTTGAGAACTGTCAAATCCTCTACGGAATCCTACCATTTTAGAATCATGCTGGAGAATCATCATCACCACAGGCAAGCCATCATCAAACTCGGCCGAGTCCTCAGTTTGCACCATCGGAAATGGCCGGGCTGCCTAGCAACCCTGCTCGACCCAACGATACTTCAACCCACCACGGCTTAAACCTTGCCAAGAAACCTTGCTGTTGCTCCGCAGCTACCTCATCACACGTCACGCAAGACCGTCGAATATCATCTAACGGGCGTATTGAGCATACTCTACATACTAAGCCACTCCGAACCCAGGGCCACCAGCCGTGATCCCAAGCGGCCTGCACTCCGCTAACGATCAACCAGTGTCTTCTGTCCGAGGGCCAAACCAGAATGAAGTGAAGAGAGAACCGGGCCATGCCCACCGCCTCTCAAAAACTGCCATATTTACACGCGGCCCAGAGTCCCATTGTAATGCTCTTCCGCTTAATAATACACAAGTCATCCACTCCATTTACCGTGTCCTGTGTCGCCCGCCCTTAATAATGCAAATGCTGACGTGATAACAATCATGGTCTATGTCTGCGCGCTCCCACCTTATGCAAAGCCGAAGTAGTCGCTTCCCGCCGTGATGGCCTTCATGACCTGTGCGCGGAGCGTCTCGTAACTCTCATACTCAGGGAGATCAAGTTCTGCATTGCTTGGTTAGTCGCTGCCTCGTCATGTAAACTTTTCCAAGTGGACTTACGATTGAAGCATGTGTGAGAGCTAGGAAGGCGCTCCTTGTTGCCGTAGTCTCGATGGATATTGAAACGGTTGATACCGTTCATACCCTCCAGTTCCTTGAATCCATTGAGAGGCACCTTACTGGTTCCGGTGACGAATTGCAACAGTTTGGCCCGCTCTTCCTTGTCGAATGACCGGACAGCTCTCCAGAACCACTGAATTTGCTGCGACGACGGGTTGTAGTTGTGGTATTCCGTGTTGCTCTTCCAGTCGTCAACGTCAATGTCAGGCAGGCCCGAGATCAGAAGCTCCAATTCCTGTTCGTTGAAGATGGAGATAAGGTCGGCTGGAATAATATCGTGGAAACCTGAGATGAAATGTCAGCGACTAGTTTCCCGAGAATTCAAAAGTCAAGTCTTACCCTTCAAGAAGTGCTCCATTTGTTCCTTGACTGAGGACAGGAGCTTGTGCTCCACAACCAGTCGCACGTAGTCATGCTTGTTCTCCTCCGTGACGGCAATGTCGCGACCGTTGGGGCACAAGTCGATGGTGCGAGTAACGCCAAACTCATCGTCTTCGACAGAGAAAGTCTCAGTGATGATGTCGGTAATGTCATTGTCCAGCATCCACACCAGGGATTTGTAGTAGTCGGGGTCGAATGACTCCATGTCCTTCACTGACACAGACTTGCCGAGGATGCGCTTGTAGACAGCACGACTGAAGTAACAATCAAGCACTCTGCCCTCGTACAATGCCTTGCCGATGATGCGTCCAATAAACTTGAAGAACATGAGATGCTCGTCGTTGATACCACTCAACGAGTTGGGATGGAACGTGGTGCGGTCCGAGGATACGGGTGTGAAGAGAGCGTAGTTGGCGTCGAACATTTGCCTCGACAGGACCTGGAACCACTCGCGAGTAACGCCTCCGGCGTCTACACCCTCTTCATTGTGGAAGCGGATGTTGAGTTTGCCGTACTTCATTTCGTCGCCCGTCTTGAAGTAGAGCGACTTGAACGAGTCATGGAAAACATGCTCACGGCGGACAGAGAGCTGCAGCGCCGGGAACGATGGCCGCTGGTTGTTGTTTGATCGGCTGTGGACGCTGCGGTTGAAGTAATTCCGCTTGTTGTCGAACTCAAGCACCTTCGGGTTCTTAACGAGGAGAGCAAACGTTCCCGACATGAGCTTGGGACTGTTCCGCACAAGTTCATTCAGGATCCGGCGATGATCCTCAGTAAAGGTGAAGAACAGACCAGCCATACGGTTCTCTGGTGGCGGGCTCGATAGCAGCATCTCTTTACTGGTTTGGCTTTGAGTTTGCGGGGCGTCGTTAATTGCGGTGTTCTTACAGACGACCATCAGAGACTCGATCAGAGGCAAAAGAATTGTAGCCACGTTGACCATGTTCTCTCTCTCCCGGATAGCGCTTAGACAAGCGCTCAACTTCTCCCACATGGTGGAGAAGGTGGAATTGTGATACAAGGAAGTGACGAGATCTTGCTTTTCGTTCTTGCTGGCCTCGGCCTCCTCATCAGACTTGTCGCTCTTCTTTTTGTTGTCGAACAAGTGGTCAAGAGCTGTCAGAACACGCAGAAGCTTGTTCTGCTCAGACGCACCGGGCGAGAATTTGGCAAGCGCAACTCCCTGGATTTCGGTACCAGAAGTGGCCTTCTCGATGTGCGGCAGCAGTTCGTCGAGATCCGCAACGATGTTCTCGCTCAAGAGGCGAGCTTGGCGAACCAGCTCTTGACCAAAAGTCGCCTTGGCTCCTGGAATCGCGGACAAATTCTTGATTGCCGAAATGGTGTTTTGGAAAGTCTTGGAGCTGCACTCACGAGCGACAAAAATCTTGACGACGAGAGTCAGGTTGTGGGGAGGAATGATGGGGACCTGCATCTGTCGTGGGCCCTTCTGGCTTGCCTCCGGCTTGTCAGTAGTCTTGGAGTTACCCGTCTCACCACCTGCCTGAGCATTGGCTGGCTTGGACTCCTTGTTCTCCGTCGCCGCGCTGGCTTCGGTTGTCGAGCCTTGAGCAGCTTCGATGTTGGCCGGCTGCTCTGCCGAGGTGGATGCTTCGCCAGCCTCTGCCGCATTTTCCGCCGCCTTCTTTTTGGCATCTCGTGCAGCCTTCTCCAAGGCTTCCTTGCGTCTGCGTTCCATGGTTGCCAGAGGCACAGTGATCTTGTTGAGCAAGTCGGCCAGGTAGGCCATGACCACCGAGCTCTCCATCACCAAGTCTCTATCGAGCAGAGTAAGCAAAGAATTGATCGCGTACTTGTGGGCCTTGGAGTCCTTGGCCTTGCTCTTCCGGCTGAGGGTGCGCTTGAGTGAGGATCCAACAGCTTCGTGCTCTGTCAAGAACAGCATTGGAATGTGCGGGTTCTTCGTGGACAAATCCTGCAGCAGGTCCAAGCATTGATGCACGACCATCAGAGGAGATATCTCTGAGTTGGACTGGTGTTGTCCAGCTGTGCTGAGCGACGTCAAAGTCCGCTTAAGGTTTTGAGGAGTTTTTGGGTCCGCATCCTTGTCCTTTGGCTTCTTGGCCTTCAGAGAAAGCTGGCTGAAGCTGCGCTCCACGGCATCCATATCTGTACTTCCTTCCTGGAGGATTAACAGAATAGTGCTGATGACCTCGAGACGGTTTTGTCGGTTCTCGCAAACGTCGGCCAAAACACTAAAGAGGTAGTTGCGAATGGAGCCAATTTGTGAGATGAACATCAGACGTAGTAAAGTGGCGACACCGGCCTTGTCGAGCATTTGCACCACGGTCCTGCGCTGAACCTTGTTCTCGTTGTCCTCTCCAGATTCAGCCTGCGGCGCACCGGTTCGCCGTGCAGCCACAGGAGGGCTTCTACCTGTAACAGCAGGGTGGACGGCGTGCTGTTGAGCCAGGAGTCGGGCCTGCGCAGCCATTTCGGGAGGAAGGTGGTCCATGATATCCTCCCCTTGGTCCATGAGGACTTGCTGACGCAGCTCGGGAGGGAAAGTTAGCAGGATGCTAGCCGGGTCCATATCCACCGCAATCTGGTCTTGACCTGCAGTCGTTGCTTGGCGACGTTGCTCGTCTCTCTCGCGTCTACGCGCTTCTTGGCGCTCTTGCTGGACGATCTCAAGACGGAGATCCTCGGGGAGAGCGTCAAGGAATTCTTGGAAGACTTCGCCTTGTTCGC
Source organism: Colletotrichum tropicicola (assembly GCA_025962755.1). Taxonomy (NCBI): domain Eukaryota; kingdom Fungi; phylum Ascomycota; class Sordariomycetes; order Glomerellales; family Glomerellaceae; genus Colletotrichum; species Colletotrichum tropicicola. The sequence continues at coordinate 191,791 of JAOWMA010000013.1, read as the reverse complement.
CAGTAGCAGCATCCTCACGAGCTTGCGAGCGGCGAGTGCTGACAGTTTGCGCGATGACTTCCTCCCGGAATTCCTCTGGAAGGGCTGCAAGGTACTCAGGGTCGATGCCAAGTTCCGTGACATCAACCTCCTCGCCCCTGATAGTTGTCAGAACGCGGCTGGCGTCCGCAGCTGCATCAACATCTGCAGAAGGAGCGGCAGGCTCTTGCGTCTCGACGCCTTCCATTGCATGAGGATCAGCCGCTTGCAGCTGGGTGTCCTGTGCGGATGCCGCGCTGCGCTCGCCTGCTGCGGCAGCCGCTTCGGCAGCAGCACGCTCTTGTTCCTCTCGCTCTTCAGCTTCTTTCTTCTCCCGAGCAGCCTTCTCTTCGGCCTCCTTGGCTTCCTTGATTCGTCGAGCCTCCTCTTCAAACTTCTTCCGTTCCTCATCTCGTAGCTTGCGTCTCTCTTCATCTTCAGCCTTGAGTTTCTTCTCATACTCCATCGCGGGGGGAACGAGCTTGGAGAGAATGATATGGATGAGCTTTTGGGCCTTCTCCACGAAATGAGCGCCGCCAAACACCATCCTCGCCTCTTCTTGATACCGCTCGAATGTCGATTCGGGGGTGAAGGCGACAGCCTGTTGAGGCTCGTGATACGTAGTTTCGCGTCGGTTGTCTGCTCTGGGCTCGCGGGGTGCGACGTGGTACTCACGAACTTCACCGCGTCCGTTCTGAGTGATTGAGAGATGGACGGCGGATTGCCCATGACGCATGACCGGCAGAGATGCGACCAGATCGTTGAGAATAGCAATTGGGCTGCTTGACAGCTGCGCTCCTGGACCAAAGATCTCAGGAGGAAGACGGAGACCAATCATGCCAGAGCCAGGAGGTGGGCGAGGTGAAGACTCCCGGCCTGGGCCATTTCGCCGCAAGAGAGGATTGACGCCGTCATCCGCATTGTTGGGCACGGCGCTGGGCCTGTGGCGGGGAGAGAAGTAGCTCCTAAAATCTAAAGTCCAGTCAGTCGATACACAAATCACTTCACGAACCGAGAAGCCAAAACGCACCTCCAAGGGGATCCCGGCCACCACCAACCATAAAGCCAGGTGGGAATGGGCTACGGTGTCCGTGGCGATGGCGGTGAACATGGTGAGGATGACCACCACCGAAAGGCTCAACAACCAGGGTGTCCCAGCCAAGGGCCGTGGGGAGGTTCGGGGGCGGATGGTCGTCTAACTCGTAGTTAGCAGTGATCAGTGCGAAAGGATTTTTTTCCAAACTCACGAGGGTAGTCTTCATCGTAGATGAGCTCGTCTTCTTCCATGTCCTCATCGTCCTCATCGTCTGACGGCAGTGTTAGCGTTGCCCGAAATCGTGAAGCCGGTATGTGCTTACCATCCTCATCACGACCTTCATCGATGTAGTGATCTCCGAGATCATCCATGTCGTCGCCCTCGTAGTCGTCATGGTCCATGACCGCCCGAGCTAGGTTGTCAATGATGTCTCCAGGCTCCATGCCGTGCATGTGGGCCTCGTCAACAGCCTGCTGGTCAGCCTCGTAGTCGATGTCTTCATCGTCTTCGTCCTCTTCCTCGTCTGTTTCGTCCTCCCAGTCCGACGCGCCGTCGTCTTCGATGGGGTTGCCATCTTCGTCAACCATCTCTTCCACAACGTCTAGATGATCTTCCATTTCCTCCATGTCGTCGGAATCCATTTCATCATCCTCACTCATCTCGTCGTCGTCTTCGTCCATGTCATCATCATCTTCGTCCATGATGACTTCGACGACGCCCGGATCCCCATGAAGACCTTCGATCTCTCCCATCTCACCGAGTTCTTCGTCTTCATCGCTGACGCCGTCTTCACCGTCATCAGACACGTCCTCGTCACCGTAGTCGAGCTCATCCCCATATTCATCATCGTACATCTCTTCGTCGTCGTCTTCTACATGGAAATTAGCGAAACCTGGTATAGCGTTGTGGCATGGGGGATTTTACCGTCGTCATCCTCCGACTCGTCATCACTTCCGCGAGGTTCAAGCATTCCCAAAGCGGAATTGCGGTACAAATCGGGAGTCTCCTCTCTGTCGTCATCCATGTCTGACATTGAAGACGTCGAGACGATTTCGTCATCCATGTTTTCCGGGAGAGATGCCGAAGGAAGAACATGCGAGCGGCTTAGCTCCTTAGCCGTGTCTGTCAAAACACGTAGAACCCTAAGTACGTATTTGATGGCGCGCTTGACGCCGGCATGGCTCAGGTCGACTTCGGCGATCGAAGAGGTCAACTTATCGAGGTAGCCCTTCTCGTACATCATTCTGCGTAGTTGAGCCTGCGATCGTCCCTGCGGAGAGTCCAAGGTTCGTTGAGAGGTGGACTCCTTGTCCTTTTCGCCGATGATGTGGTTCATCAGTTCGGCAAGACATTGCATCTTGGCGTAACGGGTATCGACAGGCTCCTCTGGCGTGGCAGCACGCTCGTACGCCTTGAGGACTGTGTCTAGAACAAACTTGCGGACGAAGAGCAGGTCAGGTTCGTCTTCGTACTCGAACCGGTCACGATTCTTGTCGACAACGCGCTCTCCAGTCTTGGCAACTAGCGCGACCAGAACCTGCTGAGCCTGGGCAGAGGTGGCCGCCTTCTTCTTGGACACAATACTATCTCCGTTGTCGCTAAGGCTGCCTTGGCAGAGGAGATCGTTGATGAGGTAGTTGAGAACACTTGATCGGGGTTTGACGGGTGTGTTTGTCTGCAGTGGAGCACTCCGCTTGAAGTTGATGAACTCGACCTTGGTCTGGTTGTAGCTCTGAAGCAGTTCCGCTAGGCAGTTCAACAGGAAGCATCGGTAAATGAAAATGGGGTGGTCTTCCGCTTTGAAAACAGGCTTAGAGGACTTCTTATCCTTGTCCTTGCTGTCAGTCGTGTCCTGCGTGTCTGCTGTAGCGTCCTTAGACCCGCTCTCTGCAGCAGCATTGCTGGTTGATACGGAGCTCTTGGGGTCTTTTGGGGGCTGCGCGGCCTCCTTGTCATCGACCTCGCGGTAGTTGAGGAGCTCGCAAAGAAGGAAATGAATGATGCCATGTGGGTTCTCGACCATCGGTCGCTTCAGCTCATTCGCTGGTTTTGGTACATCTGTCATCTCCTTGTCGTCGGTTTCTGTTGACTGCTTGACGTCGTGAATCGACAGATCCTCCGTGGCTTGCACCGCAGGCTCAACACTCGCGTCCTTGTCCATTGCGATGGCGGCATCCTCGGCACCAGTTTCTTTAAGTGCCAACTGATGGGCTCGGCTACTGCCCTCACTTCCAGGCGTCCAGCGGGACAGCTTCGTCATTTCATTGGTGATTTCGACAAACAGATCCGGAGACCGCAGCGCAAGGGGGGCCATGTTGCGTAGATATGTGCTGAGATCCAGATTCCTCTGGGTCCGCTGTGGGTTCTCGAAGAGGCTGCGGACTTCAGCACGCATGATTTGCTTCAGAGTCTCCTGGTCCTCAACGATGTGTCTCAGGATGGCCATGATACTGCCCGTCGTCTTCGTGTCTTTCAATCGAGCAGCACCTGCACCTGCGAGCTGTTTGGCCATAACAAACAACCGCTGGAGGTTCTTCTTCTCGCCAACCTTCTGCGCAATTGCAGGGTTCCGGGTGAGGATAACAATCACCCGAAGAACAGAAGTCGCTAGAGTCTCTTCCTTTCCAAGGACAGGAAGCAGGCGAAGAATCGCCTCCAAGAGATCGTTCCGTTGGCTGTCCGAGACAACCGGATTACGGGGTGGGAGAACGGCCGGCACCACTGCTTCGTTGTCGTTGGCCGGTGGCTTCCACTGTGCCTCAACGGGCTGCTCGTCATAGGACAGGAGTAGCTCGACAATCAAGAGTATGTACGGAATCCAAGGGGGAAGCTCCTCGTTCGAATTCGGCAAAACCTTCAAATTTAGGAACGAGATGTACTCGTCCACCTTTTCTCTGAGTGTGTCGATATTGCATTTGAAGAAGCTCTTTTCTTGCATGAGGAGGGCCAACAGATGTGCGTAAGCAGCAATGCTCGTCCCATTGGTCTTCGAATCACCGTCATCAAAAGACGAGAGGGCATTAGCCAATGTCGCACCAACTTCGTACCGAACCTCGTCATTCTGCTGGCGGAACTCCATTGCGCTAATGAGCTCTGCAAGCTCAATGGCTGAATGGGGGTGGGCTCTGACCACATCAAGACATCTGTCAATGAGGTTCTGTCGAAGTTTCGCACGCTCTTTATCTAGATCCTCTTTGACTATCAGCCGGTCCTCGGTTTTTGCTTGGTCTCCTGTTGCATGTGACGGTGTGGAAGTATTGGGCCTGCCTTGAGCTTCCGCGGCTCCAGCGGGGCTTTCCGTGCCACTCCAGTCGGGGGATGCTCGATCGCCCAATTCACCCAGCCCTGCATCCCCAAGCAGACGATCCATTTCAGGGATGGTGGAACTCGCTGCGACGTCGACTGCCATGGCATCGTCATTGGCAGGAGCTACAGACGTAGATCCCTCTTGCTGGCTGGAGGAGCGAGACGGTTCCGGACGGTTGGGAGAGTAGGCGTCCTCGGGAGGAATTGGATTGCGGGGACCTGCTTTGCCAGCCTTGTGAAGCCGGCTGTACTCCGTCGCTGACTGTTGATTGCCATTGGCTCTGAAGACTGCTTCCCGAGCGAGGTCCTCGTCCGCCCCATCCTCGATTAACTGGGAGATCAAGACACTTTGAGCCGGCCAGTTAAATTGAGCAGCAGCCATCTTGAAGACCTCAAGCACAGGCTTATCTCGAGAAGACGCTTCGTGCTCTGCGGTAGAGATGATCTTGAGAATCTCAATGACTTTAGCCACTGTCTCGGGTCGGAGCTTTTCGATCAAGGAAGACTCCCAAGTCTCGCGAATGACCGGTAGTACCGCCATGCGTACTTCGACGACAATTTGGTGAGAGATGGGCGATTCGGGTCGAGTGGCTGATCGGGGAAGTAGGCCAAACTGAGCAGTGGAATCGGCGATGTTCTTGCCGTTGACAAGTGCGGCAAAGAACTCAAAGATCTTTCCGAGGCCGAAAGAGGCGACTCTCGCGCTCGCGGTAGTGCCAGCGTCGGATTCCCCGGTCTCTTTGCAGATCTCCTTCTTGAAGCGGCGCACCATGTCAGCCAGAACGTTGAAACCCTCCTGCTCCAAGAAGGCGACCAACACCGGCACCACGACCTGAACTGAAGATCGATCGCCGGAGGATCGTGAGGAGTCTATGAGCATCTCCGTCAGAGTATGAAGCATGATGATCCAATAATGGTATTCCTTTGCTGTAGGTTCGGTCAAATCAACGGACGGTTTGAGCTGCTGGAGGATCGTGCCCGAGAGTTGCCTGGCGAGATCAACGTGCTTTGGTCGATAGTATTGATCTCGCTCACGTCGTGGGAAGAGAGCTTTGCCGAGTTGCTGGAAGAAGGGGAACGTAGAGGGCACCATTGAGTGAAGCAAAATGCGTAGGGTCTCGTAGTTGCGATACCTGGGCGTCGCTTGCTCCTGTTTGCTGGGGACTTTGTGCTGAGTGCCGGAGCTCGTCGCTTGAACAGCACCGGAGCCAGTGCCCGGGTTCTCTTCTGAAGGAGGAGCGTTCTCGGTATCGACTTCAGCGGTAGCCTGCGTTGCCGAGGGTCCAGCAAAGGAAACCATGACATCGCTTCCAGGTGCAGGTCTCTTTGCCCACCAGTGTTGGGGAAGGACGTTGTGCTCCGCGCCTTCCTCTGCCAATACTGCCTTCAAGAGCGGCCCAAGAGACTTGACCAAGTCGGCGTAGTAATCGAAAACATTGATGGGGTACAGTTGAACTGAGTTGGAGCGCGTTGATGACGTGAAGCATTCGTACAACGTCTTTATGAGCGACTGCGCGGTAAGCAAGGCTTTGACCATCTTGGTGCCTTGCAAAACTCGCTCTTGAGCCTCCGCATCGAGGCTTCGAATTTGCTCAACAGTCAACTTATCATCGGGAGTGAGGAAGGGAGCAAAGTAGGGAGCGTCTTGCTTGTACTCGGCCAGGGGTCTGAGCGTTTCAACCGATGCTTGAGCACGCCTCAGGAGAGACGGAAGACCAAGAACCGGGGACTGCTCAACGAGTTGTGAGATGACGAGATGCAGCGTCCGGGAGGCATGAGAATCGCAGAAGTCGTGAGGCAGGCTAGGCAGCTCTGCCACGTCTAGCAGCAGCTCAATGCCTCCGTGGTTGATGAAGTAGGCCTTGAGCGTGTTGTTGTTGAAGTAGGCTGAGAGAAAGCTGGACAAGGCGTAGACGTACGGTGTGACATCGTCGTAGGCCGTAGCCGACGAACATGATCCGTCGCTTGTAGGAGATGTCTTCTGCGATGGTTCGGCGGCGTCCGACATTTCAATGTCCAGGTCGTCGCCGACGTCCTTGCCTTTGCCTTTCGACGTGGGAGGATTGGCAAGACGCTCCTTCAAGCTGTCGTCGGCAGAGACAGGCTTTTGCGTTCCGTCACTCAGCAGTAATTTGGCGCCCCAGTTGGCAGTTTTGGCCTTGTGAATGCCTAGAGATCTCACCCTGGCCACCATGTCCACGACAGCGTTGGAGATTGGACGCCTGAGATGGGGATGGTGCCGGGCAAGCTCGTCAAAACTTGCTCCAACATTGCTGGCAAGGTGGGGATCGGTCTCCATTGTGTTGACGTGTGCCGGGCTCTCGAAGATCTCCAAGAACGACTCAAATGCTCTCGAAGAAACAACCATTTTCAGGCCAGCGTTGTTCAGACAGATGGAGTTCAGAACTTGCGGCACCACGTTAATGGCATCGGACGTTGGCAAAATGCCTTGAGCCAATGGGCGATCGTGAGACGTCGCCAACTCTTCTTCGGGTGGCGGATGGGGTCGAGTGTCGGGCTCGATCTGAACGGAAGCATCAGATGTATCAGGGCTACTCTCATCGTCATTATCATCGCGGCCCTGATTTGACGTCTCCAGTGCCTCAGATTCCTGCGGGGTTTGAGTGGCTGGTTGGTTTGCAACAGAGTGACTGGTGATCGCTTCGAGGTAGCTGACAATCATGCCGGACTCGGAGATGGCGGCAAAGCTCGTGGGATCGTTGTTGATGAAGTCGCTGAGAACCGTCACCGTGTTTGTCCACAAAACCGAACCGAAGCGCTTGGTGTTTTGCATTATCTCTCTGAGACTACCAAGCAATTCCGCCTTGTCCACCAGGTTGCGCAATAGCCGGTCAGTATTGCCACCGTAGCTGTAGGAATTCGTCATCATGTGATGGACGAACTTGAGCACCCATTTCAGGGTTTGCTGCTGATTGTAGGGAATCTCGTAGTCAACGATCTGATTCTGGTGCTCCGGCTTATTTCCTTGGCCAGCCTCTACCAAGCGCTTGGCTTCAGCGACCGTCGTAACCAACAGATCAGAGATGGCATCAAGACCAGAGCCACTGAAGAAACTCTGGAAGGCGTTCTGATACGACCAAATCAGACCGTCAATAAAGGCCAAGATCATGGATTGGTTGCGTTGTGCCACTTCAGACCTGATCTTCAGAATCTCGACCAGAATATCCATGAGACCAGCAGTGACCATTTCAGCGCCGATTCTCGTAGACATGGCGAGATGAGTGGTTAGGGAGAACAGGTTCGTCCGCCACTGATCGACTTCAGTGGTCTGGAGGCCGCGATCAGGCTCGTCCGTCTTCATTCCTCCAACTGCCTTCCGAATAACATAGAGGAGAATGCCGTGGTTGACGTTGGCGTTCAGTGCTGACAAAACATCCTGGTATCGGGCCGCGTAATTGGAGATAGCCTCAAGAAGAGCCAAAACGATGGACTGAAGCCAGAGAGGTACTTGAATGGAGCCGTCAGCAGGGGGGTGAATAAGCTCCGCCAATTGGTAGGCCAGCTGGTAGCGTCTCGTCTCGTCATTGTCATGGCGCAGGACCTTTTCGACAAAGATATTTTCGGGATGGATGTACGCCAGGTTCGTGATGGCTAGCAGTCGAATGGCCAGGACCTGCTGTCGCGACTCGGCACTGCCCAGGAGAGCCTTGGCAACTCTCAGCCTGTTGAGGACTTCATACTTGGCAGAGGCCGGCATGTCCGCGGGGCATCGAGAGAGCAGTTCGTAGATGGGGGTTGAGGCCACCACCGACTGCGGCAAATCGAAGATTCTCTGGCTCGAGCTGGCATATTCGTGGGACGTTCCAGGGCTTCGAGCACTCGAGGGCGACATGTCATCAGCGGCAGATTGACGGGCTGATCTGGGCGTGTTGTGTTGGGATCCGGCCGTTGTGCTGCGTCTCAGAGGGGTGGGCGTGGAAGGCACACTGGACGCCACACGGTCAGAAGAGGTGGCAACGGGTTGGTCGCGGGCTGGCGAGTGGACGGTGTAGGAAATCTTGATGTCGCCCCAACCATTCCAACGGGCATTGTCCGCGGTGAGGACGGCGCCCAAGTCGTTGGCGAACATGACGGCCGCGTTCTTCTGGCTCGAGGCTTGTGCCTTGTCCTTGCCCTTGGCAGCAGACCCAGGCGTGCTGGCGACTACCGAGTCGGAAAGGCTCACAATGGGGGTCTTGGCAAAGGGGAGAGCGAGACTCTGGACATGGTCGAGTTCGATTTGGTAGTGGTTCCCCAGCAGTGCAGTGCTGACGGTGCGGGAAGCGCTACCTATGCGCTTGACTGAGGCCTGGTATCGCTGGGCCAGCTCGGAGCTGACCTGCAGAGTCGCAAGAAGAACCGACAAAGCCGTTGTGTTGAGCAGCTTATTCAGGACCATGCTACTGGAGTAGATGCTGCGGTTGCCGCAGTGCTCGAGGAGCACGCGGGTAAAGTTGAGAACAGCCTCGATCAACTGTCTGTCACCATCTTTCTTGTATCCCAACTTGGAAAGCTTCCCCGTGTCCCATGTCTCGTCACCGTATGATTCGGTCTTGGTGCCCTCGTTGAGGAGCAGGTCGCAAGCAAAGTCACGGCTTTGGGGGCCCTGGTCCAGGTCGTAGGTGGTGCAAAAGCAGTCCAGAATGTTGTCGAATCGGTTGAGAAGAGGGATCCAGTGGTATAGATCACCTCTGGGGAAAGGCCATCTTGTCGGGAACTTGGCGAGGTGGTCTGGGAGAAGAGGCAAGGGTGTCGAGCAGGCCGACGTGACGAAGTCCTTGAGCCATGGAGACTGTGGGTGGTTAGACGGGTTGACCGGTTGAAAATGACATCAGAGGCAGAGACGAGACTTACCAGAGTCTCAGCATGCTTAGGCTGCATCTGCTTCGTTATCTTCCCCATCGTGGGCGGGAGCGGCCGAGCCGCAGGTTCATAAGTGCAGCCTCGCTAGCTAGCCCGTGCCGTGGAGTAGAAGTCGTGGTAGCGCAGCAGAGTTTCACGTTGGTGTTGGCGCAAACGGACGCGTCGCGGAGCGGGGTATCCTTTTCGATAGTGCACAGGGAAGAAGGAGAACAAGTCGAAGATTTTGAAGTCGAACGGAAGTCAGAAAAAGGCGACAAGGTGGTGATGAGAAAGCTTGGGTCAGGCAGGTACAGAGGTGCGAGGCCGGGTGCAGGACGTCCTTGCAGGCTGCTGTGCAAACAGCTTCGCCGAGCGGAAGGCGAAATCGTTGGCGGGGTGCGCGTCGCCAGAAAGAAAATGGTGATTCCGAGCGAGCAGCAGACGGCCACAAGTCGAGCCGTCGGTCGCAACGAGTGTCGGTGTTGGGGGTCGGCGGAGGAAGTGGAAGGCGGATGGGATGTTGGAGAGTTTGGTGGAAAAAGAAGTTGCAGATGTCAAATCGCTAGGTATGGAAAGGTAAGGTAGGTGCGGTTACAGTGGGCCCTTTGCGTGATAGCAAGGTAGGTAGAAGTAGCTTCCAGCTCGGCCGGCCAGAAAAATGAGGGCACTTTTTTTTGGGTTGGACGAGGTGGTGGTGGTGGTCTGCCGCATGTCTGTCGCCTGTCGCCTGTCGCCTGTCGCCTGGAGTGGCCTTGCCGGTGCGGTGCACCACCGTCACCGTCACCGATCCAGTCAGAGGAGCCAACAGAGTCCAGCCCACCTCTGGGCACAGGCGCAAGCGGGATGTTTTGGCGGGCAGCGACCAGTGAGAGCCGGTCGGGGACACTGTGGAGCAGCAGGAGGCCGACAGCCAGACGGACAGGGAATCCTGATTTGGCGGACACTGTGAAGGCGGGACGACGGAGCGTGGAAGGAAAAGGATAGCGGGGAGGTGCGCGCACGGTCCATGCCACGCTGGATGGACGCGGTCAACGAAGGCAGTCACCGCGGTACGTACCGACGAAAGCCGGACAGCAGTCACAACACAGCAGGGCAGGAGTATTTTTGTTTGCTTCTCCCCCCCTCCTGCCGCCGGACTCAGCATCCATCCGCCGTCGCCGTGCCTCCCATGTCAAATCTGACATCTCGTGCCGGCCTACGTACAAACACCGCTCATGACAACACACGCAGCGCTCAAACAACCTGGAAGTGGACTTGACACCACCTGGAATACTGGGCCGTGGGCTACGCCGTCATCTCCACCTGCTACGTACGTCGACCTGACGAGTGATGGGAGCGTACGGATACAGTCGCCGAAGCCCAACGGCACAGTCCGATGTCATTATTGGTTTGTGCTGCCCTGTGGCCCGGTTCTTCCACTTTTGAGCCAAGCCTTCCTTGACTCCTCTTTGAAATCTCTTGCGCGTGCAAGTGCAAGCTCCCTAGGTTGCAGATTGCCACTACTCATTTGGCCAGTCATGGTCCATGTAATCGGGGGTACGCCAACTACCTACCTAGGTATCTGGAGCACATGTCCTATGCCAGGTGCTGCGTGGACAAGATGTCCCGACTTCCAAAGTCTGTGAGTAAGACGGCAACTTCAACGCGTGTCTACAATTACGCAGTCAGAAGGCATGAACAGGAAAGCCCACAGCATCGGACAACAACCAGACTGTTCGGACTCGGTACTTTCTTTGACGTCAAAGAATGTCTCGGCTGGCTTAGTTGCTCTTCGGGCGCTTCTCCATGACCAGTCAACTCATTGGTTCTCTACCTAGACCGCCCAACGTGGATATGAGACCGCAATGCGGCTGGGAGCGACGTTGAACGTCAGATCCGTTGCCGTTGGAACATGGCAGGCCTGTTCTGCTGCATGGATGCCGCAGGAGGCCTGGGAGGGTTCCCGTGTCGGTGTCAGGTAACACTTGCTTTGAAGCCCGTCCAGCAACCTTTGTCTGATCAGACCGTCTCAACCTCTGCAATACGTTCGATTTCTAAGCTTGGATCACCCATGGATGCCAGCTTGGGACGGCACGCCAACCTATTTAAACTACACCCCGTAAGTGAGTCTCCGAGCCTTTGTCTTTGTGGTCTGGTGAGGTACAAACAGCCACCAGTAACAGCCTGATGTCGAGATAAGAGGGCAGTCAAACAAGATACGCCAGGACTAGCGGGCCAGTACCCACGTTGCTGCTCGTGGCGTTGATCAGCCCGATGAGTCGTCTGCTGGCGATGCATGGTGGCCTTGAAGGCAACCAGCCTCGCACGGCTCTCCCCCGATGCCCAGATGTGGCTGGAATTATTCAATCGTGAGCCTCGACGAACTGGTTCTCAACTGACACCTGCACATTCCAGCGTCCAAGCCCACAGTGTGCCGATGGCGAGGGGCTCGGATGAACAGGGGATGGTGTCTGACAAAGGCCAAGAAACGCAGAAACATGATGCCCATGTGCTTGAGAGAAAACAAAGACGATGGAGAGACCCAGACGGTAAACACGGCGGCCCCCAATTCCGCAGGCCCACGAAAGAAGCGCCCTCGGTGCCGTCGCCCCCCGAGCGCCGGCTTCGACCAACAAACCAGGAAACGGCGTCACGCCGGGCTGCGGGCCCCTTTTCCAAGGGGAAAGGCAAGGGGCGGAGGAGATCTGCCGGCGAATGCAACGGCGCAGGAGCATGCAGATCGTACCAACGGGGAATGGCTGGAGATACCGGTCGTCTACTCCGGACGCCGTTGGCTGGCTGAGACAGCACGAGTACCGGCCAAGTCGCCCGCCACCCCGATGCGGTGCTCTGGCGGGCAGCTATCGGCCACCCAAGAGACTTGCGCTGCAGGGGCAGCGGCTGTTGGGCTGAACATGACCGTTTGGAGACAAGCTCGTCTCGGGAGACGCGCGCACATGCTTCAGACGACGGGCCACAAACAAACAACAAAGACGACGACACGGCTGCTCGACGTTGGTTTCTGGCGCTGACTGTAGGGCTGGCCAGGGCCTGGCAGGGCGTCTGCGGAGCAGTCCAGTATCATCTGGAGGATTAAGCTCTCGTGTTGGCACGTTGATTATGCAGGAAACAGTGCGGACGGACTGGCGGATTACCAGAGAGGCGAGGATGAGAGAGGCACTTTGCCTTAGGTACCTTGGGTACAGGTGCCTCACCAGAGATACCTAGTGAGATGGAGAGGGGCACGGCGAGAAACAGGAGAAGCAAAGGCTTCCGGGAGGCTGAAAGAGGCAGGAAAAGGGCGTGGACATGGTGGGCAATTATCAAGAAACAAGAGCTTCCCTGCCCCGTCGATCCCAGCAATTTCCTTTGGCCGGGCCTGGCAGCGGGCGCCCCTGTCATTGATGGCATTTTTCTCACCTCAGGTGGTGAGGTGCGCGCCGGGAAGGAACCCACGGCACCCAGACGCCCCGAAACAGAGAGCGATCCCGTGCCGTGGCGGCGCGCTAGCCTGCCACAGGCCGGCCGTTTACTGGTGAGTCGCCTGCAGGCTGCCTGAGGCGGTGGACTGTGCTCCCCTCCCTCGCTCCCCTGGGCCCCAAGGACATTGGAAGGTCGAGTCCGTGGTGGAGCTCAGCTCAGGGTGCCGGGGACCAGGGACGCTGAACACTGGATGATTTCGAGCGAACACGGACTCAGTGGCCTGTACTTACCTACCTGCTACCTGGTAGGTACCTTAGACACCTACCTGCCTAGGTACTCTGCGGTGAGGCTCAGCTTCAATTCCCCGTCCCCATCCCCATCCCAGTCTCAGTCCCAGCCAGAAAAAAAGGGAGGCAGAGCGAGGAGCACATCTGCACGCCACACCCGCTCCGTTCCTCGACCGTCAACCCTCGACCCTCGACCCTCGATCCTCTGCGTCCCCTTTGACTTTCGCTTGTCCGTCCTGGCAAGAGCATCGACGCCGCCGCCGCTCCAGCAACAAAGCACATCCCCGCGACCAGCTTCCGGCTCCTGCAACCCCACGATACACACACACGTCTGGTCCGCACCGCCAGGGCCAGCATTCTTCAACACAACAGCACGGACGGACACAGTGTGCATTTGCCCACCGCTGGATCCCCATCTCCATCTCCATGGCCACCAACTAAGGTAGCTTCAAGTTCGACCTGGACCCCGAAGACTCCCAGACTCCCAAACTCCAAGAAACTGCCTACACAAACACACGTCGCCGAGAGTTGCTCTGCGGATTCTCGACGGCACCATGTCGCAGCAGGACGAGCCCGTCAAGTCTCCTACCACGGTGGCGAAGGAGAAGAGACTCTCGACCGAGTCTGATTCGGATACCGACAAGGACAATGTAACGCCCCCCGTCCCTCCTCGAGACACACCGAGCCCCTCCTGGGGGGGGCTCTGCCGGCGCAAGACAGGGCAATCGCGCGGGACGCAGTTCGCTGACATGATCGGACCAGCAGCAGGATACCTTCGAGGATGCCGTCGTCGACGTCGCAGAGGTAGCTGAGGTGGCCGAGGCACCTGAGGTTGCTGAGGTCGCCGAGGTTCGCTCCCTTACCAAGAGGACGCCGTCGGTCTCCAAGGAACCGCCCGCCGAACCCACGGAGCCAGAGTCTCCGAAAAAAGATGCCACCGAGGCCGAAGAGAAAGCGCCCCCAGCACCAGCAAAGGACGACCACCTGGTGGACGAAGACCTCAAGAGCGACGACGATACCGAAATCAAAAGAAAACCCTCTCCCGTCTCGCACCGCCTTTCCAATACCTCGAATTTGGACAATGTCAACCTGGACGACGACCACACGGCCGCCCCACCGGAACCAGGTATGTTTGTTTCGCCGCATGAACTGATTGACGTGTGTCACTATGCTAATCTTAATGCAGAACCGAAAGCCAGCAGCCCTGTCCACAAGGCGCCATCCAAGAAAATATCCATCAGCAGCATCACTGGCGCACTCCCGTCCCTGCCATGGTCGCCGCCCGCTGAGCCCTCTCTCGCCAAATCCCCCGTTGTACCGGCCGCCCCCCTGACGCAAGCTGCCCCGGCTCCCGCTGCCCCTGTGCCGCACCCAGGGCCTCCGTCAAGAAAGCTCACCAGCCCCTTCTCCTGGCTATCTCGAAACAGCGTCAGCAAGGAGAAGGAGACATCTCCACCACCCGCCTCCTCCCCTCGACGGAATACCGCCAGCTCCATCGCCACGTTGACGAGCAACCCCGAGATGATGCTTGGCCGGCTGGAGGAAGAGAAGGAGGGTGACGGCACGAACGGCGTAAACGGAGTTGCACGACACAGCTTGAAGGACCGCTTCAAGATGGTTCGGATGCGAGAGGAAGCTGGCATTACGCTCGACGACGACAAGGCACCTGTGCCACCACCCAAGGGTCTTGGCCTGAGCACCCCTCCCGCCCAGAATGGCCACGACAAGGAGCTTGGGGCGGATCAACCACCCAAGTCGCCTCTCCCAACGAGCCCGAATCCGGCATTGGCACCAGGGACGGTATCTGGAGTGTCGGCTGGTCCTTCCGACATGCCTGATGCCCAGGTGGACTGGGATCTCTGGCAGTCGGTCGTCTACGAAGGCCCGGCTGTTGTCGCGCGCACGAGTGCCGAGGAGTTGAACAGAGCTATCGCCACCGGCATCCCCAGCGCAATTCGAGGCGTCATTTGGCAGGTCTTGGCGCAGAGCAACAATGAGGACCTCGAAGTGTTGTACAGGGAACTCGTGGCCAGGGGCACCGACAAGGAAAAGAACAGGCACAGCAACAGCACGGTCAGCTCAGGCAGCAATGGCAACCTCAGCATACAGAACGAGGCGGTCAACTCCTCCGCTTCATCCATTCACTCGGAGCACTCGGCCGCAAACGGCATCCCATCACCGAACGAGAAGAGCGCCGAGGCCATACTGAAGGCACAGCAGGCGGCGGTTGCGGCCAGGCAGAAGAAGCAAAAAGAGGATGCGGCCATGCTGCAGAAGCTGGAGAAGACCATTCGACGTGACATGGGCGCGAGAACCAGCTTCTCCAAGTATGCAGCCGCCGCTGGGCTTCAGGAGGGCCTTTTTGGCGTGTGCAAGGCGTACGCTCTGTACGATGAAGCCGTCGGATACGCACAGGGCATGAACTTCTTGATTATGCCCCTGCTCTTCAACATGACCGAGGAAGAGGCCTTCTGCCTCTTGGTCAGGTTGATGAACCACTACCACCTGCGCGATCTTTTTATCCAGGACATGCCCGGCCTCCACAAGAACCTCTACATCTTCGAGCGCCTGCTCGAGGACTTTGAGCCCGCCCTGTACTGCCACCTTCGCCGCCGCAGCATCTCGCCTCACCTTTACGCCACCCAGTGGTTCCTGACACTCTTCGCCTACCGCTTCCCCCTGCAGCTGGTGCTGCGCATCTACGATCTGATTTTGTCGGAGGGTCTGTCGGCCATCCTCAAATTCGGCATCGTCTTGATGCAAAAGAACGCAGCCAACCTGCTCGCAATCTCGGACATGCAGCAGCTTACTGTCTTCCTCAAGGACAAGCTCTTTGACGCCTACATCGACACGGCGCCAAGCGCAGGAAGCATCCTGGAGAATGGCTTCTTCGGAAGCTCGAGCTCTAGCATGGATAAGGAGGTCTACAGGGCAGACCAGCTCGTCAGGGATGCTTGTGACGTCAAGATTACCCCCGAAATTATCAAGACGTACACGGCAGAGTGGGAAGAAAAGACGAGGATAGAAAAGGAGCGTGAGGCTGAGCTCGAGCAGCTGCGCAGCGCCAACATCAACTTTGCCATCAAGGTGCGCAAGCTCGAGGAACGTGTCGAGGCATACGACAGCGAGCAAGCGGCGCTTGCGACCGAGCTTGTCCACACCAAGGTCGAGAACGAAGAACTCAAGGATGAGAACGAGAGTCTCAAGGGCCAAGTTCGGGAGCTGCGCAACGTCATCGAAAAGCAGCCTGAGGAGCTCGAGAACGCGTGGAAGGCGGAACGTGACGACCTCATGAAGCGCAACCAAAAGGTTCACGAGGAGAACGAGAAGCTCGAGAAGGAGATGGCGGAGCTGGAAGAGGAGCTTGTGCAGACGAAGATGCAGTATGCTGAGGTAAGAATGATCCTGCGCTTTCTTGGAGTGCACTCGCTGACTGTCTGGCAGATAAATTCCCAGCACGAGACCCTGACACGCAAGTGGACGGACCTCAAGCGACAGTTCGCATAGAGTGAGATGCCGAGATACAACCCTGGCAACCCCAGAAGCAGAGTTCACTGAACATCTTAATGTACAAAATTAATGATAGCTTCCCATGGAAATGGGGTTTTGTGTGTGTTTGCTGGCCCAACGCACAGCAGGGCGGCAATTGGGGTGGTGGCGGTGAGGAACCGAGAGGCTGGGAAGCAGCGGTTATTCATGTTTGATATCCCAAACACACAGCAAAAAGAAGTAGGAACACGTCGGTCAATACATGTCCGACGAGGAGTTACACAAATGGAATGGCCCAAAGGCCTGATTTTTTTTACGCGGGAACCTCGCAACAAGAGGCGGGCTACACACTGGGCGGCGAGCGGCTGGTTCGAGGGTGGTCTCCAACATTACTTAGACTTAAGCTGTTGCGTGCACAATACAGACACGAGAGAGAGCATAACATTTGACAACTACACAGACCATTGCATCGTGAGTGTGGATTGATGGAGCTCAGGCGGGCAAAAACTTGGTGGTATAGTCTTTTTGAGTTCTTCCTAATAACCCAGATCCGTCCGTCGGCTCGGTTTGCTAATTTCCCCCGAGCCTACTCATTGTAAGCTGATCACGCCCCCTGGATGCTTGACCAGACGACGAAAAAAACCTCTTGAACACCAAGAACAACCGTTGCCCGATAAAAAACGTTGTTTTTTCATTCCCGTTAACGTGAATCTCTTCTTCTTTTTTTCGGTGTAGAATCACAGTGTAACACAAGCCATGATCCTCACCCACCAACGACACACAGTACACCCCGGTTAAGAAGGCGCACCAGTTTACTTGTGGAGCTTGCGCTGGTAGAAGGCGAGCTCCTCACCCTCGAGGATGTAACCGTCGCAGCGGCCGGACTGACCGGGGCGGGAGGAGACGACAGCGTACAGGCGACCGGCCTCGAACTGCTTCTCGAGGGCGTTCTCGACCTTGCCCTCGGCGGCGTAGCGCTCGGCCTGCTTCTTCTCGACGGACTTGGACTTCTTCACCTCCTCCTCCTTGACGCCGGCGGCGGCCTGCTGCTTCTGCTGGCGGCGACGGCCGAGGGCCTGGCCGTAGTGGGCCTCGTACCACTGGCGGAAGGGGGCGGCGTCGATCTGGACGACGGCGGACTTGGTCAGGGTGTTGGTGCGGACCAGCTCGTTGTTGGAGGGGTGGTAGGCGACGCCGATGACGCGGGTCTTGCGGGTGCAGCCCTCGGAGGCCCAGGCGAAGTTACCGGAGTCGAGGCGGAGGGCGCGGTACTTGTGGTTGCCGCCGCGGGTGCGGACGGTGTGGACACGCTTGGGGCCGATACGGGTGCTGGCGCCCTGGCGGCCGGCCTCGAAAGCGCGCTTCTTCCCTGTTGAGCAGAAAGGTCAGAACGCATGCTTGGTTTTAAGAAGCATACGGGCTTTCGGTATGCGTGTGTATGGTGTTTACGCACGGTAGTAGGCGCGCTTGGCACCGGAAGCGGAACGCTTGTGACGGGAATCTCTGGAGATACCCATGATTGCTTATGCTGTTCGAGGGGATAGACGTTAGCAAAAGTGGTCTTGAGAATGTTTGTCTGTAATGACAAAAAGGAGATGGGACAAGGTGTGGGAATCGAGAGAGAGGCGCAGAAGGGTATCGTGACGCCCGTCAGGGAGATATCGCCAAATGCCTTCTGCTCTCCTCCTCTCGATTCGCGACGCCGGGTAGGTTTGAGGCAGGGAACGGGAAATCGAGACAGATCGCTGTTTCGCTTTCTCTGATGATCGTTCACTAACCTGATGGTGACTCAGATGCAATCGATTGTTGGCTGGCCGGCGTTGGGTGGTTGATTGTCGAGGTTGTCGGGAATGAACTTTTTTCGGAGCAAAGAGATGTCCTGGATGGGAATTTTTGCAGTTGTGCGGGCTCGCTAACCCCCCCACACAGGTCAATTCGTCGTGCACGGGCCAGGCTAGGGCACATTTATTGCCTGAGGTTGAGAAGCCGGGCGCTGTGAAAGGGTGCTATTTTGATTGGCTCAAAATCTCAAAGCGGGTCTCTCGGTGAGGACTGCAGATCTACACCGAGATGAGATCTCTTCACCCAGAGCACCCCACCACCTCCAAGATCAACCTCCATAGACGGTTCCAAGAGTGGCGACGTTTACGTCTGTTTCTCCGGAGAATTATGAAGAGACGCATCTAGCCTCTTCAAATGCTTCTTTCTGACACCTCCGTTGCCTCCACCACTGGATCGCCCAACTACAACGCGACCTCATCTCCTGAGCGTGTTACTCGACTACTCCCTGCCACTACGGCTCAATCCCAAGCACTGGGCAGAAATCAACCTTGCTGCCTCATTTACATCCGTCTCATGTGTCAACGAGCAAAAGATCCGATGGTAAGAACTTCCAAATATCATCTCATGTCCCGTGGTTATTCCGTTCAGATTTCCGTTTGTCAAATCATGTTTGGAAAAGGGGCTCGAGAAGTGGGAGCATCCCTCTCGTCCTGTAACACAGGGGAGCGGATCAAGAGACCAAGGCCGGCCGGGTCCGGGATAGGTCTTCAAGCAACGGCTTCGGATATGCCTTGCGGCATCCAGACCTCCGATCCCTCGCCTCGAAAGTCGGGTTTCTCAAGCATGGACTGTGTCAAACGACTTCCCAAACGGCTTGACAGACAGTCTTGTCTGAGATGGGCCGAACGGGTGCATTGTCTCCCGTGTGCTTATGCTTCCGTCACATTTCACAGAAGCGAAGAAATTCAAAGTCTTGACAGTCTCGAAAGAAGTGAATTTGGCCTGTCAATGCAGGCATGCATCGCGCAGCGACTCCTAAAATGGGGCCGGAGACAGTCAAAGTTGATCTGCCCGTTTTGCCAAATGCTGTTTGTTGTATATACATTAAAATTGCCGTCAACGTCGTTGCGACGGCGTGCGTATGTACCTCTCCCGCAACCAAGGACCTGCCCTTTCGATGGCTCAGTCGTCTGATATCCAACCTGTACCGTTGCGGATGTCTGCTCGGCTTTTCCGCCTGGCCATCGGCCGCCCCGCGGGGAAGTACGGGTCCATCACCTCCTGCGAGGTCGGCCTGACGTCGTTCTTCACCTTGATGATTCCCATCTCCACGCTGTGCGCTAGGGACGGCTTGTCCAATTCCACCGGCGGCAGGATGTTCTCCATGCTCTCCGTGTTGGTCCGCGTCGCGGTGCCATACGAGCTTGAGCTCTGTGAAAGCTTCGCCTTGTTCTGTGCCCGCGAATACGCGTTCTGCACGTACGGCTTGGAGCCGCCGATCGTCGTTCGTTGGTTGGGGTAGTAAACTTTCGAGTACTTGCCCGTCGACAGGCCGAGGGCCTTGTTGAGGGCGGGGAAGCGGGATATCAGGGGTCGTAGGGAGGGCACGCCGGAGCAAATAATGAGGGCGCAGACTTCGACTTCGGACCAGAGCAAGGGATCGGCAACCAAGACTGTGTCGATTAGCAAAGATGCTTCGGAGCAAGGCGCTCACGAGACACTTACAAGTGACATCTCGGTCGAAGGCATTGATGTAGCTAACTCTGATGACGGAAATGACACAAACACTGAGAGTGGTCAGCATTTTGTCATTTATGTTTAGCAGTTCCGGGGCGCTTACAGCAAGCCCAGGGACAACATGAAAATAACACCACATCGCTTGGCAATCGGCAGTTGCAACTTCCAAATGGTGGGGATGGGTTGGATGAACAGCACCAAGTCTGTCAACAGCTTGATGACGAACTACTCTTTGTCAGCCAACCATGAGAAGCTTGGGGTCTTGTGGTTATTCCATCAAAAACCTACGGCAGAATAGTAGAAAATTGTCAAGTCGAGGCACGTTCCGGGCTTGGACGGCGTCCAGGCTCGTTCGATGGGAGTGCATCTGAAGATGACGACAGCGGTCTCTTCAATACCCTCTGCTAGCAGTAAGATAACGAGAAACTTGTTGATCCGTTGATAAACCTGGTCCGGGAGAAGTCGAAGGTAGAGAACAGCGAATGACATCTTGACGGTAACGAAGGCCCAGATATAGGTGAGCTGCGTGACGACTTGGAACTACAGCGATTGCGTCAAAAAACGTCTTGGTGTACGTCCTGGTGTACGTCTTTCTTTTCTTTCTAACCTTGAGAAATTGGGCAAAGTCGGATTTTGACACATCCTGGAAGTGAGATCCCAAGCCCACGTTGGTCACTGTACGTAGTCAGCTTTGGAAGCCCCTGAGGCGGTCGCGATGCAACCTACTGGCAAGAATTGCACCGCAAAGTGCCATGGCGAGCAGCTATTGCTGTTAGACAAAATTTCCATTTGGGAGATGAGGTCCATTACCCAGCTCATGGTCACCAAAGCTAGCACCTGTCAGCCCAAAAGCCTGGACTTCTGTTTGCCACGGGGGACTTACTGTCATCCCACCCCAAACTTCTTAGTAGCACGCTTCGAACGAACGTCCTCATCACGACAGTCAACGTGATGAAGGTCATTAACATGATTGTCACGCTCGCCGTCTGGGCGACCTTATCGTCCGCCATGTTTGCTGAAGGTTACCTGCAGGTCGATGATGTCCATCGATGGATCTCGAGAGAGCGGGGGGCAGAGAAGTTTATCATCAACCCGCGAAAGGAAGGAACCATAGATTGGCAGGATGGACCATGAATGACAGGTGGTCCCCTACGTGTCCGTCGAACGCTGATGCATTGAGCCAGGACAACGAATGCGAGCTCCCCTCCCGGCCCTTCAACTGCTGTCTGAACTTTCCAGCGATGCCCCTAGTCATGTTTTGCTAAGATTGTCCGAAGAAAGAGATGGTCTAGAAGTCTGGAGGAAGTCGTTCTAGGGTCATGCGTGCCTCTGTGTCGGGTGTGGGCGGCTAGCCGAACAGAGGCACGCCTGACTGTGAACGGCGTTCGAGGCCAACTGCCCGGATCGGTCGAGCATAGACTTTCCGTGGATTGCAGTGAAGAGGTTTACTTGCGAGCTCCTTGCTTGGAGGTTAAACTTCCAACAGCCAAGTTTCACAGTCCAAGGGCTGGTTGATCGCTGCAGGGAAGGCCGTCCAGAACATCAGGCTCTGCTGCAAGATGAGCCACGCATATACAAGATCCGAGAGCATGATTGGTAGAACTCGACGCGAAAGTCCAACGGCTTGAATCCGCCGATGGGTCGACCTTGCGAGAACCCACAGGGGAATCCGGGGAAACCCAACGCAGACCCGGAGCCGTGCATCGACGTATACATCATGCACGTCTGACGTCCAGAGGTGTTGCCAGGCCGTGCTCTACCCGTCAAGGGAATCCAGAGGAACTTCGAGAACGTCTGGTTCTTGCCTGCCGAGTAGGCTGCCTGCCAATGACTCGTCCGGACATCGGAAGATGTGCGGCTGATGGTCCATGCCTAAACCTACCGGTTATCTACTATAGACTATAGAAAAGTCTCAAACTCTGGCTGCCTGCGAAGATTCTGGCCGCTGGCCCGATCTGGTGGTCATGCTCCCACTGCCCATAAGCAGGGGTCTTGATGCTCCGTACATCATTCGGGATATCGGTATATTTGAGTAGCGGTGATTTGCGTTTTGCTGTGCAGATAGCTTGCCCATGTATTGCCGCGAGAGCAGGCAGAGGGAACGTCTGAGAGGAGCCGTCCTGCCGCTTCGGGAAATCTTTGACGCATGGCCACTGGCCAGGCCCTCGGTCTTTCATTAAAGTCCGGCCTTTCATCAAAGTCATTCAAACGCCGAGCTGAGAGGACGAGCTGATTATGACAAACACGTCTGTGCGTGCGGGTGTCTACGCCCCGAATCTTTGACAGAACGTGGTCGAGTCCTGCTAGTCAGGTCGGCGTCTGTCGAAGTCACAGAGCCATTTCGCAAAGAAACACGGCCCCAAACCAATTCACATCATCGCCAATAAGGCACTTGCGCTCCCCGACCCGTCGGCCAACCCGTCGGTTGATGTGTGGTTTGGGCTGTCTGAGGTCTGTCGAGAACTCCTTGGCCCCGTCTCCGACGCGCCCTGCCACCACTTTGCGCCGCGGAGGTTACGAATCACAAACCCGAACCATCGGTGTCCGGCGTTGAAAAGATTCCAGTGTGTAGCGGCATGTGGGAAAGGTGCACTATCCGCCTAGAATCGCGGCATGTTGTGTGCCAGAGGGATTTCGTGTGCTGGGTTTCAGTCTCCACGCCGCGGTGAATCCCGATGGCTCGGAGGAGCCCCGACGGTGGAGGATGACAGACGAGTAAGCGCCGTTACGCCGACGCTCTAAGGATGGAACAATAGAAGAGGTGGCATACCCTCCAGTACGGCGCGAGGAAGAGAGGGATGGCTTGCGGAAACAGCGAACAAAGTGACGACTATGGGAGGTTTCGATCAGCGGAAACCCGTTAAGCGAGGAGGCGGGAGGGACGGGGTGGCTCAGCTGTGAGGCGGCAGTTCTGACTCGTCGTTTATTTGTGGAATAGGCGAAACTCATCTCAAGTTTCGTGACAGGAAACGTCGCAGAGGCCATGACAGCCGCAAAGGGCATCGTGTTTGGCAGCCTGCCAACGGGAAAATGGGGGCGCCCAGAAGATAATCATACGAGCCGTCTTGGTCACTTGAGCCGCCGTTTATCCATGGCCGAGGGGAAGCGCTTGGCTTTCTGTGGCCGGGTAGCTCTTGTAAATCGACCATATATGAAAAAGGTTCTTCATGCAGCCAACAGCGAACAAGAGACACGTCGAATGATGCCTTTGCAGCCAATGTGGGAGAAAGAGTCAGGACACGCATGTGTTGCGATCTGAGCCCAAAGTCAAAAAGGCATTGTCCTCTTAATGGGACAAACAGTGCCACCAAGGTGGATTGTCCGATGAAAAGGCGAGGTGAGAGACGGAAACTCAATTCCGGCCCTGTTTGCTGTCTGCCCAGATATTTCTGGTCTGCCAAGTGTAATCTTCGCCGACTTCTGAACCTAAATATCCTCAGCTCGTGGAAAGAAGGTTTGTTATGATGTAGGATCAAGATTGACGGAAGCTATGCCGCGCACCTTGGAGTAGGGCGACTTCCGGCCGTTGGTTCTTGAGTGCCGCTTTGCCGGTTTGGCACCAACTGAGTTGGTGGCTACCCTGGATCAGGGCCCTATCGGCGGAACCAGTTTATCGGAAGGAGGAGGCAAAGAGTGTGGAGTGAAGGAATCAGGCTGGAGCACCTGCGTGGCCGAGGCCGACGAAGACGATGCCGGAGAGCAGACAATGGTAGATGAGAATGACGACGAAAAGGACCGACTTGGGAGGCGCTAGGGCAGGACACCACCTTCCGACTTTCCAATAAAGATGCGACAAGGAGCCTAGGTGGCAGCCAAAAAAGGGACCTCGCCCTCATGCAGGAACGAGTCGATCGTGAGGGTCGAAAACGATGACTGCGTCGTGGATGGGAAAGTGAACATGGTGTTTTGGACTTGTTCCAGAAGGAAAGAAGTTCGCGCCGGCCCCACCCACCGGTCCCGTCCTTTCCCCAGAAACTGGGAACCCTCGGACATTTACCCGATGATCTCCCCCACAAGGGTTCCTTCCTTCCTTCCTTCCCTAGGTACCTACCTACTCTCTGGCCACTGAGACGCGGAAGGCACTTACACGGCCGAGTCGCTGCCCGCGTCAGTCTGCATCGTCGACGTCGACTCACCACATCTTCTCTGCCGCACGACTCCCCAAGACAAACCAAACCAAACAACCTACAACCTATTTTCGGCATCGCCGTCTGCTGTTGCATTTTCTTCCTAATACCTATTGTCTTGCTCGGTTCACCACCTAATACACACAAAATGAAGTCTTCCTTCGTCTTGGCCTCTTTCGGCCCTCTCGTCGCCTTTGCTGCTCAACCTCCCGCCTGCTTGATGGCAGCTCTTGGGGAGCAGGGCAACCCGGGTGGAGTCGAATACATCTGCTCGACCATGCAGTCTCCCATGCTTGGCAACATTTCGACACTCTGTCACGACGAGGCCGTCCAGCTCGCCTACAACTCGTTCGTTGCAACTTGCTCTCTGCTTGGCGTCCAGGTTGCCCCTCTGCCGGAGCCGTCCACCTCATCTTCGACAACCACGGCTTCTTCTACTCCCTCTTCCACTGTAGCTTCCAGCAGCTCCGTTCCCGCCGACGCCACCCAAACACCATCTCCAACGACCACGTAAGTTCTGCCTTGCGGCCCAAATCCGATTACACGCTTGCATGACGTCTGGAATACTGACAAGCTGCTGCAGAAATGGTCCCGAAGAGAGCAAGCCTGCCAGCGCCGCTGCGGCTATTGCCCCACATGCACTTCTCTTCACGCTCTTCGGCCTCTCAACAACTGGTCTTTTCAGTGTTATTTTCCTGTGAAGCAATTTCGATGGCTCTACCATTCGCGTCCCAACAGAAGGGAACATTGTAAAAAACACATGTGGTCAAACAGTACACACGCGGGCATGACGGAACACATGACGGATAACAGAACATACGGGCGGAGTTGGGCTGGTGGAAATGAGTTGCTTTTGGAATCGGTGGCGTAGGGCAAAGGGAAAAGGAACCGGCACGACTATTGACTGTGAGCACTAGCGTCAAGGGAAAGCATGGACGTAACCTGAAAATTTTACTGAATTGGTATCTTTCCTCCTCCTCTATACCTTGCCGAACCTCTATGCAAAATCTATTTCAAGGTGACCAGCTCTTCGGCGCTGGTCGGGTGAATGGCAACGCAGCTGTCAAAGTCCTTCTTGGTGGCGCCCATCTTGACGGCCACGCCAAAGCCCTGCAGCATCTCTCCGCTGCCAAGGCCGGCAATATGCAGACCGACGACCTTCTCCTCGGGACCCGCAACGACGAGCTTGTAGGCGGTGGGAGCCTTCTCCTCGGGCTCCATCATGGCGTAGTACATGGCGGTGAAGTTGGTCTTGTAGACCTTGATGTTGTCCTTGCCGTACTTCTCGATGGCCCGGGGCTCCGTCAGGCCGATGCTGCCGACCTCGGGGTGGGAGAAGACGACGGAGGGAATGTTGGAGTAGTCGAGGTGGTTGTCGGCGTACTCGGCGGGTCCGAACAGACGCTCGGCGAGGCGGCGGCCGGCGGCGATGGCGACGGGGGTCAGCTCGACCTTGCCGGTGACGTCACCCAGGGCGTAGATGTTGTCGACGCTGGTGTTTTGGTAGTCGTCGACGGGGATGTAGCCCTTGTCGGTCAGCTTGAGGCCGACCTCCTCGAGGCCAATGTCCTTGGTCGCGGGGGTGCGGCCAATGGCCCAGATGAGGTGGTCGAAGCCGGACTCGGAGGTCTCGTTGCCGTTGGCGTCCTTGTAGGTGATGGTCAGCTTGCCCTGGGCGTCCTTCTCGACCTTTGTCGGCTGGGAGCGCTTGTGCAGGTTGACGCCGAGGCGCTCGTACTCCTTGGTGACGGTCTCCTGGATCATGGGGTCGAAGTTGCGCAGGAAGGTGTCGTGGCGGATGAAGAGGTGGGTCTCGGTGCCGAGGGCGTTGAACATGCCGGCGAACTCGACGGCGATGTAGCCGGCGCCGACGAGGGCGACCTTCTTGGGCTGGACGTCGATGTCGAAGAAGCCGTCCGAGTTGGTGCCGAGCTCGGCGCCGGGGATGTTGGGGGGGATGGTGGGGTTGCCGCCGACGGCGATGAGGATCTTCTTGGCCTTGACGAGGGCCTTGGTGCCGTCGTCGAGGGTGACCTCGGCCTCGTTGCGGCCCGTCAGCTTGGCCCAGCCGTGGAGGTACTCGACCTTGTCGTTGTTGAGGTTGCGCTCGTAGATGCCGTTGAGGCGCTTGATGTAGGCGTCGCGCTTGTTCTTGAACGTCGTCCAGTCGAAGGGGGCCGTCTCGGAGACGGAGAAGCCATAGGACTTGGCCTGGTGGATCGTCTCGGCGATGGCGGCGGCGTTGAAGGTGACCTTCTTCGGGACGCAGCTGTGGACCGTCCGTGTTAGTCTCTTGTGCGTGTATGTGTGTGTGTATGTGTGTGTGTGTGTGTGTATGTGTGTATGTGTGCGCGCAACCAGAAAACGAACACGAGAGGGGCCCGTCCAGCACTTACCCGACGTTCACGCAGGTTCCTCCCAGCCTCGAGCCCTCGACAATCATGGCCTTGGTGCCAAACTGCCCGCTGGCCTTGCGCGCCGCTCCGAGGCCGCCGCTACCGCCGCCGATGACGAGGAAGTCGGTCTCCTTGGTGATGGGAGCCATGATGCGGGCTGTCGAGGAGAGGTGCCGCTGTATGGATGCTAATCTCGTGGGGGCTGCCGTGGCTGCTGTCGCTGCTGCTCGGGACGCGACGGTGGATGTGCGGTAGAGGGCCTGAATGGCTTGCATGGAGGGTTTTGAGGGGATCGCGGGGGAGGGGGAGGCGAGTAGGGGAGAAGTTCTTTATGTATTGGTGGGGCTGAACCCGGGTGACGTCTTATATGCTTGCTGATGCGCAACCTGACGCGAGACGCGGGTGCTCCGGTACACCAAAAAAAATACCTAGGTGCAGCTGAGGTAAGGTAAGGTAAGGTAAGGTAGGTTTTCGTCCGGGCTGTGGGCGGCAGCGACCAGGTCCGTCGGCGACTGGTGTGGATCAAAGTGGAATCGGCGAACGGAGCGACGTCGGGCGGGCTCTTCCAATTGCAGCTTTCTCAATGGGCTCGGTGGAGGCGGCAGGTGGTGGTGGTGGTGGTGGGTGTCGTGCTGCGCTGTCAGGAGTAGGTAAGGTAGGTAGCTGGATATGTCAGGCAAGTTGCTTACCTCAGGTAGCACCGTGAACGGTTGATGGGCACCTCATGCACGGGGATGAATCATCGCCAATCAACCACAAAAGTCCCCGCTAAAGAAAGCCGTGGAATCGGGTATAACTAAGCGCCGTCCAGAGCGTACGGAGCCGTCGCCCCGCCATCAAAATCAATACCAACAGGGGTCGGACGCGCTGCGGAATCCACGGATTCCAAATTGCCAGACCTCGGCCGAGGCATCCCGGAGGGTTGGGGGTCGCCGGCGCGGGAGCTAGCGGGGCCTCGGTGACATCGACAAGACGCACGAGACTGCCGCCGCTTCTGGCTGCAGCTGCACATGCCACAAACAGAACTGAAATATCGACCAGTCTCTTTTCGGCTTCGAGCCCCCAAATATTGTCACCACCAGCATCTGCCACACGTCATCGACGCGGAACCGACCCAAGTCCCTGGCACCGTCTTGGCTCAAGATTGCCCCAGCCCAAAGCTTGGCAAGCATCCAAGTGAGGCGGAGACAGCATGTCGCTTCGTTCCTAGATTATTAAACATGTTTATTTCGTGTTCCCATGAATAGGTCCACTACAACCGGCCGCCTCGTTTGGGGGTATCACGCCTGGCCAGTATAGCAACCGTTCCCAACTCCAATCGCCCTGTAGGAACCAGTCCCTCCTCAGTCGTCGTAGTAATCTTCGTACCGGCCATACTCGGCTTGGGTACTGACCCATTCCTCATCCGCCAAGCCGCGCATCATCCTTCTCTGAAGGCCCGACGCATCCTTATGCCAGTCGCACGCAAAGTCGCACTTTGGCGTCTCGCTCTCGCCAAAATACTTGCATATCTGTGCGTGACGGCAGGCTGTCGTGTCTTCACAGTACAGTGCAAGCCTTTGCAGGCTTTTTGCCTGCGCCTCCCAGTTCGATCCGTCGCGGTTCCCCTTCCTAATCATGCTTTGTACTCGCTGCAAGTCTTCGCGACTGTAGTAGAGGAAGCAGAAGCTTGCGTTGCCGTCCCGGCCTGCACGACCTGCCTCCTGGTAGTACCCTTCGAAGGACTTGGGCAGCCGCCAGTGAACGACAAACCGAACATCATTCTTGTCAATACCCATGCCAAAGGCTGTGGTGGCCACGATGACATCGTAGCCCGGCTCGTTGTTCACCCACCGAGCCAAAGTCTGTTCTTTGACCTCCTTGGCGAGCTTTGCGTGGAAAGGCCTTGCTCCCACGCCTTCGTCTCTAAGCTGCGCCGACAGAGACTCACACTCGTCCCGTGATATGGTGTATATGATGCCGGAGACGTTGTCAAGACGCTCGCCGGCGGCTTCCAGTTCCGATTTGCGCGGTTCTGCTTTCCTCCTGTCGTACACGCTACGTATCCACGCGAGGAAATCAGACAGGCGATCGTCATCCTGGTCCTTGGTATATCTGATTTCAATATGCAAATTCGGACGGTGGGCAGACATGACGAAGCTCTTGAGCCTGCCTGGCTCCTGCAGGAGACCAAGGGTCTTTAGCAAGTCCTCACGAACCACTGGGTTCGCAGTAGCTGTCAAACACATGATGGGCACTTTGGGAAACGTCTCCCGAAACCATGACAGACGCTTAAAGTCTTTGCGAAAATCGTGGCCCCATTCCGAAATGCAGTGAGCTTCGTCAACGGCGATGCGGGCGAGCTCGCATTGTTCGTGGACCAGCTTGATGCGTCTCCGGAACGAGTCGCCAGAGCATAATTCTGGTGTCACGTAGAGCAGCCTGATGCGCGGGTGACCGCTGGCCAGGTCTTGATTGATGCGATCCCTCTCAGCGGGCGGCGTGTTGCTGTTTAAGGAGCTGGCGTCGATTCCCGCCGATCGCAGGGCTTCGACTTGATTCATCTGATGGAGCTGTCAGCTGTCGCGCCTGACTAAGGCTCCATGGACCATCCCTCACCATGAGACTGAGCAGTGGCGAAACGACAATGGTGACTGCCGCATCAAAATCATGTTAGTTTACGACGACGTGTGCGTGCGAGCTCGGAGCAGTTTCGGGTACTTACTCCCGTGGTCAATGCAGGCAGGGAGTTGGAAGCAAAGACTCTTGCCGAACGACGTGGCAGCCTGGACGAAGACATCATGGCCGTCGAGAGCAGCGACGATGATTTCACGTTGCTGGGGCCTGGTGCACGTCGTCAGCCACGTTGCGAGATGGACGGATATGGAAGGTGGACGAAGCGGGTGCTGGATGCAAGAGTGCGCGTGTGCGTGTGCGTGTGTGTATGTGCGCGTGAGCGGATGCGAATATCTTCACCTAAAGGTCGACTTGTTGAACTGGCGTCTGAGAGTGAAGTCTATGTCGACGCATGAGTTTGAGCGCGTCAGTGGCGGCATGATGGTGCGTGTCTGGAGTTGATGAAGATGTCGTGAGCGACAGTGGCCGCTCCCGATCTGTCGTGTTTGGCCGAGCTTCGATTGGCTGGGAGTGTGGTGCAGGGCTCAGTGGCATAATGTTGCACTAGACCGAGAGGAGGCTCCGGATGTGATCATGATCGAGCTCGGGTCCGGAGGTGGTCCGTCTGACGTTGGGCCTTGGGGGGCCTTGGGCAGCCGGGGTGGCCGAAAGGCCTCAGACGAGGCGCGGAGCAGTCGACGTTGAAGGAAGCAGCCAAGCCGGGGGTCAACGTGGCCAACCGGTTCAGCGTCAAGGCGAACGCGTGTCGCACAGGCGGTAGAGGCAATCCAGTCAGTCGGGGCAGGTCTTGGATGTTTTTGACAGATCCGGTCCGAGTGGCTGAGCAGCTTGAGGTCGAGGGTCGAGGAGGAGAT
Source organism: Colletotrichum tropicicola (assembly GCA_025962755.1). Classification (NCBI taxonomy): domain Eukaryota; kingdom Fungi; phylum Ascomycota; class Sordariomycetes; order Glomerellales; family Glomerellaceae; genus Colletotrichum; species Colletotrichum tropicicola. The sequence goes on along the minus strand of JAOWMA010000013.1, from coordinate 161,899 downwards.
GCACGGAGGTGTGTGGTCGCGACCAGGTTCATGGGAATAGTGGAGGGAGATCTCTGCGACGGGCTGCAGCCTGGGGCTGGCCAATTGAATTATTCGCAGTGAGCTGAGGGTGCGGGATACGGTTGGTGGGAGCCTCAGGACGCAAGCTGTGTTAGTGCGAGGTGGGAGTCAAACAACAATCAAGGTACTTGGCCATAGTACTGGATACCTGTCTTTGCCTTTCTCTGGGCAAGGTAGGTAAGGTAGGTGCCTTATTCGACTTTGACTTGAGTCGCGGAAACCCAGGACCCGGGTCTCGGTGAGGAGTGGCTGGGGTTTGGCATCGAGGAAGGAGCGAGAGGAAAGCACGCCATTCAAGCAAGCGCCTTCCGACCCTAGGCACCTTAGGTACCTACCTAGGCAAGGACCTTAGGTAAGGTACCTAGGTAGGTAGGTAAGGTCCTTGGCTTGGCTTCAAGAAACGGCGCTATTGCTGATATTGGATCTCCCCTGGAGGCTCCAGATGGGGCAGGAGCAGCAACGGCGACAGGAAGGAGGCGCCAAGCCGTCGACACGGAGTCGCTGCGGTGAGGAGGGGATTGAGGGGCGTGTCGCAGCGTGTTTGCAGCGCAGTGGGATAAAAGAAGAGACACAAGAGAAACAAGCTGCCCGTCTCCAGTGCTTCTCGGCCATTTCCTATTCTGGTGCGCGTTGCAGGCGACGCTGTCAAGGGCCGCAATCCAGGCCACCCCTTCCCGCCCGTCTGGGGCCTGGAGGCTGGAGCACCGGGAAACAAGACAACGGTGGCCCTTCCATACCACCCACCATACCTACCTTAACCTAGGTAGGTACTCACGTACCTATGCTGCGGAGTCCGGACAGTCGAAGGTCTGCAATCTGCTCTGCAGCCTGTCGTGTCGGGGGAGGGGGACGCGCAGTAGCGGCGGCAGCAGACAGCTTGCTTGCAGCGTGCATGTAGCAGTGGCAGCGGCCGCAACGGTCAAGCAGCCGGCAGCATCACGGACTCTGCGTCGACTTGCAGCCCCAGCCTGGCTCTCGGGCAAGGTACCTCAGCACCTCAGGCATGGAGGGAACTTGTTGAGCACGATGGCACGAAGGCACGACGGCACGATGGCATGCCTGCCTCTCCCTGGGCTGGGCTGGGCTGGACAGGCCTCAGGTTCGGGGCTAACTGACTTCTGCTTCGGGCTCGCAGCGCGATGGATGGCGTGGATGTGCCGCAGGGCGAGTCGTGGGCGGTGGTTCAGTCCGCGTCTGTGTGATTCTGTTTTGTCTAGATCGGACTGAGCTGCAACAGAGTGGGAGTCTTGGAGGACGTGAGCCTTGTCAAAAATAGGAGACGACTCACCTGAGAGCCCGCGAGGGACAAGGGCGAATAGGTAGCTCGACGACACGGACAGCAGTGCATGCCATGTCTGACAGGCCGCTGGGACACACGGCCCACGATCGACAGCGGCTGTTCTGAGCTGAGCTTAAACGCACAGAGAGAGTCGCTTGTTCGTGGCTACCTAAGGTACGATACCTTACCTAGGTACCTACCTTACCTTAAAATGTCAATGACTAAGGCACCTAGGTAGGTACGGATACTATCCGCCCCATCCCCTTCCCCTCCTCCGTCATCGCCTCCGGGTGCTGCTGATTGATACGAACTATCCAGACTCTGTAACACCCTAGCCGAGAACTGGATGTGTTCGTTACCAACTTACCATTGACTTTGTGCTAGCCTGCTGCGCCTCCTTCCTCAGAGTTCATCTCACCAGTACAGTACCCAGCTGCCAAGGATGCCACCGAGGACGAGTGTGAGTGGAGAGACAGGCGACGCAGAGTCGTGACAGGAAAGCAAGGCCAGGAAATAAAACAAAAAACCGTGGTCTTCTTAGCGTGCCAAATCTGTGTGTGAGGTTGAATGGAATGCAACGCTGTCACCTTTTTTTTTCTCCGTGTCTCCCAGAATGGCGCCCTGTCTTTGTTTCTGTTTCTCGCCTCTTCCGACCTCCGACCAGACTCTCGACCCGGGGTCCAGGCCCCGGTCGTGTTCCGTTTGATCTGTTCCAGCCCAGCCAGTGGCAGCCGGCCGCCGCGCACCTGTCTCTCAACTCGCATGTCACCTTACCTTATTCTGAGGTACCTTAGGGCACGGCGAGCGAGGTGCGGCAAGGTAAGGCAAGGCGAGGCAATATGAGTGACACAGCATCTGCAAGGCGACGTGCGGTACCCCGAGGCTCAGGGCTGTTTCTCGACGTGACATCAACCCGCCCATCGACGCCAGCGCCAGCAACAGACCAGTTCGTCGGGGACCGTGTGTCTCGGGCTTGTTTTTTCTTTGAGCTGGTGGAGGAGGACGCGGTGGTGGTGTGTGGCCCAAGTGTAAGGTAGGTAGGTAGTTAGTGGTGCAGAGCAAGGTATGGTAGCCACATGCTGCCTTATTTCAAACGGCATGTTGCGGTCACGAGGGACGCCCAAATGAATCTGTCGTCATGGAGTTGGTGCGTTGATCTCGAATGCTCTGGATGCGGCCCCTTCAGGAAGCCTCACTTACATCTTGGCAGCACCGTGCAACGGCGGCGGGTCTTGCTTAGTGGTGAGATGCACTGGGGAATGTCCCGCCTGCTGCGAGATGTGTGCTGCTGCTGCGTGTCGAGGTGCCTTGCATTTTTGCGGCGCACTAGAGAGGCGTTTTAGCCTTGACACTGGGCCGACGCCCCCCCCCCCCCTTTCCCGCCCAGCCCCACACCCCAGCCCCGTCCAGCCAGTCGCGTGCTTTAGCGTGTTGGACAGAATCCCCGGGCTCTGTGATTGGCCGCCGGCCCACGGACACAAGCCGCTGCAGTCCCAGGTGCCCTCAGTCTGTGCGCCAATCCGACCCCCAAAAAAGGACCCCCAAATGCTCCCCGCTGCAGCTGGAGAGCCTTTCGCGTCATGGACCATTGGAAGGGCCGCTGGCCAGCCGCTGAGGCCTCGAGTGGCCCTGAAGCTGCCTGCCAAATCTGCGTGCGTGAGCCTTCCAGTAGGTGCTCTCCATGGGCTGGGGTGTGTGTACACCTACCCGGCAGGGCGACCGCCAGAAAGGGCAAGACGTCCCGCCGTGCCCACTGCTGCCCCTTTTTCGCGTGCTTGCCTTGCTGAGCGAGATCCAGCCAGGCCTTCAGCTTCCCTTCCGTGGCCCGTCGTCGACCCGTCCTGCCGCCCGCCCCTTCCTGCTCCTGCCTGCTGTTGCTCACTTGACTTGCTGTTCCTGCCGCGCTGAGCTGAGGCGCACCTGCTGCTTCCAGTATCTCTGCTCCCGTTCCTGCCCCCCCCTGGCCATTGCAAGTGGAGGCGTGCGGCTCGCGACTTGCAGGGGGCGTGCACGCAGAACCCCTTCTTCGCGGACGGCCACCACCACCACCACCACCACCAAAGAATCCTCATCCCTTCTTCCCAGAGCCAGAGAGGCCCAATCCACCACCCAAGAGAAGCTCCGGCTGGAAGACGTCAGTTTCATCGTAGCACGACCTGACAACATCTCCACTCTTTCGTTCCTCTCGGGTCCTGCGCTGCTTCTACCGGGCTTGCAGGAAACAACCACCACCCAAAGGGACGAGGGCAAGGCCACACGACACGACACGACGCTGCAGTCTGGACTGACCCGACCCGACCCGACCTGGGCTTGCATCAATCTGCATCGACCTTCCCGCCCGCTTGGCCTGCTGAGCGAGGTGCGACAGCCCAGCGGCCTCTTTACCACCTACCCTGTCTTCGTCTTCGCTTCCACCCTTCCCTTCCACCAACGCGCTCAATCCCAGTTCACTTCTTGCACTTCTTTTTTTTTTCCTCCTCTCCCGTCGGCGGCAAACTACCTCTCGTCTCGCCCGACCTACGCTCCTGCACACCTTCTCCAACGCATGTCCGAATTGTCCATAATGATCTCGCCCTTGCAGCTCAGCCTGTCCCGTTCCGAAAGTCCATTGGCTTAAACTCCCGGTTTCTTGTTTGAGAGACCTGACCAACTCTCGGCCGACGATTAAGCAACCAGAGGGAACCCTGAAACGCTGCATTCGACCCAAACCTTCCTGTCCGCGACCGCTACAGACTGTCGACTCTTTTCGATTCTTCAACCTCCCTTCGTCTATCGAGGCCATACCATCATGGTCGAGCGAACCGATCGCTCGGAACGGCCCACGGGCCCGCTGGGCGCCGCGACGATGTCCATGGCTCGCGGCCTGCCAGAGAATCCCGCCCAGGGTCGACGACAACTTCAAAAAGACGCCGCCCTAGGCAATATTCCTCCCCCTCCCCCTCTGCCGCCGATGCCCAAAGACCTCCGAAACCTTCCCGGCGGAGCGACCCTCTCAGCCTCCGCGCCCATGACCCCGGCACAGGTCATCACTCTTGCCCGCGATGCAATGCAGAGCGCCCTCCACGAAAACGAATCGCAAGCCGCCGAAGCGAGTGCCGTCAGCACCGAGCTGAAGCCCGGCGTTACAATTGATTTGAGCCGCAAGGGCATTCAGAAACTGCCGGACGAGGTTGTCGATATCATTAAAAATGAATTGGAGCGGTTCGTACACCCCAGACACCGCGCGTGTTGCCTGCTTCTGGCCAGTACTCCTAACGCCCGTATCTACTAGTCTTGCACTTTCGCACAACCAGGTCACATCTTTCCCAATGCGCTTTTCAGAGTGCACCTCTCTCCGATACCTGAATGTTAGGAACAACCAGATCAGAGAGTTTCCGTTGCCGGTCAGTCATCCCACCTACAATAACGCAGTGCTCAGGGTCTGACCTCCCCTTAGCTCTGCGATCTGAAGTCGCTTGAAATTCTGGATCTCAGTAAGAACAAGCTTCGGGTCCTTCCTCCCGACATTGTAAAGCTTGCCTCCTTGAAGGTGTTCTCTGTACAGAAGAACCGCATTGAGGAGTTGCCTGTTGCTCTTGCCGATATGGTCTCTCTTCAGGTCCTCAAATTTGACGGCAACCCCATCACATTCCCGCCCCGAGAGGTGCTGCAGGTGCAGGCGAGCAGCCCCCCAAATGAAGGCTACTTGAAAGAGAGCGAGGTGACCGAGGTTACGGCCACTGCACACATTAAGCGCTTTCTTAGACAGCACGCCATGAATGGCCGTGCAGAGTCAGACACTGCTGGTGAGGAATCTAGCGAAGGCATGGAAACCCCCCGAATGCCCCCAATCAAGCGCGTCGTCAGTGGTCGTTTCCCCATCAAAGTCAATGGCACAGATGTCCCCGATCTTCGATCCCCGAACCTCATCCGACCTCCCCCCATTCCGAGCCGGTCGCACTACCGGGGATTGTCTCAGCAGAACACAGCTATTCGGCGGCCTGGTGTCATGCCGTTGACCATTGGAAATGTCAACGAACGCCTCAGAAGCAACTCGGAAACGCTACTGCAGGCGACTCGAGGAGACCGGCCTGAATCTCGGGCGCGACGGATGGGGGTCGTTTCCCAGAAGGCTTCTCAGCTTGGTACTTTGGACGAGACTCAGGCAAACAACCGATTCAGCCACTACAGAGGCCTCAGCCACGGATCTGCTATGCAACCACCACCTGCGAGTATGTCGGTAAAGAGCCCCAACAGCCCGGCCGAGCCTTTCCTCCAGCGGCCGATCTACGTCCGACGACTCTCCGTACTCCCCGAGCGAAGACGCGAATCCAAAGTCTACGATCCGATCCTGGAGGCTGCCAAGGGCATTCTCTACGCCGTCTTTCAGATTCATCCCATGATCCAGATGCTCATGAGTTTGACGAGTGACGGCTCTTCTAAGAGATCGAGCCTTGAGATCGTCTTCTACAACACAAACTCACATGTCGAGGAGTTGGAACAGGAGATTCAGAAACATGACCCTGCCGTGGTTGGTGATGAGATGGCGGGCCGCGAGAACGAGAACGTCCACCGAGCCTGCCAGACTCTGGTCAGCGCCTACACTCATGTCTGCACGCTCCTCGCCGGCAACATCGATTCCTTTGTCGACAACGGAGACCCGCGCTACATCCGCACCCTTTTGATGCTCATCTATAATAGCATTATGGAAATCAGGTGCACTCTGGCCTCGGTATCTCCGGAGGCTGGCCCTGGAAAACCTACCGCCCGCGGTATGGCCATGGGAGACACGATCAAGCCGCACTCGCGCGAGAACTCGATCACACCCACCGCCGAGAGACTTGGACTGGCGCAGCGTGTTCGACCTGGCCCGATTCTGCACAACCCGAGCAACCTCAGAGTCGCGACGGATGTCCCAATGCCTTACATGAACGGCAACGGAGCGAGCCGCACCGCGACGCTTACGTCGGCAACTCCTCGGTCGGGAGAATCCTTTGCCTCGGCCTCCTCTGGTGGACGTGGCATATCCGACTTTACAGAGGAGGATAGATACTTCGAGAGAATCTTCCTATCGCTCCAGCGATCATCCGAGCTCGTTATGAGGACGCTGCCCATGTTCCAGAACCACATGTCTGTCCTTGCGAAGAAGGCCATGGGACGACGCGCTCCAGATCACGAGATGATGTGCTGGAAGGGTCTCATCAACAAGTGTAATACCGCAGTACAGCAAACCGAGATGCTCCGAAGCCGCCTCTCACTTATCAAGCTCAAGGAGCCCGGCATCATGGGCCAGCCTGCTTTCAGAAGCTTGATCAACAACTTCATCGACTCGTGGGCCGAGTTCGGTAACAAGATCAAATACGCATTCAACGAAGTCAACCTTCCACCCGACACAAGGGTTAGGTTGCGTCCTATCCAGCAAGCCATGAAGGAAGCGAGGGATACCATTCTCCAGTCACCCTGGAGCTATCTCCTACGCCATTCCTCAGGTCCCAACACCTTCAGTCCCAACAGCGGACAGGCCATGGCCCCCATCCAGTTGCCAATGACCCCTCAGAGCGCGGCCTTGGGCCCTGCTGTCCAGGCGACGGTCCCTTCGACGCCTCAGAGCGCTTCCTTCGCGGCGGCGTTCAATGGCAACGTTTTTGAACGGGCAGATGCCCTCATTTCTATGGGCGGGCTTTCGATGTCGCGAACAGGTACGATGACGAACAGCTCGGCCGCTAGTTTCACCATGTCTTCGATGTCATCCTTATCTTCGGATGGAGGAGCCATGACCCCTTCATCAGTCATTAGCCCGAACGGCTTCGGGCCCGGCCCGGTGCCGCTACGACTCAACGGAAGCAAAGTCGCCTTCTAGTCGAAGCGCAGAGCAAGCCCTTGGATTCGACGCACATTTTTGGGCAAGAAGAGCGGGTCAAAATAGACTCGACCTGATGTTTTGTTTTTGTTTTTTTTGGTCTCGACGACCACACACATTTTTGTCAATTGTCTCACCCTTCATTCACGCATAGCACGGCGTCAAGGTCAGATTTCATTTACGGATGGAAACCATACACTCATTCAAGAACCTGCTTCCTGGCCGGACACAGAGGTTCAAGGAATGCCAGTAATGTTATAGCTACGAAGCCAAGCTGATGCCATTTCCATGCATACTGGACATGGAAGACGGGGGCCCTGAGGAGCCCCCGCTACGAGTTCATGTGTCACGGTCAAACATCAACTGTCGCTCAATTGTACTCTAGAACCTGCCATAGGCAAATATAATGAACAAATAAAAGTTCATGGGCATTAAACTTGTTGCGTGCCCGGAGTTTTGTCCTGAAGTGAATTGAAGGTGCATGCCCCAGGTCAGGGCTGATCGTCAAGAGGTCAAGAGCCGGCTTGACGAGTCTACCCATCACATGCGGCCATACCCACTGGAGAACTCGGGATCCCGTCCGCTCTCCCATCGATAAACCAGTGAGGGCCAGAGTAGTAGTCGGGTCGGAGACGACCGGCGAATGCCTGGTGTTGCATGTATTTTTGTGTGTTTTGCCGGCGATCATGAGGTGGAGTATCGCTAGGCAGGATAGTACGGTTGGAGACGACCAGGCGATGGGGAAGTTTTGAATTGTCCGCAGACGAACGTGGAATATTTACAAGCTACGTAAACACTTTGTGCATGACCCAGAAACCTAGCATCCCTAGGATGAAGCAGTCGGCTCCTCCACCTTGACAAACAAATCCTTCTGCGAGTCGAGGTAGTCAAAGGCGCCCAGGGGCACGCCGAGGTGGCGCAGGATACAGTAGGCCGAGGAGAGGTGGAAGTGGAAGTTGGGGCAGGCGTAGAGCACGACGTACGAGTACCCCGTGAAGCGGAAGTTGCCGAGGCCCGACTTGAGGATGACCTCCTCGTCCTCCTTGCCGTCGATGCTCTCCGGGGGCACGGCGCGGAGGATGTCGATGGTGCGGTCGACGCGGGACTGGAGCTGGGGGAAGGTCGTCTCGGTGTCCTCGAGGACGACGTCCTCCTGCTTGCCGAGGCGGGAGGCGATGAACTTGGCCGTGTTGGAGCAGGATTGGACCTGGTAGTCGAGGCTGCAGGCATGTTAGTGATGATCCGGGGGAACTAAGTTGACGGGAAATGCTGACCTGCGCATGTCTGCGATCAGCCTGAACTTGATCATTTCCTCTGGGCTGAGGTTTTTGGAGACGCAGTGTTGCTCTGCTTTTGTAAGCATGAGCTTGAGGTTGCCCAGGTATTTGATGAACATGGGGATGGAGGCGTTGTAGAGGGAGACCATTGTGGCGGTTTCGTGGACGTTGTTCAACTTGTGGTATAATAAAGAGTTGAAGAGTATGATGGGGAAGGAACCAAGACAATATCAACGACAACAGCAGGAAACGTCTCTATTTATCCCCATCGTCTTCGATAGAGACAAGATCTCAAAGCTATCAAAGTCCCTCAATCCAAAGGTTACTCCAGAACGTCTGTGAGCCCGCGCGTCTGACGCCCCAGGGCGTAGCCAAGCTTTTGGCGTCCATGTGAGGCTGGCGGTACCCAATCCACTCTGCAACATCTACTGTATGTCCCGCAATTCCAGGTAGCAACAGGCACGTACGAAACGGCATCCTCGCTCTCCTGCGGGTGACGGCAGCGTCTAGTCGTCTGAAAGCTCCAAGTGCTGACGTGAGAGGTATGGGGGATAACCCCAAGGAGAGGGGCCTCATGCGCGCCGGCGCGAGCCTGATACACAGGAGACGGTGAAAAGTGTAAGTTGTTGAGATGCGCTAGCAACCTAATCAATAAAGCCGCAACGGAGACCGGGTGCCGGAGCAAGATGACCAATCTGGACCGGGACCGTCCGGGGGTGGGATAATCGCGGCCCCGCTACCCCGCCACCAGCAGCGGCCAGCTCATGCGGGGAGCTGTCAGCCGATGCCGTCGCATGTTCTGATTCGCCCTTCCCGCGAGTTTCCCGATCTAGGCAGGACTACTTTTAGTACCTCTGCGTCGTCGGTAGATTGGAAGACCTCTCTCTTCTGCACCGACTTTCCAGCCACCCGAGAGGCTCATTCGGTTTCGTTGTCCTGCTTACGGATCGAAACCCGCTCCGCAATCAGAGCTCTCTCTCTCCGTCTGGGGGGGGCGCAGAAACAAAGAGAGCAGCGTAATCAAACTGCAAGCTGGCGGCGCCTGCGACAAGCCACCGGCATCATGTTTTCCTCCTCGTCGTCCGCCTCGGCGACAAGGAACCCTGCATCGCAATCGCAGCCGCCCCCGCCGGGGCCGCCGTCCTCCACGTCCACCACCACCACGTCCCAGCACCTCAGCGTCTCGAGCGCGGCGGCGCGCCCGCAGCATCATCCCCCGTCCTCCCACACGTCCGTCTCGGCGCCGCAGGCCAACGCGCAGAATGCGCCGCCGCCGCCGAACCCGGGGCCCTTAGCTTCCCACCCGCAACAGCAGCAGCAACAGCAGCAGCAGCAGCACCTCCACCAGACTCTTCCGTCCGAGGACCAGCAACGGCACGTCTCGGAGGCGCGGGCGGCGGTGGTGGCGTCCATCGGCAACATGCTGGACGGCGAGCTGCAGAGCCGGGCGCGGATGCTGCACTCCAACGCGGCGGCGCTGGACAAGCAGGAGCGGGACGTGGCGAGGGCGACGGAGGCGCTGCGCAGGGAGAACGACAAGCTGGCGCGGTTCGCGGGGGACGCGGCGCGCCGGGTCAAGGAGCTGGGCAACGTGCAGAACTGGGCCGAGGTGCTGGAGCGCGACTTCCTGGTGCTCGAGGAGACGTTGCGGCTGGTGAGGGAGGGGAGCTGCGACAGCTGCGGGAGCGGGAGTTGGAGCGGCAGCGGGAGCTGGAGCGGGAGCGACGTCGGGGACGGGGAGGGGGATGTGAGGATGGGTGAGGCCGGCGGGAGCGAGGAGGCGCACGACAAGGGGAAGAAGAAGGAGGAGGAGGAGGATGGGAAGGATGGGGTTGCTGCCGGGGCTATGGAGCTGGATGGAAGTCATGAGAATTGCTCTGAGGCGAGCCAGAGTCTGACCGAGGCCGAGTCGAGCAACGGGACGGAAGGAGGACGGGCAAAGGGGTCCGAGACGACTTCAATTTCGACGCTGTGATTCACGAGGCCTGGCAGGATCTGGAACGGAAGCTACGATACCACTTTACGACGGCTATGACACTGGAACGACGCAGCAGACGCACGCAGCTGTAATGACTCTAGCGCCTGGAATATTTCCCCCTCTCTTCTATCTCTTATGCGTTTTAATACATTTCACGATAACTTTTGCTAGGAGCGTCCATGCTCGACCCAAGGGATATGCTGAGGCGGCAATTATTACCGGTGAGAGTGCGCCTGTTTTTTTGAGATTTCAACCAGCAGCCAGCATCTAGTAGATGCCGGGCAGCAGGACAAACTTCTTCTTCTTGTAGGTCTCGGGGAACTCCTTGCGGTAGGCGCGCTCCTTGCCCTTGGCCCACTGGGACATCTGGATGGCGCCGATGACGATGAAGACGACGACGGTCCAGCTGCGGCTGGCGATGATGATGCCGATCCAGGCAATGATCTCGAACATGTAGTTGGGGCAGGTGACGATGGAGAAGCCGTAGCCGCGGGGGATCTGGCGCTCGGTGCCGCCGCGGGAGCGCAGGCTGGCGAGGTTGAGGTGGACGAGGGCGTTGGAGGCCTCGCCGAAGAGGAAGACGATGGTGCCGAGGACGTCGACGGCGTCGTTGCGGGCGAGGGCGGTGGGGGAGGACGGGGAGTAGATGTGCCAGGCGCAGAGGAGGCCGGAGAAGGCCCAGTAGAAGAAGGAGTTCTTGAAGATGTTGCGCAGGGGCATGGTGTTTGCCGAGAACTTGTGGACGAAGAGGGTCTCGTACTCGCGCTTGAGGAAGTGGCCGAGGAACATGGCGAAGACGAGGAGCTGCGTCGGGGAGAGGGGCTTCTTGTCGGCACCCGAGTAGATGTAGGGGCGCAGGACGACGACGGCGGCGTGGATGAGGAGGGGGCCGAGGTATTCGATCACGAAGACAGTGCTCCATGCGAGCTGGGCACCTGCAGTGGTGGTTAGTCATTTTGTTTCTCGCGGAGCTCCAACGGGGGCGGGCGAGCTCGCAACGCACCGAGATCCTTGACCAGCACCTGGCCGGCGGACATGACGGCCTGCTCGGTGCCAATCTGCGCCTTGCGGTTCTTCAGGGTCTTTTGCGTGGAGGGGTCGAACAGGCCGACGCGGTTGTAGTCGCCGATGCCAGCCTCGCGGGCGATGATCTTCTTGACATCCTCGACGGAGGTGTCGGTGGCGATCTCAATGGACTCGGGGAGCTTCTTGATCGGCTGCTTGGGAGCTATCGGCACGTGTAAGTAATTTTTCTGCGGCAGGGATGTTCTTCACGAATGTTCAGAGAGGTAACTCACAGCGATTGCTCAGCTTGAGCGTGATTTTGGCGGCCATGTTGGGCGGTATTTTCCAAGTTCAACTGGATGTGCGGTGTGGTCGAGCTTGAACTTGTGGGCGAACTTGGACAATTCCACGAAGCTGGGGGAGGGGGGATACTCGAGGTCTTGGGTTTCGAGCAGTTGTTGAGAAGCTACTGCACGGGCGTTGGCCCTCGGCCTGATGTGGGGGGGCCAGCATCAATGATTGATCCCGGTTAGTTGAATTATTCTCGTTAAGTCCATCTCTCCCTGTCATCCCTTCCCGATCCGTCGATTCTCTTGACATCACTGGTGTCCAGCCAGCATGGCGGCATCGAAAATGAGGGCGAAAAAAGTTGGGCTACTAGATCAGACAGAGCAGGGCTGCAAGAGATGCAATCTAAAGTGCAACGCTTACGTTGAATCTACGGCAGCTTAGCAGATGTCAGCTGTGACTTGAATGTCATATGGGCCTCCTTTTTGCGACGCCTCTCATTGCGCGTGCGGCCAATGAAGCTGCTTTATTTCGGTCGTGGGGTCCGTCTGTGTAATCTGTATGGTGCTTCAAATCAAATAGTCGTAGATCCATGGGAAGAGGGTGTGGAGAACACGGGAGGCGACCTGCCTTACGAACGACGGGAAGGAACAAGGCGAAGCAGACCCTCCTTGGAGGAATCACGGGCAATGCAATCGGAATCGCTGAATAAGCAGGATTCGTTGCAGCAATGGCATCCTCACTTACACGTACCTCAGTTGGAGGAGGAAGTTGTTCGAACTCAGGGTTGCTGAACAATCTTCGCCGGAGGACTAAATCACTTGTTGAACATCACGGAGGAGAGGAAAGAGAACTGACTCTTGTTGTTGGCCATGTTCAAGAAATTGTTAGATTTGGGCCTGGAAAAAAACTCTGATTCGGTCAAAACCAAAGTCCGATTTCTTTCGCGTAGACAGCGTTCTGCGCGAAGCAGCATCGACGTCCCCTTACCCCACGGTCAGCGTCAACAAGTTCACCTTCAACCATCTAGAAGGGCCGGCCCGATCTGTCCTCCCCTGCTATTCAGTTGGAAAAATTTTATTCCGCGAACAGAGAGGTTCTATTGGTACGGTATTGTTCCAGTATGCCGCGACTTTTTATTAGTTCGGTCTTTCAAATTGTTCGGATACAGTTCTTTGCACCACTCGGAACACACATCACTCCCGAACATCTTCGTCACTGTTTCGCAGAACCAGACCAAAAGCCCGAGTCTCCTTAACTTTGTATGTATGAGAGAGCATTCCAAGTGTAGCTTAGGCAGAGAGGCAACCGAGAAGGTGCGGTGGGCCAAGCCTGAGGGAGGCTCAAGGTTCGCAGCGCACAGCACCCTGGAGAATCCGAAAACAAACCATGGGCGATTTAAGAGAGCCCTCCATCTCCATTGACCACTGATTCTTCCTTTTCCTTGCCGTTTCCCCAAGGGCAGTCCTGTTCCGACGTCTTTGCCCTGGCAGCTCCCCCACCCGTGGCTGCCTCCTGCCCTCCTCCCTCCTCCGCGACGCACCTGCCTCAGCTCAGCAGTACCACACTCTCCGTCAACTCTACAGCCGTCTGGCTATCCATCAAAGCCCTCAAATCGCCATCCACACGCACCAATTCTCAACCCGAGCGTGCCTGATCCCACTCACAGCTTATCCGCAACATCATCTCTATGGGTTTATCCGCCAGCCCTAGCCTAGGCAGACAGGTCGCTCTCTAATTTGCTGCATCGATTATACTTTTACATCGACCATGGATCGACTGAGGCCTTCTTCAGGCACAGCTTTGGCCGAATCCCCCGCCGTCGGCAGCTCCTTCTGGCCAGTCCTCCTTCGAAGGGAAATTGCTCCTGACTTCGTCCCTGGCCGCACTCGACATTTCGGGATGTCAGGCATTTCGCCGGAAACCACTCTCGCGATGAATTCCCAAGAAGGAGCTTTCGACTCCGAGGCGCTCGCCTCGAGGCCTGGCTTGAGGTGCAACCCGGAGGACCAGAGCGATTCCACTTCCTCTTCCAACACCTCGACCGGATCCCAGCCATCGCCAACCACATCCCACTCAGTCTGCGACACTGACAGCATCGTTTCCCATCAGAAACCATCGAAAGGTCTACCACCCGGCGTGCCTACAGGCCCATCCGCAGCCCGCAGACATCAACAAGGACAGACTTACGCCGGACGCAGCCAACCCCCGCCGAACGCCCCAACTGGCCCTGCCTCTCGACAAGGTCAGACTGTGGGCGGACATAGACAACCTCCGCCGAACGCTCCTACTGGCCCTGCCTCTCAGCGAAGGCAGCAGACTGCCAGCAGAACCAACCAGCAGCAGTTGTCAACCACGACCAATCCTGGTTTGTGGTCTCACAGTAGGACGTGGATCAGCAAAGAGGCAGATTATCGCGCAAAACTGGGCAAGATGTTGACAAGCTTGAAGCACATTGGCGCTCACAAGTCGCCTTTCGTCCCCCGGACTGTCGAGGAGCACATGTCCTTCAAAAAAGCCATTCTCAAAGACAAACTGGCCCACGAGGAGCGCAAACTCAGGCTCGAGCCAATGGTACTTCCCAAGCCCCGGTGTGAAGAAGAGGAACTACAGTCCGACGATGACGACGAGCTCAGGAAATTGGGCGCAGAATCTGAAGTCGATCACATACCGCTTGATAAGACCCGACTCCAAGAGGAAAGCACACGCCTTCGAGAGACTAGAATGAACAAGCTGACGTCGAACTCGTTTTCCGTTCTCTTCTTCCAGGATCTGTGCTGGACTGCCTGCTATTCCAACGTGGACAATATCCCGTACGAGGACCGCGTCGAATGGCCTCTTAAGGAGGAATTCAAGACACCTGGCAACAGACTCCTTCCGGTCCCTCGACAGAACAGACTTGGAGAGCAGAGCCGGCCCGGAGAGCAGATACACTTGACTGCAGGGCACGGCATGTTCAAGGAACAAAAAAGAGTGCCGTATGAGAAGAGGACGGAAATGGAGGCCAGGCTTGGCTACATTCCACGGAGAAAGAAGACAGAGCAGAACAAGGAGAACATGCAACCTACCGGCAAAGAAGAACTACCTTGCGAGATTGGTGTCGACGAGCTTCCAGGCTGGACCCGCACATTGGTCGACGAGCTGAATAGCGACTAGATCATCATTGTTCCCAAGAGGGAACAGAGTAACTCATGAAGCAGACGAGTGTAAGAGGCAGGAAAATATGGTGGAAAAGGAGAGGAGCACGAGGCGGCATCTGTTGGATCGAGGATTCTGGTTTGACAACAAGCATTGGCGACCAGGAGTTGGAAAAATCCCCCAGCTGGGTGATCTTGCGCTCAGTTGTCCAGCTTTCTTAGCCACCGCACATGATCCTGGAATCATCAGGGTCTGAACAAATCACAGACAGTTGCTGGTTTGCTGGAATGTCCACGGGGCATCAAGGATTGGATGTAATAGTCAGTATTGTGAGGACTCGAGGAGTGCTTCATTAGGTGGGGGTTACAGTAGTGAATCAGGAGTCTCAGAAGATAAGCAGTTACTTGAATCAAAGCATTATACCTGATTGTGTGTGTGTTGTTGACTGGCATTCCGGCATGACATTTCCCCAGACTCGTAGAAGAGAGCAGTGTAGGAGAGAAAACACGACGGGACGGTGGTGCTTTGATGAGAGAAAGAAGGGGCACGAGATTTGGGACGAAGGATAACAGCATGTGATTTGCTGGATGGACAGCAGGACAGTGTGCTTTGATTGCCAAACTGTCAAAGACAGAGCACAAGAGAGACAAGTATACAGTGTGCACTAGGACTGCAAGCGCTGGACCTTTGTGAGCTTTTCTGGCCGGGGCAGCAGTGTGTTCCATGTTGTTGTGACGTGGCTTCACCTTCTATTGATGCGATGCAGAAGCTTGCTTGGTGGATTTGTTGCTTGACCAGGACGGGAGCTTCTGCCCACACCTGCCACAGCTTCAGGGAGCTGGAAGGAGCTCTCCCCGCATCCAAGGGGCAGGAACAAAGAACAAGGCCTCCTGCAGCTTGGGAGCTAATTCAGGAAAGACCAGCTGCCTTTTACCCGGAGTTCAGCCGCCCCTCGCGAGTGGCAGTGGCCGTGGGCCGTGGCAGTGGCCGTGGCCTGCCAAATCCAAATGCGGTGAGAGGTGGAGCACTTCAGCCTCTCGCTTTCTTCTTGCTGTCCTTCCACGTCGGTCCTGGTCAAATCTTTCCTCCACACAAATAACGTCCCCTACTGCTTCGCTCTCCCACCTTCTCCTCTCACCACCACAGCTCCCAGCCCCCAATTCCATCTCCCTTACTCTCGCGCATCTTTCCTCTGCTTGTATTTTACTTTTCGCCCGCCAGTGCATCTTCGCACCTGGTTTATTTCTTTCATCGTTCCGCAGTCGCAGCCTTGAGCCCCGTTGCGTGGTTTACGCGACCCCCCCATAGCCGAGATGTCAGAATTCTTAGGGTACGGAGACCTGTCCACCTCTCCACTCCTCTTTCGCGTCTTAAAGCGCGCGCAATCTCGGGAAAACTTACTAACTTCCACACCCAGATCTCGCATCTCCCTCATCTCCAAAAGCGACATTCGGTAAGGACTTGGCGGACGTCCACGTTGCTCCCCAGTCCCCTTGCTCATCGCCTCTAGATATGTCGGCATTCTCCACGAGATCAACTCGGACGAGTCGACCGTGTCGCTCGAGAATGTTCGTTCCTTCGGAACAGAGGGCCGGAGGAGTAGGCCCGAGGAGGAGATAGCACCCTCCGATCAGGTTTACGACTACATCATTTTCCGTGGCAGCGATGTCAAGGACCTGAGGATCGAGGATCACCCGGGCATCAAGGAGAACAAGCCTCCGGCCATGCCCGAGGACCCGGCCATTGTCAACGTAAGTTGCGCCCCTGGACACCACCTTCCTCCTCGACAACGCCTATATGATGAAGTATTGCGGATGTAAAAATTATCGTCTTGTCGGAAAAGCGCAAAAACGATGTCGAAATTTCCGTTGCCTTCCTTCTGACTCAAAGGCGTCATACTGTCTTGGATTGTGGGAAATCTTTCGTTTGGGACGTGGCTAATGTTGCAAACCCCAGGCCCGCCCTCGTCCTGGACAGGGACCCAACAACCAACCGCCGCCACCGGCACCCGGATTCGGCCAGCCGCCTTTCCAAAACAACTTCTATCCGCCTCCCGGCCCATGGGGTCCTGCTCCTGGGCGCGGTGGGCCCGGAGCTGGAATGGGCGGTATGCCGTATCCCCCGCCCGGATGGTTTCCCGGCCCTCCCGGCCAAGGCTTCCCTCCCGGACCTGAGCAGTGGAACAACTACAACTACCCTCCTGGGCCTCGTGGACCACCTGGCCCTCCCGGACCTGCAGGCCCCGGCGGTGCTCCCGGACAGGTTCCTGAGAACCGTGGAACTCCTGGCGCCCAGGAGTCGAAGCCTACGCCGATCGGCGCTGCTGGTGACAAGCAGAAGCCCGCTACCCCGGCGGCGCAGGGAGCCCCGAGCGAGCCCAAGGCTGCTCCTCAGCCTGGCCTCCAGCAGGCTCATGCGCCGACCCCGCCTGTTGAGTCCAAGCCGTCGGCAGCCGAAGTGAAGGCCACCGCTGCGTCTCTGAACGCTGGTGGTCCCTCAAAGCCTGTCGAGCTGCCCGTGCCCACTGGCCCTAAGAACCCCGCGCGTGTCCAGCCTGTGATTCCCCTCGCAGGATCTATGCCGAAGGCTTTCCCTGTGCCTATCAACGAGAACAGCGCAGCTCAGTCTGCCCCCAAGGCCGCTGCGGCACCGACTGCTGCAACCGTGCGAGATGCTACGGAAGCGGCAAAGGCAGCCGTCGCTCTTGCTATGGCCAACATGAACGCTGGTGCCGCTGCCGTGTCAGGCCCTCCCCAGGGCAACGGTAACGCCATGGACAACTTGACCAAGAAGGTCAACGAGATGAGAGTCAACGCCGCTCGAACCACGCAGCCCAGCGCTGGTCGAGGACGCGGTCGTGGTGGGCGACAAGGCCAGGGCCAGGCCAAGGTCGACGTTCCGGACGCCGACTTCGATTTCGCCCAAGCCAACGCCAAGTTCAACAAGGACGACCTGGTCAAGGAAGCCATTGCCGGCTCCCCGCTTGGCGAGACTCCTACCAACGGAGCCGTCCCTGAAGCCCCTGCAGTGGAGGCCACCGGAGGAAATCCCCCCAACGCGTACAACAAGACCAGATCATTCTTCGACAACATCTCGAGCGAAGCGAAGGATCGGGCAGAGAACGGTGGCCAAAAGCCCGGCGGTCGCGAATGGCGCGGCGAGGAGCAGCGCAAGAACATGGAGACCTTCGGACAGGGCAGTGTCGATGGCGGCTACCGCGGCTACCGGGGCAGAGGCCGTGGCCGTGGTCGTGGATTCGGTGGTCGGGGTGCTAGAGGCGGATACCGCGGTCGTGGTGGCCAAGGCGCTGCGTCCCCGGCCGCCAACTAGGAGCAATCCATGGCTCAAATACCCCGTGGGGTGGCCATACAGCAAGGGTTGCCGATCACGAGATATCACGGTTTCAACTGACGAAAAGTTCATGATTTCTATGGACGTTACTCGATTTTTGGATGGGAACGATGCCCTGAAAACGGACTTCCTTTCGCGCAACACTTTGTATGATGTATTATCACTCCCTCGATTCTCGTTTTTTCTCGGATTCCGTTGGCAGCGGAGCACTGGGCAGGCGAGTCCTTTGCGTTGGTTTGGCCAGACGGCAGGAATCATAGGACTGCTATTTTGACACGCATGGGATCGGAAGGAGTTTGGCAAGTGGTAGCCGCAAGCAACGGGAGTTGCGGTCTCATGATTGCGCAGTGATGACAAAAGGGGTTTCAGGCGTGGATAGCAAGCATTGAGTTCTCGTTTACTCGCTGGGACGGGAGGATATCCGGCACAGCACGCCACTGCGGCAGAGACGCTTCTACTGTCTGGAGATCGACAGGAAGGAATCGACGCGAGAGGGAAGCATGAAGGTGCATGCGACCTGGAATGAGGAAATGAGGACAAAGCGGAATTTTTTTCTAGGTGGTTCCTAGAGCCAGGCGTCCAGCTGCGAGAATCCAAGTCTCGTGTGCAGAATAACAAATGCGTCGACCACCACTTACTGCCATGCTTCATGTTGTGTGATTGTAGAGGTCTCAGTTGTCTGAATTGCTGTTCCAGACTGGTTGATAATATTCTAGTTTTCCAGACGATTCTTTGGTCAGTTAAGTTGTGCCCGCTATGCAGTTTTTGCCCCGCCGAACCCCGCCACACGTCATGCAGGCACCTTTCCGGCGTGACGCATCACTACGAGCAGACAAGGACCTTTTCGACCGAACCAATACCTTATTTTGGCTCGACTCACCTGGCAGTAACTTTACTATCCACTTGCCAACTCTGACGGAAAACATTATCGATACCTCCCACCATGTCGAGCCGGCAGCTTCGAAAGCTGCAAAAGCAGAAAGAGCTCGAGCAACTGCAAGAGGCCAAGGCTGCCGCCGACGAATCCAGCGAAGATGACGAGCCCGAGCCGGCGCCCGCCAGGCCCCGACAAAGCCTGTTCGCAGCCTTAGGCGGTGATGACAATGATGAAGACGAAGACGAGAAGTCCGACGACGCGCCTGAGGAAACCAGACCCGAACCTGAGCCGGAAGCGGTGCCTCAGCCTGCAAAGAAGAAGAGCAAGAAAAAGAAGAAGAAGGCCAAGAAGCAGCCGGCGCAAGCCAAGGACGATGCTGGGAAGTCGGAGGACGACAAGGAGGACGAGATTGACCGGGCGCTCCAAGAGCTCAGTCTCGCCCGCAATGCCAACTCGACCGCGACCGACAGTCTGGCACAGCGAAGCCGCGACGTTGACGAGCTGCTGCAGATCAACACGCAGTACCTCCGGGCCATCAACGAGATGCGCGCTCTGTTCGGTAAGGAAGCGATTCAGACTGCGCAGGAGGAGGAGCGGGCGGAGCTGGAGGCGGCGCGTCGCGCGCAGCGAGGCACCACCCAGGGCGTCGACCTCGAGACGGCGCTGCGAGGCGATCCGCGCAAGAAGCTGCCCGAGATCTCGCTGCGGCGCAACGTCTTCATTCAGGGCAAGGACACCTGGCCCCGCGCCACGGCGGTGGGGTTGGTCATGAAGGAGATCAAGAAGGGCTCCGACGGTCTCACGGAGTTCGCCTTCGTCCACGAGCAGGCCTACGACAACGTGCAGATCATGTTCTTCAGCTGCGTTCAGCTCGGCGATCCGATGCAGATGGTCCAGCTGCTCATGCGACACCCATACCACATCTCGACCCTCCTCCAAGTGAGCAAGGTAGCCATCCAAGACCAGAACCAGGCGCTGGCGGCGGATCTATGCGAGCGAGCGCTCTTCACTTTCGGCAGAGCTACGACGTCCGCCTTCCGGCAGAAGTTGGAGCAGGGCAAGGCAAGGTTGGATTTCCGGCGTCCCGAGAACCGCGAGCTCTGGCTTGCCGGATACACGTATCTCAAGAGTCTGATCCGAAAGGGAACCTACCGGACGGCGCTGGAGTGGGCCAAGCTACTGTACAGCCTGAATCCCAACGACCCCTACGGCATGAAGTACTTTATCCACGTTCTTGCTATCCGCGCGCGGCAAGCGCAATGGCTCGTCGACTTCATGAACACGCCGGAATACGTATCTGACGAGACGGACGATACCTACATCACCCAGACACTGGTTCTCGCGAAACTTCAGCTCGGCGACACAGAAGGCGCAAAGATCGCCGCGGTGGCCGGCATGGAGCGATTGCCGTGGCTGTACTGTTCTCTCTTCCAGGCGCTTAATCTCGAAGCACCCCCTCCGCTGTGGGGTGTGCAACCTGACACCGACGAGCGCGAGTTCTGGACAAATCTATATGTTCACCAGGCCAGGGACATTTGGAACAACACGCAGGCGATTGAGCTGCTGAAGGAGGCTGTCAAGATCGCCAAGAAGCCGACGCAGAGCCTCCCGCAGGACAGGCCGGCAGACACGCGGACGGCAAGGTGGGTTTGGCTGGAGGATACCCCAAGCCTGCTCAGCGGCATTCCAAGGCAAATCCTGACGCAGGAGCCCAACTACGCCTTCGACCCGCTCCCGCCGGCAAAGGAGCTCAACATCTTCACGAGCCAGGGAACGCAGATGCCCTGGCGGCAGAGCGGCGGGCCGAGCGAGCAGGGCATGCTGGAGCAGGAGCGGGCACTCATTAACATGCTTCGGAGACAGCAGCAGAGAGCTGCGGCACGGGGGGCTGGAGCCGGAGCTGCGGCTGGAGCCGGTGCTGGGGCAATGTTGGGAGCATTCCCTGACGATGATGAAGATGGTGAGAACGGAGGTGATTTTAACGATGCATGGGAGGGCGACTTTGTCGATGACGATGATGATCTCGCCGAGGAGGGCGACGGACGCCAGCCTCCGTCGGCCGGCTTGGTGGCGAGAATGGCGGACCTGTTGGCGTCTTTGGTCCCCGGAGGATGGCCCTCGGCTTCAATGGGCGAGGACGATGAGGACGCGGAAGCCAATGACGACGAGTTGCCGCCCTTGGTCGATGCTGACGAGGACGAGGACGATGGCGACAGACGCCAGCCGCCCGGTGCATTCAACTAGGAGTGAAGAGTTCTGGCTGGCCGGCTCGGACGTGAGTGCCCACTATGTGCAGTATACTTAGAAATAGAGCCGCCATGAACCAAAAAGCTCAAGTTGAGATTACTGAGTCGTCGAAGCTTGCTGTGCCGCCGTTGTTCGTGTACATATGAACCCTGTCCTTGCTGGAGCTGTCTAGCCGGGGCGGGTTCGACCGCACGCGACATCCATGGAAGGCGAGATGGTGCGGAGGGGGAGACCCATGGACGACGCCAGGCACAGCTCAAGCTCCAAGCTCGGGTGCGTCTTTGCAGCCGAAGCACCGTCGATCTTGGGGGGGAGAAAGAGGGGCCGAGATTGACGGTTCGTCGGTTCCTGGGACGCTGCAGGTGTTTTGAAATGAAAAGCGCTCGCAGTACTGGCGGGAATGGGTCCGTTTCAGGGGACGAAAGCTTTGGGTGGGAAAGGGCGACAGTGAGCAAGTTTCAGAACGAGACCTCGGGGGAGGACGACCGATTGGAGCGCTGCTGGTGCTGGTGCTGGTGCTGGTGCTGGTGCTGCTGCCGCTACATGCCATGCCGCTGCTGCGCCAGGGGGGGTAGGAGCTCTTGCGCCATCCGACGCTGAGGCGCTGCAATTCCCGTGGACGTCAAACGCAATTATTAATGCGGTGGAATGGACAGATATATAATCAACGGCTGCCCGGCTCGGCCTCACAGCTGGTCGCATTCATTTGTC
Source organism: Colletotrichum tropicicola (assembly GCA_025962755.1). Lineage (NCBI taxonomy): Eukaryota > Fungi > Ascomycota > Sordariomycetes > Glomerellales > Glomerellaceae > Colletotrichum > Colletotrichum tropicicola. The sequence continues at coordinate 139,849 of JAOWMA010000013.1, read as the reverse complement.
AGTCTAGATACCCCTTTGTGTTCCTCCTCGCCTTGTACAGTCGCCGACTAGTCCACTACCACAGGGTAAGTCCTCTTGCTGCGTCTCTTACAAATCCATTCATTATATTTGCTGCCACCCTCCTCTACTCTATCCTCCACTGCAAACCATACCGGCTGTGTTCATTGTGTCCTCTCCTGTTGGCCCAAGGCCGAGAGCGCGCAATACCGGTTCTGCCATCCCATCGACCCAAGACCCGACAACTGTAAACCCATCCGAGCGGGACCGCTGACCTTAAAAACACCAGAGCTGCCCCTCCTTTAGTCACCATCTTACCCCGCCAAAAACGCCATACCTTACCGAACCTCCCAACTACAAACCACCAACAACTCCCCCAACAACCACACAAAATCCCCCAAAATGTCTGAGCACACCTACAAGTTCAACGTCAGCATGAGCTGCGGCGGCTGCTCCGGCGCCGTCGACCGTGTCCTGAAGAAGCTGGACGGTGAGTGAAGCCGCCCGCCCACAGCCCCCGGCGCATTTGTCAACCCTGATGTCTCCGCCCCTTGTCCGGTTGCTTCCACCGACCACGAAAAAGGCGGTGACACCGGATGAAGGGTTGTCTCTTTGCGCAACAATCAGAGGCAACTTGCTGACGAGATTCCGCAACCAGGCGTCAAGTCCTACGAGGTCTCCCTCGAGAGCCAGACCGCCACCGTCGTCGCCGAGGAGAGCCTGCCCTACGAGAAGGTCCTCCAGACCATTGCCAAGACCGGCAAGAAGGTCAACTCTGGCAGCGCCGACGGCGTCGAGCAGAGCGTCGAGGTCACCGCATAAGAAGCACGACATCTGTGGACGAGCGCGAACGGGGATTTGAGTCGAAACCGATACGGACGAAGCTGAGTGCAGACGTGCTTGCCGGTTCTTTTGCGAGGCGTTTTCGGGTTTGGACGTTTTTGATAAACAAAACAACGTACGCCTAGGACTGTTGCTTATTATTCGAATACAGACGGGCGGGAAACGCCGCCTCTGATCCATCGTCTTTCTTTTTGCTTCTGTTCTCGGGTACCTTAGTGTTATGGTCATGATTGGACACCCAAGGTTCCTACGCTGTTGTGAAGGGTTTCGAACGGGCACAGGCAGTGTTTCGACCATGTTGCTGGCGCCTAGTACTCGAGCTCTCAACCTATGGTGAAGTATAGATCTGGTGGCCCCAGCTAGATGAAAACGGTGAGACCGGAGACTATTGCGATGCTGAAACTATGCCATTGGTTTGAGCCTTGACGGCGAGGCGGCTGTAACTTTTCTCCAGCCGGTGATGTTAAATGGGATATCGAATCCATTGTTGCACACCTATTTCCGAGGTCTGTGTACATTAGCTGTAGTAGCTCCTCAATATCTAACCTACCGCCCTTTCTATCGAACTCCCCAGGAAGTAAGGAAACCGGTTCGCTCCCCCGGAGAAGCTTCGATGCCGCCTTGGCAGTTTGTATTTATAGCACAACCCATGCCATCTACGGCGAGCGGACCGGATACTTCCCAAATTGTCGGTCAAGACAGGCACAACTGCTTCGGCTTCATGTTGAGGCAGACGTAACGTGGCATGGAATTAGCAGGGAATGTTTCCGGATATTCGAGAAAGCATTCCGATAAACAAGACCTGCAGTGCATAATATCATCCGCACAGCCGACCGCGCCGGTAGGGCTACTGTACACATCAAAGCTGGCCACCGTCTCACAAAGTCGCACTAGGCCGTCCATGCTGATCTTGATACCTTGCCCAATAGAATCCACGAAGCCCAGCATGACACGGCAGCACGTGTGAAATGGAGGGACCCTGAATGCCCAAGGAAGATGCAGAGAGGCGCAGAGGGAGAGGATCTCGCGAATGGCCACTCCCGGAGTCCGGTGCTCAGAAGGGCCCCCCACACCCGCTTGGATCGGCGGGTTGGACGCCACCCGGGAGGCCGGGGGAGGTGTGCCTCCAAACGTCATTTTGTGCTTGTGCAGCAGGCCAGTGAGGGGGACCATCCCCGCCCGTGCCGCCGTATCGGCGGGCTGGGGTGCATTGTTCAGTCTTTCCTTATTGAGAGAGAATGGGCTGAACTCTGAGCACCTGGATGCGTCGTGAAGTCTGGATGGCGGGAGACAAGTCACAGATGACGATGAGGAGGGGGCCCCCCGAAGTGGGTGGCGGCGGTACTTCGCAGTGTTTCCCTCCCCGGTTTTTTTCTTCTGTTTGCTCCCAGGCCCAGGGCAGTGAGTGTGCGCCTTCCCGTTGAAGCGCACTTGCCCTTGTCGCGTTCCATACCTTAGTGCCTGCCTTAACTTCTCACAACTTCCATGCATTGAGATGAGACTTGCCAGCTTACGCCTCTGGATCCAAAATCGGCACCTTCGACTTTACAACTTCATGCCTTCATAAAACAGACACACACCCTGGACTCTGTGGACGTATGGGCTTTATTTCAACCTCGCAGCGACACGTTATAAGAGAGAACCTGCTTCCAGAACACACGCCGAAACTGTTCGTCGCATCTCACTCAACTCAAAAAAATAGACGCAGTCTACTCACCAACACTCCAGCCCAACACCGCCAATATGGGAACGCCTTTCGTCTCCCTCCTCGAGCCCACCCGTTTGGACGCCTACGTCCGCGGCGTGCCTCATGACGAGCAGCCGGCCGTCATCCCCAAACTATTCTGCGACGCCATGGAGGTACGCGAGATCGTCTTCGTCAAGGAGCAGGGGGTGCCCGCCGAGAACGAGTTCGACGCCGACGACAGCCGCGCGTGCCACTGGGTCTCGTACGCCTCGGTGAACAAGGTCGTCGAGCAGGAGGTCGTCGACGAGGCCGGCAACATCATCAAGCCGCGCCGCAGCAGCACCCGCAGCGTCCCCATCGGTACCATCCGCCTCGTGCCCTTCCCGCACGACCCCCATCCCAAGGATGGCGGTGTGTACTGGGACGGCAAGCTCAAGGAGGAGAATGGAGAGGTTGTCACGTCGCCTGAGACGCTGGAGAAGAGCCCACTCAAGGAAGATGGTGCCGCGGGCGCAGCGGAGCACGTAGGCGAGGAGCGGCGGCTGTCGGCGGCGCGGCCGTTTGTGCCGGACCGCGCGACGGAGCTGCACGACGGACGGGAGCCGTATGTCAAGCTGGGCCGGCTGGCGGTGATTCAGGAGTTTAGGGGGCACCGGATCGCGCGGCTGCTGGTGACGGCGGCGCTTAGCTGGCTTAGGAAGAACCCGAGCTACTTCGACCCGAGCATCAAGGAGATGGGGCTCGAGCAGATCGGGGCGTCGACAGCCGAGGAGGTGCCCAAGTGGAAGGGCCTCGTTTGCGTGCACGCGCAGAAGCAGGTGGTTGGCGCGTGGGAGAAGTTCGGGTTCAAGGTCGACGAGGGCATGGGGACTTGGTGGGAGGAGGGCATCGAGCACAAGGGCATGTTTCTGCGGCTGGAGACAGACCAGGAGCCCGCTGTTGTCTGAGGGGATGAGAGGATGATGTAGGGGATGGGGGCGTGGCTTAAGTTGGGTCTGGTAAACCCAAGGCATTTACGACTTACGATACTGACGATGGCTTTGCTGAAATTCTGGACCGACGGTCCTTAATAGTATTACAATAGCTGGCTAATAATAGAGGTTGACCGACAGAGGAGAACAGCAGGCTGAAGTGAAAGGGGAAACGTACATAGGAAGGCAACAGCCAGTACGGACATGTGGTCGACATTCACAGAAATGGGAGTACTCGCATCATGGGAAACTCACACTGAAAGAACTTGCGTAACATGTCGGAATTTTATTTTGCCCACGGTCATGTCTCGTCATATCACATGGCATCGCAGGCCAGCTCAGTCCCAGGTTTACAGCTCAGTAGGGGTATATCATGATCCCAATCACCAGGGCACACCGGAACGCGGGTTTGATCATTTGCTCTGACGAGCTTGGCTTTTATTGGAAAACCGCCTAGAGCCGTAAGAGACAAGATGCCGTAGCCGCGTTCCCCATTCCCGAACGCGCAAATGCAAAGGTCAGCGCAACATTCTTTTTCTTTTTTTTGTTCAGGAGGAAAAAAAAAAGAAGATTGATGATTGCCCTGTATGTGATACCACGCCTCCGTTTGATTTGTCCCCAAAAGCAGTTTTACGACGTTAAAAAGAGTCTTCCCATTTGTTTCGAAACGGAACAAGACCTTCCTCTTGACAGCGTTGTGATGTTGTTGGAGATTTCCCAACCCCAGCCAGCACCAACCCAAAGAGTGTATTGTAGACCACACAAATTGACTTTTTTTGCAAGGTGGATAAAACGAATAAACCCTTTACCGGTTGGACTTGGCGACACGCTCCAGCTCGTCCTTCTTCTTGATGGCGTACGAGTTGCTGCTGCCCTTGGCGGCGTTGATCAGCTCCTCGGCGAGGCACTCGGCGATGGACTTGACGTTGCGGAAGGAGGCCTCGCGGGCGCCGGTGGTGAGGAGGGCGATGGCCTGGTTGACGCGGCGGAGGGGGGAGACATCGACGGCCTGGCGACGGACGGTACCGGCGGAACCGATACGGGTCGAGTCTTCACGGGGACCGCAGTTGACGATGGCGTCGACGGCGATCTGGATGGGGTTTTGGTCGGTCATCAGGTGGATCTGTGGGAGCGCACACAATGTTAGTCATGTTGATCCCTCCGGGTGTTGTGTGCTCCGTCCCCCCATTGGAGGGGATTTTTCTTCTTCTCTTCCCTCTCTCTCTCTCTCTCTCTCTCTCTCTCTCTCTCTCTCTCTCTCTCTCGGAGCGGGACGGTTCGGGGTGACGTACGATCTCGAAGGCGTGGGCAACAATGCGGACAGCCATGAGCTTCTTTCCGTTGTTGCGGCCGTGCATCATGAGCGAGTTGGTGAGGCGCTCAATGATGGGGCAGTTGGCCTTGCGGAAGCGCTTGACGGCATAGCGGCCAGCGGAGTGGGTGACATAGACGGGGTTGCGGAGGGAGATGTAGTCACTGTTGATTTCATGTCCCAATTAGCAATCCAGTCCTTTTTTGCGTTTTCGGTGTCTTCTTGGTGTTTTTTCCGTCGTGGCGCGCTGGTCATGTGTTGGGAGGGGGGGTAGGGAGAGAGGCTCACGTCAGAGAGATGTCGCGGACCTCAACATCGTAATCCCACTTGTTGAAGAGCTTGACGTTGCCGACCTCCTTGACAACGTCCTTGGGGAGAACGTCGTAGGAGGCGACGTTCTCGACCTCGATATCGCCGCCGTCAGACATTTTCGCTCGACCTTGGGGGGGGTTAGTAGGGACCTTGGGGGAGGAAAATCGAGAGGAGTGGTGAAAATGTGTGGTCGTGGGTTGAAGTTGTCCAAGTGCGAAAGCAACGGGCTAGAGTGGGTTTCGATTTTCCTCGCTCGCCTCTTGGAATCTCGTGAGTGCAAAGGGTGGCCCGGGCTCCAGTTCAGGGCTTTTGTCGGGCGCGCAGCGAATTTTTTTCCCTGGCCGGTGGTGGGAGGCGCGCGGGCCAATGGGCGGCCGCGGATGGCAGCACAGCGCCCCACCCGCCCGCGAATTCTTAGGGTTCTCCTGCCCTGGGCGAAACTTCGGCTGGAGGGGGAGTCAAAGTGGGTGGCACCTCTTTCAGCATCCTCGATGCACTTGAAATTCCTACTCCCGACGACCGACCCAGGTGCCTGAATTCCCACGACGACATCACAAATCAGACAAAATGGTACGGGAGGCCCCTTTTTCTCGGCGGCGCGTTGTTGACTTGGGTTGAAAAAAATTCCATGTGCTGACTATTTTTGGTAAAGGCGCCTGCTGCTGGAGCTAAGAAGCAAAAGAAGAAGGTTCGTTGCATCTGTCCCTGATCCATCGTGTGATAATCGCCTGTGCTGACTCCCGTGATAGTGGTACGTATGATTCTATTGTTGTGCGCGAGACAAAAAAAACATCGATCGAAACCCCCTACCCCCAAACGACGATTTATCTGTTCCTCGATCGCATCCGCCGCCACCTTTTTCCCATCGCAGCCGACTCACCCATCGCATAGGTCCAAGGGAAAGGTCAAGGACAAGGCCCAGCACGCCGTCATCCTCGACAAGACCACCTCCGACAAGCTCTACAAGGATGTCCAGTCCTACCGCCTGGTGACCGTTGCCGTCCTGGTCGACCGTCTCAAGATCAACGGCTCCCTGGCACGGAAGTGCCTTGCCGACCTCGAGGAGAAGGGCATCATCAAGCCCGTGGTGCAGCACAGCAAGATGAAGATCTACAGTACGTCACCGACCAGACACACGCGAACTCGATGAACCGAGGGAATACCCGCATCCATACTGACACTCCCCAGCCCGTGCCGTTGGTGGCTCTGACTAAACCTGCTCTCGAGAGTGTGGTACGCATGACGAAAAAAAGGCTACGGGGGACAAGGGACGGATTGGTCATATCATCTGCCTGGTCAGGAGGCTTTACAGATGCTCGATGAAGCATTATACCTTGGGCCTTAGGGATCGGATTTGCTTAGCATCGCAAATGGAACGGAGTTGATCGTACATCCGCTGCGTCGTCAGTCAAAAAATAGACCATGAACACGTCCAGACCTCCCAATGACTACCGAGCCCACCTCCTCTCCGCCTCCGCCTTCGTCACCGTGCATGCCGCCCTGATACGCCATGTCTAATCAGCTGCAGAGCAGCGCGAATACCCCGCTGGCACTTTCCGTCGAGAGGCGCTGGTGTGTCGACAGTTGAGCGCGGTCAGTCTCAGCTTTGTTGGAAGCAAAGGGCATCTATGGAGCTGGGTCCAGAGACTTGAGCGCTCCCCAACCGAGGCGTCGACCGAGGGCAAGGTCTGTCTCGGTGAGATGTCTCGATGTGTGCCGGTCAGACCGCGGGGGACGGTTCGCCGTTGGAGTCCGCTTTGCGACACGTCGGAAGAAGCCGCGAGGCATCACCCCTCGTCCCAATGTGCGGCGACATCTGAACGCGAAGGGCTATGACGCATGGAAGGACGATGTGGCCACTCGAGAAGCGCGGCTGATGCGAGGACAGCGGCCTACCCCGGTTCTTGGCGTGCTACTGTCTTTGCTGCTGGTCAACGGCCAATTTTACCGACGACAACGAAGCTGCGACGAAGGGCTTGCGCAACTACTCTGTAACTGTCTGTTGCCGGGTCGATCAAGCTTATAACTCTATTGCAGCCGTTGCCTCGAGGTCTAAGCGACGAGGTCATGGAAGAAGTCTTTCGATAGTGGCTTTTTTTCATTAAACTCTGGGAACGCTCCGACGTCCACGCTAGTTGAGCCTCATCAGACGCCACTTTAACAGTTGTAGCAGTGGAAGGCAGCTAGATGCGTATGTCGACCACGCCTGTTTGGTTTCATGGTTTCGATCGCCTGGGTCGGCCTCCCAAGTCTGCGGCGGCCGTCGGGAATGGCTGCATGGCCAGACGCGGGTTTTCGCGTCTGGTCACGTAATTAATTTTCTTTTTTGTGCAGCTGGGCCGGAGTGGAGTGGAGGCATGTGTTAATCTGTCACTCGCTTGAGGAATTACTCGCATTGGCCAACCGGAGAAGTCGGCAGAGCTGGAGCCCGCGGGACCTACACGTAAGGTACCTAGGTAAGGTAGGGAGAGGGCGTTTGCGTCGTTGTTGCTTCTGTTCACTATCGCAACTTGGATGATACGAAGGCCGCGACATTGCGCCTGTGAGGGGGAAAGAATGAGCCACCGGGTTCGAGTCCTTGAGTTCGAGTCGAACGAACAAGGCTCTGGCGGGGGGAAGGAGACACAGTGTGAGGTGAGTGGGTGCGCCCGTGGGAGGGGAAAATCCCCAAGCGCGCGAGCCCGAGATGTTGGATAAGGCCCATAAGGGCTCCGGGAGCGGTTCGAGTCGAGGGTTGGCGAGATTAAAGACTGGAAAAGAACAAAAAAAGTCGCTGGCGGCTGGGCGCTACGGCGGGACTTCCCTTCGCGCTTTGATCAAGTTTGGGGGTGTTTGACCAGGAAGTCAAATTGATTAGGGCGGACCGAAATTTGATGTCATGTCAAATTGGCAGAGTCGCGAAGTTGCCCCCTTTTTTAATGGACCAGGGGACATGAGGGTTGGAGGGGTTGACAGAGATGTGATCTGATGGAGGGCGGTGATTGGGGTGGTGAGGATGCATGGAGCGTTGGACCATTGCGCAGCGCACAGCGAGATCTCTCCTAGCCCAGGAGACAGAATGCTTGTTCGACGTCGTTGGTTGTGTCGTTCGTTAAGGTAGGTCGGGCATGGGGACGGGTCGACGCGTGCAGGGTCTCTCATCTGGACAAAGGACTCGGGGAGTGAGCGGCACATGATGCGGCTGCAAGGTGGGAAGTGAACGTCATGTGGTGGCTGACGAATGACAGTGGAAGAAGCGCCTGCCACAGTTGGAACGGTGCAGCTGACTGGCGCGAGGGGGGGGAACATTGGAAGAATTTCCAAAGAAACGAACAGGACGGGCCGGATGACTTGGTTCGTTTCGTGTTTGCAGAGGGAGCAATTTGCGGGCATGACGAACGACGCAAAGGGATGGGGAATGAGGCGTGTTTAAGGTAAGGTGTGGTGGTGGTTGTGGGCGTGTTGGTGCCGGGCGGACGAGTTCGTGGAGAGTGGAGGATGTCCAGTGGTCGTGATGCTACGGTACGTACCCCGGCAGGAATGTGGCCGTACGGCGCTACTTTTCCGCATGCGCGTAGGATTTCCAGGGTCCCTGAGCTGCACATGGGAATGGAAGTGGAAGGGAAGATTACTAGTTGCCTCCCGCTACCTGCCGTGATCAGGCAAGGTAGTACCTTACACTAAGGGGAGGCGCTATCAGGTACCGCCGCGCAGATACACGTGCGAAGGGGGGCTTTCTTTATCTACCTACCTAAAGTAAGGTAGGTAGGTACCTTAGGCAGGTAAGGTAATTAGTAGTGGATGGCAGTTGCCCGACGGTATATCGGAACACGATGGCTTCTGCCTTTTTGGTTAGGTACCTGCCTAGGTACTACACGGGCAATGTATGCGCTTATATGCTGTCTGTCGTTAGTCCAAGTACATATCTACCTTACATGCTCACGGCAGGCTGCTACATGGTCTCAAACAAACCCCTCTCCATCACGCTTCATGCTTTTCCCCGCCTTGCTGTGCCTGCGCCTGTGTCTGGCTCCGGCGGGCTATGGCTCCAGGCTGGAGGTGCCAGGAGCCTAATTTGTGCAGTCGGGTCCCAGTCCCAATCCCATGCGGGCCACCCATTTGCCGTCTCTTTTTAGATTTGGATCGCCTGTCCCGGTCAGGTCGCATGAACACTCCCACTCCCCTTGGACTGCTGCTGTTGGTGCTACTGCTGCAGTCCATCTGAGAGAGGCGCCCAATTGACTGGGTCTCGAGGCCTTTCCTCTTGCAGCTGATTACAGATGGTAACCTGGTAATGCAACTCCACCGCCGGACCCAAGGACCATGGAAGGTACCAGAGATGACGGCCGATGTGCGGCAGGTGCAGGTGCAGGTACCTGCTCTGGAGTACCTCAGCCAACAAGTGCAAGTGCAACGGAAGTGCAAGTGCGCCTGCCCTGTGCCTGCCCTGCGCGCGAGCAGAGGCGCGCTCTGCTTGCCGCTGGAGGAGATGATGCAGGAGAGCTCCATCCACACACGCACACACTCACAGAGTCACACACACCCACAGAGTCACTCTCACATCCCTCCACGAGTCCATCCCTCCTCCCTTCGCGTACACCGTCTGCATCTTTACTGTGCAGCTGCGCTTGTGCTTGTGCCTGTGCCTGTGCCTGTGCCTGTGCCTGTGCCTGGCCCCTTCCCCGGGCAATGTGCACCAACCGGTGGCCCTGATGTCAGGCACCGTTCCGCCTTGTCGACCCCCCTCGCTGCCACTGGCACTGTCCAAGCAGCATAACGTATTATTATCCCGAGGCCAAGGTTGACGGTCCAAGACTCCTGCCCTCCTCCTCGCCTTACAAAGTCCACCTCATCCCGCATCCAACCCTCTCCCGCTCGTCTTGCCCTTCCTTGTCTTCTTCTCCCACCTCCACCACGTTCCTCCCGCCAACGATCCCCTTTTCCCTGCCGCTTGCAGACGAAACAAGTCCTCGACCGCCTTCATCCTCGTCCCCTCTCGGCGCAACACAGATACCCCCCGTCTTGCACCGCCCAGACTCGACTCTTCTTTTTGCGACGAAGCATCCGTCGTCGCCGTCGTCTTCGTCCATATTGCTTCCATATCATTGCCTACCTCCCCACCGCATATTGCTACCGTCTGCCCGGGTTATTACTTCCTAGTGTGACAAGCACCCTGTCGATACTGTCAACCACTAGCTGCTGATCACCCTCCCTTTTGGGCGCCCGCGAACCCAACCATCCATCTCCCGGCCCCCGGTTTCTTGCCGTCCTTCCTCCCATCTTCAACAACTCCCAACACCTCGCCCTCTCTCCTCCCGCAGAGGACGACACCGACGAAATGGCGCAAAACATGACCGACGCTGAGCTTGACCGCGACTGGGTCCCCAACGGCCGTCGCCCGCAATCGTGCGTGCCCCCGTCGCCTACCCCCAGAGTAACACGGAACTCAACCGAGCTGTTGTGCTGACTGCCAACTCGCAGTACCATCGCCCGCTCCTTCTCGGCGGAGCTCATGGACATTTTCCGCATCGAAAACAGCGTCGCCGACCTCGATGAGAAGCTGGACCAACGGTGCGTCGCTCTTCCTTCTGCCACGCCTCAACCTTGAGAATGTTCGCATTGGTCAATGTGAAGCCCGCGAGCCAAGTCGCTAACGTGGGCGCCATGCAGAAAGCAAAACGTCCAGAGCCAGACGTCGGAGCTTGAGGCTCTCGAGCGTCGCATTCGTGAGATGGAAGACCGCTTGAAGCGCAACGGCTCCAACAAAGAGAAGGCTGCCGATCGGCAAGCTACTCAAGACGCCGTCGCCGCGCTGTCAAAGGAAGCCGAGAAGGTCAGGTCACGACCAGGTACGGCGCGTCAGAACCAGCCTCATGCCCCGTCCTCGGCGAACATGCCCCCTACGCCCACTGCCAGCGAAGGTGAATATGATTTCGTCGGCAAGGATGACCTTGACGACGACCCTCCCCGACACTGAACAGCCGCACCCTGACCTTACCAACCCGCATTATACCCGCAATACGCTACGTTTCGCCCGAATACCCCCTCCCCTCAGAGCACCACCGCGCTTTCGAGCAAGCAATGCCAGCCACCTATTCCTTGAGGCAACGGAAATGCTGACTCTTGCTTGTTTTACCCCAATCAGACGGCGACCGCGGCCAGGCATGAGGGTAGACGTACCTTTTTTTAGACTGCGACACCGGACTCTTTTACACCAACGCTCGAGCGCTCCATCGCATATACCCGCCTCTGCGATTTGACGGCCTTACCATTCCACGACGGCGACACTGGATTCAAGAGACTTCCTCCACGGAACTGGAGTCTCTGTTGGATGGCTTGGTTGCTCTTGGCATAACCTCATGTCAAGGATCACATCTCGTGACGGGACGTCGTTCGCTACATCAGCCGCAGGCCTGCTTTCTGGGCGTTTAGAGGCATGACATTCCTGATTCACCACGATATCTTTGCAGTTGGTTTGTCTTCTTGTGCCAACCTGAACGGTTACGCATTTTGTTTCCACAACGTCGCGGAGTTATAGCATGCATGAGGGGATTGTCCGCACGAGGACACGAGCCCTCTGGCCACTCACGGCCAGCAGAGGACAGGGCTACATCTGTATATACCAGGGGAAGGAGTGGAAATTCATTGATTCGTTCTGAGTTTTGGGACTCCGCATGCGACGACTTGCGCCTCTCTGTCTGGTGCATGGTCTTGTAGCCATTGGTCGGTCTACACGTGGTCTGTAAGGTCAGTGCGCCGGATACCGCTCTCGGATCCTTCCTACCGGCGGGAATGCTCTCTGCTAGAGCTTGCAATCAAGGACGACTTGTACCTCCCAACAAGTCACGACAAGTGAGGAATGGGCTGCATCGAGACATGTCTCATCTTCCAACGGCCTTTGACATTACAGGAATTCTTCTCTCTGAGGCAATTTCAACATTGCGACACCATTATTCCACCGACTGCCGTCCGAATCGCTAGAAGCTCACTCACTGACTACAGGCACTGGTGAGGGAGCACACATCGAGCCCTTTCTTCCCGAAACTAACGAAGCTCCCCTTCTTGCCATAGTTGAACTGGACATACATTGTCTTGAGGACCACTCCACCAAAAATGGCATTCTCGTTGGCGCTTCTCTGGATACCCCCATAGCACTTTTCCGTGTTGCCTGGCACCGGGCCAAAGTTCAGGTATTCTTTCGGGACGGACCCTTCGTATCCGCCGTTCGTCAAGAATTGGAAGTCCGGAATCCCTGAAGCAAGGGAACAAGGGAACAGGTAAGACTGCAAAGTCTCATCAAACGATGACTCAGGGATCTGCGCATAATACGCAGCGACGAGCTTGGGAGGGAGGAGCATCAGGCTGCTTCCCGTATCGACGGTAGCGGTGAAGGGAATCCCGGACCACCACTCGCCGTGCCGCATGGAGCTCATGCGGAACCTCTGGACGCGGAAGTCCCAGTGCTCGGACTGGGACATGGTGGGCTCGTGGACGAGATCCTCGTAGGCGGGGCCGCCGCGGAGGCTGCCAAAGTCCCAGAAACCGAGGGACGAGTTGGCGCGCAGGTCGACGCCGATAGTCTCGAAGTGCAGTTCGTTCTTGAGGCGGTCGAGCATACTCGGCATCCGGGGCTGGATGCTCGAGGGGCGGTTCTTGGCCAGCCCAAGGACGCCGCTGCGCTTCGGGTCGACGGCGAAGCGCCTGCTGACGGACATGGCCGACTGGATCGTCGCGTTGGAGATGCTGAAGCGGTTGTTGTCCGTCAAGAGGCCGAAGCGGACCTCGTCGAAGTAGACCTTGCCCGAGGCGGCGCTGCCGTCGTCTGCGGGGGATTGTCAGCGAGCTGCTTATGGGGGTCACTGATTAGGATACACGAACGATATTGGGAGTTCCAGGAGGAGCCCGGAACTTCCTGGCTTACCTCCGACTTGGAGGGATCGTACAGCGTGGGCTGCCCGTTCTTTGCCGTATCGCCGAACTGGGTGTCGGTCGACATGAGCCAACTATGTTCTTGTCAGCAGTGCTTCCCCTGTTGAAAGAGACGGGCCGAGGGGTAGCCGTACAAGTCGGAGGAACCGCTGTCAATCAATACTGGAATGGCCTGCGCGTTCGGGCTACCGACGTAGAGATCCGTCAGCCAGTAGCTGTCACCGTTGGTGCTCGCGGCGGGGGTTATCCCGGCTGGAAGGAGAGCTGCCGTTAGAATCGATTCTCTCAACAAACGTCAGGGAGGCAACTTGCAGGAGTACCCAGAGCGCCGGGTCAGCATATGACCCTCGAGCGTCTCCGGCACGGGCATGTTCCACTTGCGGTAGGCGGCTACGAGGGCGGCCGGGCCGTCGGGGACGTGGTGAGGGTTGGCGCGGACGGGGAGCTTGAGGGAGGATCGCCGGCCCGGGGCGGGCTCGTCATGTTGGGTCGGAACGGCGTGTGCCGCCAGGGCGAACCACGCGAGCGGAACGAGCGGGAGGAGAAGCATTTTTGGAAGAAGGTGTGATGAGATGTGTGTTTGACGATGGAGGACACGCTGGGTAAATCTTGCTGGCCCGGTGGGGGGTTTATGGCTATCCTGATCTCTAATCTCCCATCTTGTCTGATCAGCGGCTCCCTTCTATATATGCATGTGTGTCTGCCGTCTGTCTGGTCTGATGTCTCGGTCTTCTTTTACCGGGCCATATGAGACCTCCCTTCCCCCAGACGATGGCAATCTGTCATTAGCATTGTTTGCTCGTTTCGCACCGAAAACTATTTTTTTTTTGCACTCTCCCTGGCGGTTCCGCTTTGCTGTTTGTCTTTGTCGGTAACGGTGTCGTCTAACTTGTATCACTGCCCGGATCTGGGTGCCGGTGCAGATACCCGTCTCCCGTCACGAAGGGAAAGCGAGCCGAGAGGACGGTTTTAGACGAAATCTCTGGTCACGGGGCAACGAGGAAGGATGGATGAGATTATGGAAATGGGGGGGAAGACGAGCTCCTTCGTCACGAGGGTCTCACTGTGCGCCGAGCTGGATGAGCTCCGCCACGATATCTGTGACGGGGCAGAGAGGGACGGAGAAAAGGCGATGATGACCTTTGCTCGCGATATTTCCCGGCGAGTTTGTGGCCGAGGATTGACCCGACGACGGAAGCCTTCCCCGGGACCTTGCTGGCGAGCGTGAGGGTGGGACGGGACGGGAGAGCTGTGCGATTTTGTGTCACGCTGGGGCTCGAGGGGGGGTGAAGGAGATGTATACGAGCAGAGGTGGAAGCTGGTCGGTCAGTGATCTCGGGCCGGTTGGCGGAGAGATTGGCAGCGACGGGTGGGTGGGAGAGTCACGCGGCATCTTGTAGAACGAGAGGGTTCGTTCGTTCGTGGCGAGGACGTGCTGGCCATGTCGGACCGTGTCACCCGGTTATCTTTTTTTGACGAGATTCTTCTGCGTTCGCTCAAGGCTTCGGTGTTCGTCTTGGTATGCGCAGAATCTGTGGTCTCGCTGAGAGATCATGAGTCTGTTGGTGAACACACAGTTGTAAGCACTGGTCAAAGGCATGCGTACACTCGAAACATGCCGAACAAAACAACTCTCACTGCTAAGACATTCTCACACCATCGATACTGCCCGTCGTGTCTTGACTCTTTTAATTCATCAGCTAAAACGCCTAGGTATGTATGCTTGAAACTTTCAAATAAGCGGGAATCCTCCAAATCTATGATCCGCTTAGAGCTCGTCGTGCTCCACGGCGTCCTCCTGCTCATGGGCCGGCGGGGCCTGGTGCCGCTCAAACTTCTTCAGAATCTCCTCCAGCTCCTCCTCGGTCGGCGTGTCGCCCTCGCCGCCGAACTGGACGTAGCTGCCGCCGCCCGGGACCTCGACGGTCCGGCCGGCGGCGGGCTCCGGCTCGGCGGTGGAGCTCTTGAGCGGGACGGTGGTGGTGGGCTTCTTGGCCGACGCGTCGGAGGACGTGGTGGCCGTGTTGGTCGTCGACGAGGACGAGGCGGACTTGGTCTTCTTGGACTTGGCGCTCTTGCTCGCCTTCTTGGTCTTGCTCTCAAAGTTCTTGACGCCCTTCATGGCGAGGTCCATGCCCGCCTTGTCGAGCTTGTCGCGCTTGGACTGGAGGTCCTTGACGAGGAGGACGGGGTCCTCGGTGGCGGCCAGGCCGTCCTGCTTCGTTTCCATCTCCTTGAGCCACTTGGACGTAGCGTCGTAGAGGTCCTCGACGACTTCAATGTCCTCGCGCTTGTACAGGGGCGGGACGGGGCCGCGCTCCTTGACCACGTCCTCCATCTGGCGCTCCTTGGGAGCCTCATCGTCCTCGAGACCATCAAAGTCACCGGAAGGTGTGGCCGAGGGAGTTTCGGTGGAGGTGCTGGAGGAGTCGCTGGCGGAGGCGGACGCCGACGCGTGCCACTCGTCATACTCGTCGAGCTGCTTCTTGATGGTGCCGACGAAGGACTGGGTGGAGTTCAGAGCGTCCTTGAGAGCCTTGACCAGCTCGGGGCGCTTCTCGGCCTCCTCGCTTCTCTTCTGAATCTTGGTGACGGGGTCGTGAAGCTCCTTGTACTTCTTCTTGAGATCGTCGCGGGAAGCATCGGCGCCCTCCTCGTAGAGCCAGTCGCTCGCCTCGCTGTTCTTCTTCTCCAGAGTGGCGCGCTCCTCGGCGCTGGAGGCGGCGATGAAGGCCTCGTTCTCGAGGAGGTCGCGGACCTTGTAGGTGAAGCCCTCGAGCTGGTTGAGAGCCTCCTCACGCAGGCGGCGAACCTTGTCGGAGGCCTCGAATGCCTTGAGACGGTCCTTGGACTTGATCAGCTCGTCGCGAGAAAGCTCGGGACGGCCCGTCTTCTCAAGGGTGAAGTCGACGGGGATAACAACGAGCTGCTTCTTCTTGACGGGCTCCTTGCCCTCGGCATCGGCGTCGCTGGGGACGGGAGAGGCATCGGCAGAGGTCGTCTGGGTCTCAGTCGACGCGGTGGTGGACGAAGAGGACTCAGAGGCGGAAGAAGACTCGACGTCCTCCTCTTCACCATCCAGGGGCTTCTGATCCTTCTTGCCGAAGCCAAACAGGTTCTTGACACCATCCACGAAGCCTTCCTTCTCAGGGGCGTCGGCCTCGCACTCAACGGTGGCCTTGGTAACTTCGACCTCGCCGTTCTCAACGCTCAGCTTGACACCGACCTTGAAGTGGATGTCACTGTCAACGCAGGAGTACTTCTCCTTGAGCTGCGTGACGGTGGCAGTGAGGTTCTTGGTGGTCAGGACCTTGGTGTCCTGCTCAGTAGAGTCGATCTGCTGGTAGAAGGTGACGGGGAAGTCGTCATGGTTGGCGAAGGTGACTTCCTTGGCAACACCGCCCTGAGGAGACACGGCGGACCACAGACGCTGGTGCTGGACCTTCTCTTTGGCGTTGGTCCACTTCATGCCAGAGGCGTAGTTGGCGCCCTCGGAGATGCGAATCTCCTTGACACGGAAGCTAGGGCTCAACTCCGCAGCGCGGAAACCAGCACCGAAGACGGCAGACTCGTCAGAGTTGACGTTGCTGCGGATCTTTTCGGCGGAGCCAACAACGGCCTCGAGTTCCTTCTGAACGAAGGGGGTGCGAGTAGCGCCTCCGTGGAGAATGACGGAGGTCAGGTCCGAGAGCTCAAGCTGTGCCGCCTTGAGGGCGTTCTGAACGACGACGCCGACACGGGCGGCGTGACCCTCAGCCATATTCTCGAAGTCGGCACGGCTGATCTTGTACTTGAAGTCGACATCCTCGTAGAGACCCTCAAAACTGGCGCCGGTGTTGGTGTTGGCGCTGAGGACGTGGCGCAAGCGCTCCGCATCCTTGGTCAGCTTCGCAATGGCACGTCCATGGGCCTTGACCTTGTCAGCCTGGGCAGAAATCTTCTTCGCGCCCTTGGACTCGACGAATTGGGCGACCATGTCGTCAACAATGAGCGAGTTGAGGGCATCACCGCCCAGAGTTCTGTCCCAGCTAGAGCCCAAAACAGCCACCTCCTGGACAGTCTTGTTGAACTTGCCGATGTCCTTGATGGTGCGGCTCTGGAACTTCATGACAGTAGCCTTGGTGGAGCCAGCGCCCATGTCATAGACGAGGTGGTACTCGGGCTTCTCACCCTCGTTGATGTTGGGGAATTGGCGGGAGGTGGCGTAGTTGAGACCGACGGCGAGACCATCGCTGATGAGGCTAAGAACCTTAAGACCGGCGAGGTCGGCGGCAGTCTGAATGGCGCGCTTCTCCTCGATTGTGAAGTACGGGGGGACGGTGAGGACGATGGAGCGGATAGAAGTTCCAGCTCCGGCGGCGACCTCGGCGTTCTTCTGGATGCTCTGCAGCTCCATGGCCAAAAGCTCCTCGACGAGCCACGCCTCGTCTTCGGCGGCGAAGGCCTTGCTCTTGAAAGCGGCCGTTCCACGCTCCTTGTTCTTCTCGAGCTGCAGGGCGGGGTGTCGGGCAGCGTACTCTTGGACAATCGGGTCGTCGACGGTCAGGCCGAGGAGGGTCTTCAGGTTGGGGTAGACATCGTGGGGGAATCTGGCGGCGAGAGCGATGGCGTCGGAGCCGTAGAGTCTCTCGGGGTAGGATCCAGACTTGGGGCCGCTCGACAGAGGCTTGAAGCAGACGGCGGAGAGCTCCTTGCGGCGGGAGTCCTTGGTCAGGACGATATCGAGAGGAATGCCGGGCTTGACCAAGGCGGCCTTGATGTATTCGGTGCCCAGGTCAATACCAAGGACTGCGGAAACGGCGAAAACGTGGGCGGAAAAGAAGAAGACGCAGCCGAGGGCTATCGTCAACGGCGAAAAAGTGCGTTGCGCCATGGTGTGTGGGTTGCGCCCAATGGCGCCGGGAAAGGTCGCTTGGGCTGGGTGGTTTCGTAAAGACGATGTCGTGTTGTTACTAACAGCGAAGCTGTTGGACAAGTCCCGGCGAGAGACTTGGGAAGCTCGAATGCGCCGTAGTTGCGGAGAACAAAAACAAAAACAAAGCGAGACAGAAAGAAGGGGAGGCCTCGAGGCAAATATGACCCAGAAATAGAGAGAATATGGACAGCGGAGGGTCGTCAACGAGACGTGAAGGTGTCCTCTACTGGATTCGGTGCCATCCCCAGACTGGGTCGTCTCGACAGGGTACTTTGCTAATGTACCAATTGCTGACCTGTCCTGGGCGAAGAGGACAGCTGTAAGAAAAAAAAAGTTGTGGCGCACCCCCCGGCAAAGCTGCAAGGCTGAACGCACGATAAGCCTCCGATTGGCGCGATAAGCTTGGCGCCGGGAGTTGGGGGCAGTTGTTCCGGCCCCGGTGGAGCACCTCGACGGGGGTCAAGCCACAATTAAGGGGCCAATGCCGAGCTTCCATCGCAGGTTCTCTTTCAAAAACGCAGCTCCCACGGGCTGCGCATTACCTAAGGGTTACGTGAAGAGTGACACCATCAAAAGCGGTCAGCGCAAGCATGGCACAACTCTCAATCCCAGGACACTCGGCGCCTATTTTCAAGAGAAGTTTGTCATGTTCACCTGTCCGTGATGGTGGACCAAAACCTGCACTGCCGCTGATGTTGGAGGTGGGTGCTCTGAACCTAGCCACATGGAAGCTTCGCGATGGAGACCAGGAAGGCCTTGCTCACCGGGGGCCGAACTGCTTGACCCAGAACAGTTTGGCTGAGCGGAGGTTCTGAGCCGTCTTCAAGCCAAGACACAGTTGTCAACCTGGACCATCGAAAGCAACAGAAACCCCCCACCCGTTGCAGACGGAATTACGTACAGACATAGCGTCTCAAACAAATCAACAGCATGCTATGCACCACTTTACGGCAGCTATCCTGCCACTGTATAAGTCAATAAATCTGTCCAGTCCTTTTGGCAACTATTAACATTGATCCGAATCCGGTTTTGGTCAGCAACTCTTCGGTCTTTTCTGGCGTTGGAGATCGCGGGGTAGCAGAGCTACAGTGGGGCTCATCATGGCGGGGTACAGCCTAATCACACAGCTCCCCCTTCGGAGCACATTGGAGGGCCTTCAACTCCAACAATCTCCGACGACGAGTAACCCTAACCTCGGATCACAGGAACCCAATCAAGTACATAAAACGCCCAGTGAGGTTCGCATTGCGTGAATCCTGCATCGGTCACCAACCGGCTACTTGACCAAGGGCTGTCTTTCATTGGAGCTGCCCCATTCCCTCAATATGCCCCCTGTCGACAACGAAATCAAAGGCCGCCTGGCGCTGGTGACGGGTGCTTCTGGAGGGTACACTGAACCCATGAGATATCACCAAGGCATGAGCTCATATTTTACAGCATCGGAGGTGGTTGCGCCAGGGAACTCTTCGCTCACGGTGCTCGGTTGGCCTTGACTTGCTCGTCCCAGAGCAGCTGCAGCAAGATTTCGGATCTTGCCAAGGAACTGAGTAAAAGCTCAAATGAGAACGTCGCGATCTCCTGCCACGTGGTCGACATGTCCTCTGTCAAAGGCATCGAGGAGCTCTTCGCGCAGATCAAGGCCGAGCACGGCCAGCATCCCGACATTCTCATTTCCAATGCCGGCACCGCCGGCTTCAACAACAAAGCCAACCCGTACCTCGAGAACATCTCTCTCGAGGAGTTCGACTTCACAATCTCCATCAACCTCCGCGCCTCGTTCTTGCTGTGCAAATTGGCCATGCCCCACATGGCTGCTCAGCATTGGGGCCGCATCGTCTTCGTGTCGTCCATCTCCGCTATTGGGGGCGGCATCAATGGCTGCCATTATGCCGCTAGCAAGGCGGGTTTGACTGGGTTGATGAAGAACTTGGCGTCAAAACATGCGAAGGACGGAGTCACGCTCAACGACGTGGCGCCAGCTATGATTGGCGAGACCGGTATGATCCCTGACGAGAAGCGTGTCGAGGGCACGCCTGGCGATGTAAAGAATATCCCAGTTGGCAGGTTAGGAACACCGCAGGAGTGTGCGAACGTCGTCATCATGCTATGCAAGACCGGCTACTTGACGGGGCAGAGTATCTTACTGAGCGGCGGTCTGAAGTGAAAATTCCATTTCGCCGGTGGAAGCTGTCGGTCATATCCATGATGTTTGGACGATGAGATTTACGACTTTGCTTTCAGTTTCTCATGTATCAAAGTATAATTTACCACCACTAAGGTTTTGCGTACCTATTCGACACTAACTTCTTCTTTTCCAGCCGTTAAATTTTGATAAACACCTGTGCCTAAAATACTCGCAACGAAAATGCGCCTGCGAGCCAAGCGCTATTCGCAGCACTCTGATAGCAGTGACCTGCAACTTCCCGGTCGTTTTGTGAAATACGTACTGAAGCTTGCAACCGGTGAAGGCTTCCACTACTGTACTTAGTTCGCCCTGATAGTGGCGTATCGCAACTGATGAAGCCGGCAGGTACCGACGCAAGTGGTTAAGCGGATGACGGGGGTCAGTCTTCTTGTTTCAATGGAAATGGGGTATCATGCCGTCGGCTGCCAGCGAAAATACTAGCAAGGTCCCTAAGTGGCCCACAGCCAACACAGTCAGGCGGCGCTAAGCCACACGTGGCGGGACGACAGCATCGGGTCGACATTGGAGTGGCTGCTACATGCTCGCGTCTTGCTGCTGCAGTGACCCGAAAGGATGACAGGGCACGGACGTCGAAGCATGACTTGCTGACAAGATAAGGTAGGCATGCACCTCATGCAAGCAAGGTGGAAGATGCGAGAAGTGATTGGTGGCGTGTTTGGACAGTTAGATTATCTGTTATTCTTAGAAGAGTGTATGTACATAAACGACAGTTGTGGGACGTAATAAAATCACTCACTCAGCGGTCAACTAAACCACTTCATTCTACTTTTCTTAACCGTTCTCACGCGGCAGTCTACAAGCCACCCACACAGTTGCTTATTGACCTATATACCATCAGTATCCCGAACGCCACCCCTCACATTGAACAGCATACGGCTTTCCACCATGGGACAACGAGAGATAGTCGAGTACCGCTTCTACTGTCCGCCAGGAGTACAGTGCGTCATAGCCTGCGGAAGCAGCGCCTTCATCGGAGAGGTGGATGATTCGACTATCCTGAAGTATCCACTGGAGCCAGGAGGTGATTTGACACGCCTCGATCTTGAACACAAGATTCTGACCGTAGTTGGCCGACATCCTCGCATTATCGGCCACAAAGGGTTCACAGAGATCGGGCTGTACCTTGAGCGCGCAGTCAACGGGACAATCTTCAAATATCTAACCGCATCGGATATTCCCGCTCCGTCCCTTCAACAGAGGTTGACATGGTGCCGAGAACTCTCCGAGGCAGTCGAACATGTACACTCAAAAAGGGTGATCCATTGTGATATACAACCCACGAACGTCTTGGTTGACCAAAATGCGCATCTCAAGCTAGCCGATTTCCAAGGGCGCTATCTCTCCGAAGACGGTAACATCATACTGGATGGATGGACTGGCGAGCCGTGTCGATATTTCTGTCCGCGAAACGATGAATTCGCGGCTAACTTCAAGACGGATATCTTCGCACTTGGGTCTACTATTTACTTCATTATGACGGGACAGGAGGTTTTTCCAGACATCGTCAGTGGAGAGGCTGGGTGGGATGACGAGGTTAAGTCGCGGTTTGCAAGAGGTGTTTTCCCGCGTGATTCTTCTGCTTGTGCCATTATTACTCAGAAGTGTTGGATGCAACTGTACAACTCCGCGGGAGAGGTCCTCGAGGATATCAAAGGTGTCGAGCAGGGTTTAGAGCAAGGTTTTAGCCAGCAAATTTGATTAATGTCGAAGGGGTTGAGGCTCGTAGAGCACAAAGAGGGGGAAGATGAAGAGAGACCAGTTTTAGCAGCCTGAGATTTTGAGGGTAACTATAACCTATCAAGCGACTATGACATTTATGATTTGCCTCTGAAGATATCGCAGACTTTCAACGCAACCCTTCAATGAATGAGTAAAACTCATATCGGCTCACTCTGCTGTACTTCGCTGCATCCTTCAATCCCTGAGCTCATAACCGCTGACAGAGGCCGTTAGAGCCTTCGCCTCTAGTCGAGCTTTGGGTCAACACTTGGGGCAAATGTGCCCTGGCGCCCTGACCAAGGAGGTTCCGGTCCACACCTTTTTATATCCTGTGTGTTGGCTTTGGCTGCAAGTAAAGAGGACAGACACTTCCTTTTCATGCTTCGGGGTGTTGGTGCAGTTCTGCCATTTGGTTTTCGTGATGCGTTCCTCGCAACCACAAGCCATCTTAGGACGTCTTTGAAAGGATGTGTTAAGTCCTGTCGATATATTGCATTAGAATTCATTAATTTCAATGAGTAGGCCTGCGCACTTACAGAGACAGATATGAGGCCCTGATATCAACGTGGCTCAGTCAGACTGTGAGGTGATAAGGACAAGATGGAGGTTTGAGACTTCACGGTCAGATACTAGTATTGGGCTACAGGACCGAGTAGCATGGAAACTTATAAGAGCGCTTGCATCTTGCGTAGCCTGTTCACTGCATATATTGATGGCACATGTGCGGACAATATGGTGATTGGCACACTCGAGAGACAAAGTACTGTTTTAGCCCGGAAGCGCCTCTGCGCCAATGTGACGTCACGAACCCCGCCAGGAAGCCTCATCCCAACGGGCAAATGGGGGTGATATCAGCAGCCAACTGCAGAAATATCATCGTTGGGAGTGCGTCGAAAGCTTCGTCTCATGCAGTGACGGCGTGAGTTTTACGAAGCTGGGACCCTCTGCGCGCTTCCTCCGGATGGGGCAGCTGCCCCATACGTAGCCTCTTTCCTGCAAGCGCCTTGACGATGTACATCGCACATCATCACCGTAATTCGACGGCGGCCTGATAAGCAAACGCTTCTCGCCTGCATTGGTGGGTTCTGGTCTCTGCACCGATAAGAAATGGGGAAAACTGGATCAGCTTGAGCCAAACACTAACTACATACACTGAGTAGGTGGGTGGTATGGGCTGCCAGCTCTTTTTTCCACAACCAACGAAGCAAACCTGGCTGGCTCCTGCCAATGTCTCCGACTTTGTATCTCGTGCCATCTCATTCGTCGCGGAACTTTGGAAGCTCCTGTGGCCTGTTTCTCGCAACGCTAGGGCGGAAGATCAAACATAAAATCTTGCCACAAGGCCGTTTGTTCCTGCCGCTGCACTGCTCTTCGCATGGCGCTCTTGGCCTCGCCCTATTTGGCTTGAGGATGGCTATCGACATGGCCCCATTAAACGCCGGTATTCTGGTTGGTCAACGAACGGCAGGGCGCCTTTTCTGGCAAGGAGCCTGCCTGTCAGGGTGAATTACTTCCTTGGTTGTGTTATACGTGCATGAAGCAGGGCAGCCGGGCTTACGTAAGGTAGTCAAGAGATAGTTGGCATGAGCAAATCACTCGTGGATTTTAATGATTTCCGTGCTACGTAAAAATAAAAAGGCTGCACCGGAACCAACTTCCGCTGAGAGCCATGACCTCGATGTGTAGAGTCTGCCTGAGAACACATGTTTCAAGTAAATCCCTTAGATAAAACTAGTGTAAGGCACTCAGGCCTGTACTACTGCGTCGTGATCAAAAAGAAGTTCCCCTTGTGAGCCTAGGCATTATGGGTACATAAATGCTTTAGACAAAAGACCATTCCATGATGATCAAAGGCGGCCTTCTGATCAATGGGGATTTTGCCAAGGCCGGTGATAGCTGAAATCAACCAACACGGAACATTACGGTTGGTCCAGGCAGCATGGACATTCCCTACATTCTCTGGGCTGCTATGGCCCTAATTAGTGCCTTGAGGGAAACCACAGTAAGATTCTCCACAGTCATCTGGACCTGAACCCCGGAAGTATTCTATCCGAGTAGCTCTTCTATGTAATCAATGAACTGGCCAAGATTCAACCCAGGTTGATAAACTTTTTTGTGGCGCCATCTCTAGCGAAGGCCAAGGTTGACTGGGTCTGGGAACCCCTGGATCATCACGACACGCTTCACCTATGCACTATTAGAAGTCGATCTACTGAGAGAAACATGGTTTCAGGCGCGGACTGACGGTTGCAAACTTGCTGTACTTGCCTATTCAACATCCTTGCTCGCACCATTTTTCTAGGCCTTGCGGCGGGTCTTGGTTGCTGGCAGCATGTTCACAACCAGACAACAAGGAGCTGGCCAGGCTTTTCATGGTGCGTTAAAAGCGAACACTGGTATGTTGAAATCCCGGGCAGCCGATGCAGTCGTAGGGCTTCAATTTCTGCTGAGGACTTGTCATCCAGTGCAATCATTCTTCTTTGGGATCTTCCGATTCGTCGATAATCTTCCGCGGCCATTCAGGGCA
Organism: Colletotrichum tropicicola; assembly: GCA_025962755.1. Taxonomy (NCBI): domain Eukaryota; kingdom Fungi; phylum Ascomycota; class Sordariomycetes; order Glomerellales; family Glomerellaceae; genus Colletotrichum; species Colletotrichum tropicicola. The sequence continues at coordinate 115,452 of JAOWMA010000013.1, read as the reverse complement.
TATATCGATTTGATCCCGTGGGAACCACAACTCCAAGAACAGGAACAGCAAGTAATCAACAACAACAACCAGACAGAATAGCTTGCCGGCCCAGATGCCGCATCCGTAGTATCGCTTCAGTCGATCGATGAGAGCGAACGATCGAACACGGCTGGCACCGTTGGCAGCGTCGTAACCGTAGAACTCAGCTTCACTGAGCTCACCAGAGATACCGTGGTACACTCGTTCGGTTCTTAAAGCAACATTCGTCCAAGAGTACATCTTCTGGACTTGCTCGTGGAAGCGCTCGGTCCGAACCTTGTTCGCTCTGAGGGCAGCAATTGCTTTTCCGGTTGCAAGGACCAGGTCGTCTTCTTCGGGCTTTGCAAAGACGGTCATGTGCGATGGAAGCACCTCAGGGATACCTCCAACTTGAGTGCACACGACGTACAGGCCGCAGCTGGCTGCCTCAACAATAACAGTGCCAAAGGCCTCTGTCAAACTGGGATGGAGGTAGATGTGACCGCGCACCATGACGTCGCGCACTTCCTCGTGGCGGATGGGGCCTAGCATTTCGACCCTGTCTTGCAAGACGTTCTGCTCGATCATCTGCTCGAGGTCGATAGCCTTGGGGCCGGAGCCGGCAATAACAAACCTTGTATTGGGGTGGTTCTCCAAAATACGGGGAATCGCGGCAGTCAGGAGGTCCGTTCCCTTATTGTAGAAAAGTCGTGATATAACCACGATTGTTATGGTGTCGTTCGGGCCCAATTGATGAGCCGGAGGTGGGTTCTGCCCAAAATCTTGTCCAGTGTCGGAGGACGAGTAGTTCAGTGGGCGGAAGTTCTCGGCGACGACGGCGTTCGGAATAACCGAGACCATAAGGGGGTCTAGGGATGCTCGTAGAACTGTATTCTCTTTACTATAATGGGTGAGTTAGCCTGGCCAGAGTATGGCGGAAGACGGCGCAACATACCAAGTATGGCTGACACAGATTACGTGGTCGACATCGCTGAGGGAGAACTTGAGGATCTTGTTTGTCAGGATGCTGGTAGCATCCGCAAAACCAAACAAGGAGTGATCGGTGAAGACAGTCCGCAAGCCCATGGTTCGGCCGTGCAGAATTGCCTCGTGACATAACGTACTCAAGCTTGCATGGCCGTGTACGATCTCGATCTGTTCTCGAATGAAGATGTTGCGAAGGATCGGGAAGGCGGACAGGACCGTCGGGAATGTAGCCGATCGGAAGATCACAAGAAACGGGATGTGATAGACCCTCAGGCCGTTGGTAAGATTGCGCACGCCGCTGCGACCCTCGTAGGCGTGAGTGATGATGATGACCTTGTGTCCGCGATCGATTAACTTGCTGGATAGCTGGTAGATGTGGCTCTCGACTCCTCCTGGCTGCGGGTAGAAGAAGTCGCTGACCATCGCGATGTTGTACGTTCGAGCCATGTTGAACGGTGCTGCTCGACCAGAGCAGCTGTCACCTCCTGCGATGGCGTCGATACATGTCACGCGGTGACGTCGCAAGTGTCGTTAGTCGTGGTTGTTCGTGGGGGATGGAGACGGCCCCTGCAACCCGCTGCGGATGTTCAGCTCCAACGGTGCCATTACCAGGTGCCTACCGCGAACCGCGTTGCGATAAGGAAGCTTGGCGGCGGTGTGGGACGGCAGAATCGCGATAAGGAAAGTTCTCCCAACTTTTTTTCTGGGATGCGCCGGTTGCCCCTCCGTCAAATCTCTCTGCAACGCACCGAAGAAGGACTGCGCAAATCTTGGTGTCGCTCTAGTAAGGGTAGCGAGCGCCCAATTGGAAAGATGTACAACCGCTATGTTCCCTCGAAGAACAAGGAGGCGCCAAAGCCAGCTGAGCCTTCACCACCTCCACCTGCACCTCCATCCCCCGAGCCCGCATCTTCAAGGACGAACGAAGCGGTCACCACTGGGGATTCGTCGGCCAGCCCCTATTCGCGATACGTTCCCTCCAAGAAACCGAAAGCCCGTACATCGCTCGCGAGCGTCACTTCAGCAGAGAACGACGGCCTGTCTCCTGCGACAAAGCGCAAACATGAGATCGCTGTTGAAGCCGACGAAGAGACACCCGTAAAGAAGAAGAAGTCGAAAAAGTCGGGAGACAAGGAGGACTTGGAGAATACAGAGGAAGCTACCCCTAAGAAGTCTAAGAAGGAGAAGAAAGACAAAAAGTCCAGGAAAACCGAGTCCGAGTCAAACGATGAGGAACCAACCAGCGAGACGACGGCCGACGCGATGGACACCCGCGAAGACATGGAAGATGGAGTGAAGAAGGCAGAAGTTGGTGAAAAGAAGAAGAAGAAAAAGCGCACGTCCGATGTTTCGCGAGTGGACGCTCCAGCTGAGGGCGGCGATGAGGATGCCAAGAAGGTGAAAGAGAAGAAGGAAAAGTCCAAGAAGAAGAAGAAGGACCACGAGGAGTCGACAGCCGAAAATGAGGACGATGGGATCGCGGCGCGACACAAGGCCGTTCTCGCCAAGGCAACAAAGTACCTGAAGAAGGCGACGGAAGCAGCCCAGGATGAGGCTGCTGAGAAGATGGACGTGGACGAAGAAGCCGTCACAGAAGAGGTGGAAGAACACGGCTTGGAACCCCTGCCACAGCCCGAGCCAGTTGCCCTCGACACCTCGAAGCCCTCCTACGAGACCCTGCCCCCGTGGCTCGCCGCTCCCATTCGCGTAGCTCCCGATACGCGGACGCCTTTTGCTGAGATTGGCATTAACCCGAAAGCAGCCCAGATCCTGGAATCAAAAGGATTCAAGGACGCCTTTGCGGTTCAGACGGCGGCGGTCCCGTTGCTTCTCCCCTCCTGCAAGCACCGCCAAGGCGATCTCCTCGTTGCGGCGGCGACCGGTTCCGGAAAGACGTTGGCGTACGCTCTGCCCATTGTGCGGGACATCAGCCAAGGAACCGTCACTCGGCTCCGAGCCCTCGTTGTCTTGCCCACGCGTGAGCTGGTTAAGCAAGCGCAGGAGGTTTTCGAGCTTTGCGCTAGCGCATTCGACGGGCGCGACCAGAAGAGGGTTCGCATTGGCATTGCTATCGGCAGTCAGCAACTCAAGTACGAACAGACGAACTTGGTCGAGAAGCAGGAGAGGTACGATCCAGAGGCGTACAAGGTGGCGAATCAGCGGGATATCGATTCGTGGAAAGACGTTGAGAGCTCTGGCCTCGAGGCCGAGGAGTCAGGGCCAAGGACAGAGGCGAGCTCGCTGCCCGATCATGTGGTGGACTACGCCTCCAAGGTCGATGTCCTCATCTGCACGCCCGGCAGGCTCGTCGAGCACATCAACCTCACTCCCGGCTTCTCTCTCGACTACGTGCGCTGGTTGGTGGTCGATGAAGCTGACAAGCTCCTTGCGCAGTCCTTCCAAGGCTGGTTGGAAGTTGTCATGCCCAAGCTTCGCACGAGCAAGTACAGCGCACGCGACTTTCCCGACTCCAACCTCTCTGGCGTGCGCAAGGTGGTTCTCTCTGCAACTCTTACCCGAGACCTGAGTCTGCTGAGTGGTCTTCAGCTCCGTCGACCGCAGCTCATTGTCCTGGAAGGCGAGCAGGCGGATGGCACCGCACCGATCGCAGAACATACCCTGCCCACGCTCCTGAAGGAATCCGCCATCAGAGTTCACGATGCCAACCTGAAGCCCCTCTACCTCATCGACCTTCTCCTCGGCAGCCATCTCATGTCGGAGACTACCTCCAAGGATACCCCTGCAGGCGCGGACGACGATAATACCTCTTCTTCAGACGGTTCTTCCGACACCTCGTCCGACGCAAGCTCCGATGCGGACTCCGACACGAGCTCAGAGTCCGACTCCAGCTCAGACTCCGATTCCGATTCCGACTCGGACTCGGACGCCAGCTCAGAAGCCCCCAAGCCGACCAAGACCCCGGCCGCCACCCCGTTCACCACAACAGCCCTCATCTTCACCAAATCAAACGAGTCCGCCCTCCGTCTCTCCCGCCTCATCTCCCTACTACACCCCTCGCTGGCCCCGACCATCGCGACGCTCACGTCGACGCAAAAGACGTCGGACCGCCGGCGTGCCCTCCGCGCCTTCACCGCCCGCCGCCTGCGCCTCCTCGTCGCCTCCGACCTGGTCGCCCGCGGTATCGACCTGCCCCAGCTCGACAACGTCATCAACTACGACCTCCCCGCCAGCGCCGCCGGTTACGTCCATCGCGTCGGCCGCACCGCCCGCGCGGGCCGTGCCGGTGCCGCCTGGACCCTCGTCGAGGACGGCGAGAGCGGCTGGTTCTGGGGCAAGATCGCCAAGCCGAGCAGCGGCATCCGGCGCACCGCCAAGGTGGACCGTCTGCGCATTGGCGACCCGGAGAACGGCGGGTTCGGGGACGAGAGGGTGCAGGAGTACGAGGACGCGCTGGAGAAGCTGGGCAAGGAGGCCGGCGAAGCCAGGAGGCAGAGGTAAACCGTGTATAGTGCATGATAATAATACCATTTCAAGCGTTGCATACAGAATACCGTTTCTTCCAGTGAACTTACGTTCTTTCTTTGTTTGTTGGCCTCTTGGGTGATGTGACGGTCCGGATTGCCTAGGTCCTCTCTCAGTCCACCGTACAACTCAGGGCTTCTGGGAGGAAGGGTAATCGGCGCGACCTAGAACAAGCATTAGAAGAAGTCAACCTTTCTCATACCGGTCCCTGCCCATATCCCATCACACCGTTGTTTTCTGAGGACCCAGGCACGCCCCGTGAACGTCTAAACTTCCGTTGTAAGCTAAGGACTATCATCAAGAAGGAATCGAGAGACACTACGCCACGGGAAAATCCATCCTACAACCAAGAGCTCCTTCAAGTGTCTATGACAGCAACGTGGCCAAGACTCGCATCTTGTACGCTGTAATAGCTGCCTCGAACCTGGATTTGAGGCAGACTTGCTGTGACTACCTTGGGTTCTTTTCACACGAAATTTGGAAACAGTATAAATTAGCGACAAGACGGAGAGATAGCCCGTGATTGACTCCAGTCACCCAATTTCATAGTCCCATGCCTGACGTGTCGGGACTGCAAGGCATTATTATCCCAAATACGACCGAGCCAGTGCCCCATGGCCCTTGAATCTCATACACTGCCTGCCTGATGTGCACCCTGTCATCCAGAGACGTCTTGCTTCTCGTCCCTCCCCGTCTTTTGAGTATTCGTCTGCCATGGTTTTCTTTTTGTTTTAGACCAGCCATGACACAACTGTTGAATATGGGCTTGTGGCCCGCCGGCTGACAACACCTCGAAGCGGCTGGCTACCTGTCCCTCGCGTTGTCGCAATCGACTACAACCCGTGGGACAAAGCTGTCAAGGAAAGTCGCGCCTGCGACTGACCTTGGGTATAACTGCCCGCAGTTCAGCAATCGACGCTGAGAGCTGCCGTCCGTGGACGATTCCAATCTAGAATCATGGTGGGCACGAGACGTTTAACATTGGAACACACATTTCACTACCAAATACAGGAATCACAAGAAGACAAAGATATATGAATTATCTTGAGTTTATTATTTTTTCCGGTCTTGCGCACTAGTCGGTCTATGATGATTATCGTACAATGGAAAAGGTCTTATGTCGTATCTCGATCGGTCCAAGGAAAAGAGGAAATTAATACAGTGCGGTCGATCGGTCGGTCATTCGTAACGTGATGAAAAGGACGTTCGCTCAGTGCGCAAAATGATTTCCCCTAGAGGTTTTTCCTCTTCCAACAGGGGCGGGGAATAATGCAGACGCAGCCATTGAAGCACGTACTTAGGAAAAAGGGGTCCACTCGCAAACTTCAGTTAGCTCGGCCCTCCTCCTCGTTTTCTCCCTCGTTGGTTCGGCGGTCATGCGAGACCGGCCGCTCGACTGGTGACAGTCCTCCGACGCTAGCTGCCAGGATGCCTGGCATGCCGAGGGCGGACTTCATGGGTGACATGTTATGTCGGCTGGACGACCTGGAGCCGCTCCGGCTCCTCGTCCGCTCACGATATTCGCGAGGCTTCATGATGACCTCGCTGATCTGGTTGATTCTTCCTCCCTTGATGCGCTTGAGGAACGCGAGGTCCTCGCGAATCTCCATCAGCGTCTCCTTGACACCTCCCAGGTGTTCGGCGTCCTCCTCCTCATCTTGCTTCTTCTTGCGCTTCCACTTGGGAATCTTGGCCCAAACCTTGCCAAGGGGTCGAACGATGGCCACACAGACGGCGTCGGGAACCAGGCGAATGAGAATACCCACGGGAATCGAGATGAAGCCGAGCACAAGAGAAATGCCCCACTGCGGACCGTTGAGGCGAGTAACCTTGAAGGCGGCGCCACCAACAAAAACAATGAGAACCTGTCCGGCGGCCATGATTGTCATCATGAGAGCGAAGAGCTTGTTCTTCGTAATGCCCTCAAGGATGTTGAGGTGGTTGTCGATACGTCTGCTGTTCACGAGCTTGAAGATCTGCATGAACACAAAGACGTTGAAGACAAGCGTCTTTTGCTCATCCTTAGGGTAGTGCAGGAAACTCGGGCCGGCGAAATGCAAAATGAGGGTGACGATAAGTTGGTAAATGGATTGACCAATAATCATCTTCCACATGGGCGTGTTGATGAGGGCAGCAGTCTTCGCTTCGGGCTTTCGGTGAAGCATGCTCTCTGTGGGGGGGTCGGTGGCCAGGGCGAGGGCGGCAAAGGTGTCCATAATGAGGTTAACCCAGAGTAGCTGAACGGCGTTCAATACAGGCTCTTGCGCTTCATCGCCGACGGCTGTGATGAAGGTCAGGACGACGGCGGTGATGTTGACAGTGATCTGGAACTGCAAAAACTTCTTGACGGCGTCGTTGATGGCGCGGCCCCAAGATAAGGCCTTGACGATAGACGAGAAATTGTCGTCCATCAAGATGATATCCGAAGCCTCCTTGGCGACCTCGGTTCCAGTGATACCCATGGAAAAGCCAACATCGGCAGACTTGAGGGCCGGCGCGTCGTTGGTTCCATCTCCCGTAACAGCAACGACTTCGCCCAGGCTTCTCAAAGCCTTGACCAGAATCTTCTTGTCCTCCGGGCTTGACCGTGCCAACACGCAAAGATCTTTGACAATCGCCACGCGATCTCGGTCCTCCATGCGGCGGAACTCGACGCCCTCCATGACCTTGCCCTTCTCGGTCAGAATGCCGCAGTCTCGAGCGATGGCTCTCGCAGTCTCGACGTTGTCGCCAGTGACCATCTTCACGGATACTGAGGCAAGACGACAATCTTCCACGGCCTTCGGGACACCAGCTCGAACAGGGTCCTGAATACCCACAAGGCCCAGCCACGTCAAGTTCTTCAAGACGCTGGAAAATTCAATGTTGGGCGACCCTTCCTCCCTGCGAGCTTCCTTTGGCGGCCATTGTTCAAAGTCTCGGTACGCGACGGCCAAGGTACGCAGCGATCGAGAGGCGTACTCGGAGATGATGCGTCGAATGCCGTCTTGCACCTGAGATTCTATCGGGGAAGCGGTCGGGGCTTTCGTCGGGTCGGCGACGGCGTGGGAGCATTGTCCGAGAAGGATTTCAGGGGCGCCCTTGACAAACAAGCGGTATCTGTCGTCCGGCAAGCGCACAACGGCACCCATGCACTTCCGCTTGGAGTTGAAGGGGAACAGCTGTTGAACAGGGTGGTTTTCGCGTTCGATGGCAAGCTTCTCGAGGGCGAAACATTTGCGAGCCCAGTCGAGGAGGGCCGTCTCCGTCTTGGTACCCACAAACTCGTGCTTTCCGTTTTCCTCTGACTCGAATGCTGTTGTGTTCATTGCAACGGACTGCTTGACGAGGTCCTTGAAATCGGAATCGAGAGACGATGAGAGCTTGGACATAGGAACCAGCGTCGACGTGTTAGTCGCCGACTTCTTGTCGTCTCCGTTGACCTGAACGTGTTCCTGTTGCTCAGCCGGCTCGGCCTGGTCAGACTCGTCCTGTTTATCTCCAAACCTCAGCTTGCCCGTGCCCAAAGTCCCGGCTACGACCGTCATGACGTTCTCTGTCAGCGTGCCGGTTTTGTCGGAGCAAATGACCGTCGCATTTCCCATGGTCTCGCAGGATTGCAGGTGACGGACGAGGTTGTTCTCCTTTGTCATTCGTTTAGTGGCATACGCCAGGGCGAGGGTGACTGCCAGGGGCAGGCCCTCAGGGACGGCAACAACGATAATGGTGATAGCAGTAATGAGAATCTGGAGGAATCGCTGACCCTTCTGGTCCGGAGAATCGCTATTTTGGGGGAGGTGAGCCAAGAACTCGATGGTGAGAACACTCAGGAGCAGCAAACCCGCTCCACTGCCGAGCTTCGCAATGTAACCTGCGAGAAAGTGTCAGTGGGAGATTGTCCTCTTACGGAACAGCAGGAACATACCTGCTAGAATGTTCAACTTGAGTTGCAGGGGAGTTAGGCCGGGGTCGTCGCGAAGAGACATCATGGTCTTGCCATGGCTGGAGTTCTGGCCGACAGCAGTAACCAGGAATGTCCCAACACCATCCAAGACTCTGGCTCCAGAGATAATGAACGGGTCAAGTTTCTTGTGGTTGGCTTCTTCCTCGTGCAGTGCTTTCATGACGGCATCTGCGTGCACCTTCTTGATCAGATCCGACTCTCCCGTGGCGGAAGACTCATCACAACTGACGTTGTGGCCATCGATAAAGACACCATCCACGGGAATTATGTCTCCCTGCTCCAAGAGCATGACGTCGCCGACTAATATATCGTGAACTGAAATAGTAGAAGGCTTTCCCGAGCGCACCACCTTGACGACGCGATCTTCCTTTTTTTGGTTCAATTTTCGAAATTGACGCTCCTTTTGCCAATCATTGAGAGATCCGACGACGACAACGATCGTAATTGCCACGAGAATGGCTACTCCCTCTATCCATCTTGACGTTTAATTAGCTTAATTCTCATTCCATTGACTATAAAATGAAGGTGGTGATGGTGGTGATGAAAGTGGTGGTGATGGTGGTGAGTGGTGGTGGTGGGTGACTTACTCCAGTTTGGCTGTGTCGTCTCCGTGGTGGGTCGCGCCAAAAGTTTGGTACAAGCCCAGTGCCAGGGAAACCACGGCCGCCACGCTCAGTAAAATCAAAACCTTGTCCTTCATGGCAATCCAGGCAAGCTGAAGCAGCGACTTCGATTTTCTCTCGGGGAGAATGTTTTGGCCAAACACCCGTTTTCGGTCGTCGAAACCCTTGCCGGCGCCATCTCCGTGCTGGACGGCGTCCTGTTGCAGTGCATCCGTCGGCACGGCGTCCGAGGGCGACTGGATCTTCTTCCCGGCGGCGACCGCCTCCTCAAAACTGATGCTTCCATCGAGGCGCGATTCGTCGACGCTGAGACCGGCGCGTCTGTCTGTCCGCAGCCCCTTTTCCAGGCCCGTCAGGCCTCCCACGGCGACAAACGCGTCCAAGCTCTTCGGGTTGATGAGCTTCGATACCTGGCCTGGCGAAAAGGCGAAAGGGTTGTTCTGGACGTTGAAGGAATCCTCTTCGCCGGGGTTCGGGGCCAGAGCGTCCGGATTGTCCCCGAAGCCTTTCGGCGTGCCGGAGAGCTGGACGGGGGATCCCTTGTCGGTGCCGTCGTTTGTTTTAGTCTTGGCCAATGTGGTGTTATTGGAGTCCCACGACCCCGACCGCGACTTTCTCGTAGGCACTGATAACGTATTATTCACCTCATCGCCGTTATCTGAGGATGGCGATGACGATGTGTGAGTGTGTTCTGCTAGCAGACACGGTTGTTAGTGGTAGTCCCAGGACGCGAACTTTTTTTTTTTCAGCACTCGGGTGGGTGATCGGTCCAGGGAAATATGGAATGCGACATGGCGTCATACCTTGATCGTTGATGGCCGAAGTATCGAGCGTGATGGTCGGCGCTCTTGGCCGGCGCAGCGGCGAAGGGCCTCTCGCCATGGTTGTGTTGTTTTTCTGTGAGTTTCTCTAGTCTGTTGCGTCGTCCTCGGTGCAATGTCCAGAGGGACGGCAGCGGCTGGAGAAGAAAAGCAGAAGAAGTATCCCGCCTCGGTTTTGGGGGCGGCGATTGATTGTTTTCAGAAAGGTGTTGGAAGGATAGCCGCAGCCGACTGTTGGTATGGGGGCGGCGCAAACAAAGACGGCGGTGATGAGAGTCGGTGAGAGAGGTGAATGAGTATTAGCGAATGGCAATCAACGGATTGAATTGTTGGTCGAATAGAGATCCAGAGACAGCCGGTGCTGTTGTTTGGGCGGGAATGGTGGTTGAACCCCGAACCATAATTAGTAGGGCCGGTGAATCGAAGGGAGAGGTCGTCGGGCGAGGGATGAGACGACAATGAATATGCTCGAGGCAACGCGTCGAGCTGGCTGTGAAGTGAGGTGAGGTGGCGGCTTGGAGGCGATGAAGTTGTGAGCTTCCCTCGTTGGGTGCCCTGGTGTAGAAGTCTGGGGAGGCCCGCCGGATGGGTCTTTACCAATGTCCAAAGTGGCTGTAATCTGCCAGTCGGAACCTAGACGAGCGCGGCACCTTGCGGAAGATGAGGAGCCGACAAGGTATCGGTAAGGCGAAGTAAAGTAACTTGGAGGTAAGGTACCTTGAGTGAGGTGAGCTAAGGTTGGATGACAGGGTCGCGCGAGAACGAGAAAGAGCTGGCCACTGCGAGAGGCGGTACAGAGTCACGATGGCAGAACAGTGACGTGTTTGGGCGCTCCGGCGGTGACGGGCAGCAACGACAAACACAATCAGGAAGCAGCACACCGGCAGGGCAGGGTTGATGGATGGAGAAGAAACGGGGTAAAAGGGGACGGAAAGTGGTCTCAACTCTGCTGGACGCGAGAAGAAAAATGGCGCCGTAGCGAGCAGTTCAAGGCAAGGAGCTCTGCAGCAAGCGCATCATGCACACTCTCAGTCTCGTCCGCTCGTCTGCCCGGCCCTCGCTTGGAAGGGTTGGTGAGATGGCTGGGCCCTTGGGCTTGGGTCTTGGGTCTTGGTGCAATGGGAGGGCTTTCAGCACAGCCACGATGTCGCCAGTCTGGCTGGCCTTGGCCCAATGGCCAAGAATTCACGGGATGCCAAGAGGCGACTGGGCGCCTGGTACGTAAAGCTGCAGAGGAGAGGGCGACAGGCGCGGGTGGTCACCCATGGCTACCTCACCTTACGGATACCTGACTTCGAGTCATCGACTGGCCGGCGGGTGCCAAGAACGCTCATCAGCGAAGGGGCGGACGGGAGAGTGAGAGCATCACATCGGGCGGGCAAGGGACGGCCAAGGGTAATTACAGCAACCAGGCAGGCCAGTCCTTTCTGGCATTCTGGGTGAGCGCCGTCATGGGCGATCCAATGCAGTCTAGTTGCACAAAGGGGCGCCAAGCCATGTCTTTGAAATGGAGGGCAGCGAGAAGATTAAAGTGCATTTAAATCGGTTGGATGGCTGGCTCGTGCTGTCCTCGCAGCGGCATCTATGCCATGTTGGGCCGGGCACGAGGTTTTCCTTCTTGCTTATTTCCCTCTCGTACAGTATGCGTAGGCCGGTTGGAGTCGGAGAGTGAGTGAGAGACTGAGAGTGAGGTGAGTGACGCCAAGTTGCAGCTCTCGGCGACATACCAAGGTACGTATCTCAATGTAAGTACGTACACACAGCACAACACCACGGTACCACTTCGGGCTCGGGCGGGTGCTTAGATAAGGCAGGGCACGACCCGTAAGGTGGGTGGGCCACGGGCCCAGTGTTCCGCTCACCGGTGGGAGCTTGGGCCACCTTCGGCTCAGTGGACTGACAAGAGATTTGAGAGGAACACCTCGCCGAGACAATGCCAAAGGAGGAGGCCGCCCGCTGCGAACATGAGCCACAGTCCGCCTGCTTGGCAAATCTTAGCTTCTGCCACGACCAGACTGTCCAGAGCACGCTGCCATGCCATGGCAGACCGAAAGGCAGACTCCAGTCGCCAGATCGCGATAACGAGCACGTTGTGGTTGTGAGGGAAAGAGGGGGCGAGCCGTGTGGTCGGTCGACATCGGCACGTCCATCTCAACATCTCAACATGCCACCACACATCGGCCGCCGGCGAGAGATCAGCGCGTGCCGTCCCCGCGTCGAGTGTTGTGGCCATGCCGCCTGCACTGCACGAGGGCAAGAGGGAGGTGAGGCGAGACGAGAGGAGCTCCCCTGCTGTCCCAGACTCCCAGGGCCTGGCCTGATGTGGCCAGAACTCTGCCGGCGATGCATCGCCATCATTGGGTCGAGACATCGGACAACCTCCAGACGGCCACAGGCTCAGACTCCGGCGTACTATGCAGGAGCTTCGACTGGTTCTGGCCCGGAGCCGGCGACACCCTGGATCGGCCAGCGTCACTGGGCAGCAGGTCGCAGCACCCAACCGGAACCTCACCCCCGCCTCACTCGCTCCCGTCTGCAACTGAGAAACGCGGGAAGCCAGACACCACACTAGAGTCAAAACCCTCCTTGTGGTTCCACCTCTGGCACGTCGATAACTACCGGCTCGGGATGGCCAAGTCCATTCCATGACGGGAACCGCCAGCGCTGATGGCCGATGGTGGCCGATGGTCTTGCTTGCACTGCCCCCTCGGTCGTCTCACTGATCTCCTCCAGCGACTCCGATTTGCCTGTCCAACCTGGCAGAGCCGAGGGGGGGGATAACACAACACACACCAGCCAGCGAGTGCCAAGAAATTTGACATCATCAAATCACACAGAAACACACACACCTCATGCTGCACACACACTCTTGTTGCACTACACAAACCACGACACTGCAACCTGCAGTTTACGAAGGGCTCAAAGTGAGGGGGGAGGGAAACGATTTCAACGAATGCCGCTCCTTGGCACGACACCCATCCAAACACCCAGATGCTCACACGTGCGCCCCTGCCCTCCCTCCCTCCCACCGCCCTGCGCGACGTTTTGGCGCCGGGGTGGGAGCGAAAACAAAAGACTTTTCTTTTGCCAAGCCGCGATAATTTGCAGCTGTTTGATAGCCTGTTCCGCGCTGCCTGTCATTTCCCCGGAGAAAAAAAGTCAAATCCCCTTCAGGGGTGATCCCTCTGACGTCAGGCCGATTTTATTTTTTTTGGTTTTTCGGAAACCTGAACCGAAGGAACACACCTTCCTTCCTGTCAAACACCAGTCAAACCAGTCAAACCGAACTCACCAGATAGCCAACTTTGCCCATATTTTCTTCCCTGGATGCAGAGTCAGGTGCCGCCGGCCTGGGACAGTCATAGTCATGGTTTTGTGGCGGTCTGACTGTCCATCCAACCAGCCCCCAGTCCCTCGCGCCCCCCAGCCAAGCCCAACCAGCCGACCGCCCATTCTAGTGGCCGCTGTGCCTCCCTGTGCCAACGCCCTGTTGTTGCTGCTCCTGTCGCTGCTGTTGCTGTTGCTGCCCGTCGCCGCGCCAAGCGAAACCATGCCGCTTTGCTTGTGATCCAGACAAACACTGCCAACACAAAGGACCCGTCTGGAAACCTCTGCTCCCTTCCCCGGCTGGCCACTTTGTCGGGCGGCTGGCTTGTCTTGGCTACGGAGACGAGGAAGGGTGGATCGGCGAGAAGAAAGAGCTAGAGACATTGAAAGGAGGCGCAATGAAATACGAGCCGATCGGGTTGACGGGGACGGAAAGGGGCAAAGAGGCCTCGCTCTAGAGTAGACAGATGCAGTCGCCCGCCCAGAGAGCAGCTTCAGGCAAGCTGCGAATATTGAGGGCTTCCTGACGCCTTTCAACTAATTACGGCTCATGCCGTCCTGCCATGCATTCTGCACCGGGCCCGAAGGTCCGTCAGGCTCCTATGACACGGGCTTGGGTCATCCGACCCGCTCACGGTGCTCCCTTAAAGCACCCCGGCTCGGCCCAACCTCCGGCGCTCAGACCAACGGGTTTCTCCACAATTCCCGTTCCGCAGCCCGTGGGTCCACAAAAGAACTCCGGTCCACCACCCGATGCCAGAAGGAAGCATGCTGACACCGGCGCCTCACACGCTAACACCGTTCTCTACATTTCTTCATGCAGGACGCATTTAGGCTATGTGATTTACCGCTCGTATGTGCCTGTGAATTACCAATCCACGTCAGTCTGTCCACGTCTCGTCCTGAGTGCGATGAATAAAGCAGCACAGGCAAGATGAAGTCTGCCCAACTGCTCCATCGGGTGGTAAGCTGAGCTACACCTGCGGATCGGAATTCCGTCCTGCTTTGAAATCCGAGAACGATACGCTCTCGAGGCAAAAAGAGACCAAAAAGGATCGACGACTTCGCCCGCTTCGAAAAGAAGAAAAAAGCCCTTCTGCATCCATCGTCGGTCTTGGCGAACTCGTCGTCGGACGAAAAGCCTCGACCCAAGCCCCGCCCTCAAACTCCTACGCATACCAAGCCCAAACACAAATCATCATCATGCCCACATACGTAATCACCGGCGCCAGGGGCGGCATCGGCCTCGAATACGTCCGTCAGCTGAGCAGAGACCCCTCAGCCACCGTCGTCGCACTCGTCCGCGACGTCGCCGCCGCAGACCTCTCCGCCCTGGAATCCGTCCAGGCCGCGAGCCAAGCAGCCGCGGTCCACGTAGTCGAGTGCGACATATCCTCCGAGGCGTCCATGGCCGCGCTCCCGGGGCGCCTCGACGCCGTCCTCGACGCAGACACCGCCAGGGTCGACGTCCTCATCAACAACGCCGCTACGCTGCAGCACACGGACCAGAGGGCCGCGACGCTCGACGCCGAGGCGTTGGCGGTGCACATGACGAGCAACGTGCTGGGTCCCGCGCGCGTGCTGCAGGTGCTGCTCCCGTTCTTCCACTCGCGCGAGGACGAAGTTGGAGGTGAGGGTCAGGGTCGGGACGGTGACGACGCTGCGCCGGCGACCGTCGTGGCGAACATCACCTCCGGCGCAGGCAGCCTCGGCTGGGTCTCAGCCGGGGTCGTGCCGCATGTCCTCACGCCGTACGCCATCTCCAAGGCCGGACTGAACATGCTCACGTTGCACCAGGCGAAGCAGCTGAAGGGAAGAGGCGTCATCGTCGTGGCTGTCGACCCGGGACACGTCAAGACGGCGGCCGGGGGGCCGGATGCCAAGGTCGAGGTGGCGGATAGCGCTGGTGGTATTTTGAGGTTGTTGGCGGGGTTGAGGGCGGAGGATAGCGGGAGGTTCTTTTTGTACAATGGGGCTGAAGTGCCGTGGTAGGCTGAGCTTGAAATGAGTTGATTCTAGTTGAGGTAGGAGGCAAAGCTTCATGTTAGTAGCCCCTTTTGATTAAGATGCTGCAATACACAACCTGTGCTCCTTCAAACTTACAATCTCGGGAGACAAGCATGTCTGAGTACATGTCCCAAGTTCACAAACTGACGCAGGTAAAACATGAAAACCGTAGCGGGTGCAAATTGACTAAGAGAGATGCAATGGATTAACATTACATAGAGTCCGAGGAACGGCATGCGATGGCAAGACCATGCGTCGATGTTTGCTCACAGCTCGAGAGCTACATGAACACAATGGCGGTTTTAATCTTGACTGAAACCAAGGTTGCGTGTGGCTAACTAGAGCGATGCTACTTCATCCTTGAATGAGCCTAACTCCGCAATGCTACGACATTGAAAGTGAGCTTTAGCGACAGAAGACCCCGTTGAGAGACATTAAAGCCCGGTAGCATATGTGGAAACTGCATCTAACATGGCTACTCACACGGCCAGTCGCCTGCTCAATCTGACCCTGAGCTGCATGAAAGACAGGCTCCTCCAAATTTATCGATGTGAATTTTGCTGAATGAAACTTGAGATGATTCTATACTGATGATGACTTGATTCGAGGACTTGGGAATAAATATACCATGCGTCAACGTTGAACATGTTTTAGGCCTTGATAATTCCATCCAAGTCCCCCAGTGAGTTTTCCACCGCTACTGTCCGGTGGCCCATCCGAGGGAGTAAACAGAGGGCTTTCTCTGGGTTGCTCCGAGAGTCTGACTGGGCCGTGAAAACCACGTGGATTGCCCATGGATTTAAACCCATGTAACCCATGGAGTTGGGTTGGATACCCAAAGGTGTTGTGGATAGGTACTCATGGGTTGTGAGTAATTCATGAATGAATGGGTTAACCATTCAATGGATGCAATGATTAACCACGGGTATGATTGGTGGCCATGGGCATGATAGTTAGCCATGGGTATGATGGTTAACCGTAGTTCTCATAGTTAATCATGGTTCTCTGTTGTTGACCGTACAAATGCCAACTATTAAATAATGAAAAAAAACAAACCCTTCCTTCAATTTACTTGCGAAGTTTGAGTTGGAAAGCACATGCCTGGCCCTCTGAGTCTTAAGCATGAGCATGTATGCTTTTACTTTGTAATACCCCCAGGGGAACAGGAGAGTTGAGCGCCAGACGGAGCCGCACTGACGCCTGCTACGAGAGGGCAGCTAGAAACCCGCGAGCTTACCTTAACAGCCGTGGCCGATACCGCAGCTGAGAAAGCAGCGCACAGAGTGAAGTTGAGGAATTTTGCAAATTGTAGAATGAAGGGCCACTGTGCAACATTAAGTAATTCATCGGCCGGCCTGATGAACGGGACAGGCTGTGCGCGTGGCATAGCATACCGCTCTTCCTCTGTGCATTTCTAGACGAGACATCTATGCTGCTTGGTCGTCTTCTCTTGATTCGGCAGACTTTCTGTTTGTGTGTGGAGTCAAACTTTCTCCTTCTCTCGGGCTAGTCTTGCCCAGCTTCGTGGCTCAACGAGAAAAAAGGAACCAGGCCGTTGGACGCAAAATTGGAATAGTGAGTGGGACTGGAATGCTGCGAACATGTTTCGTTGCAAAAGAATAAAGGCTGTTGAGAGGCTGTGCTTTTTTATTTCACTGGATAATTGACAAAAATGGCAAAAGTACAAAATTCGCCTTAAGAGGACGAGCTGTAACTAGGTATAATGATACTTATGAATACTATGAAAGCTTAGATTTTTGACACTTTCTTTTCTCTCTCTTTCCTTCCTTATTCGTTCTTGGCAGATGTTGAGACTTGGTTTATGAAACCAGATTCGGGATTGCTGATTTAACACCTCCCCGAAACACCTACTTATCAAATACAAGCCGATAAAGATTTTCACACCGCATGACTGTGGAGGATACAAGCAGCATCAATAATCACGGAATTTCATTATTCTAGTGCCTGAAATGTAAACACGTAGAAGTTCGATCGTGTGGTGGTGTATCTTAGCCCTGATCGCAGTAGCCATATCAAAGACGTCACTTCGCAGCCGTTGTAATTGTAATGAAATGTATAGCAGAATGGCATTTTCTTTTTTCTTTATTAAAACCCCATGATTGAAGGACCAGTACAAGGCGGCTAGGCCCCAGGCACGATGCTGGAGATCAAGATACCCAATCTGTCTAGAGCCAAGGGCTATCTTGACGACCTGTGCGATCTTAGCCAGTCACGCGCCCCTCAGGTTTTTTGAAGAACGCTTCCAAAGAGCGAGAAATGGAGCATTGAAGCTACAGAGACTCTCAAAAGTTGCTCGAAGAGACTGAAATTGAGCTAGGACAAAAGAAATCAAGGAATCCATCAGACAATATCTGATTGATGAGGTTCGGGGGCCTCTACTTCAATCAATCAAAGCCGTTGCTGACATATCAGCTGTCGAACGAGAACGTGGCCTTACTTAAAACAGACATATTGCAGTCTTGGGACGGGTTTCTTCACCTGTTTCTCAGGGTTGAGCTTGTCTGCGTTGGCCTCAAGGGCGAACTGAGAAGGGAAGAGTCGACGCCTATCAGCATCACGCCATCACAGAACATACCTCTTATAGGTACTCAGAGACAATGTCCAAGAGGGTCAGCTGTTTCTTGACTGCAAGGTCTTGGCCGTGCTGTCCCATGACATGTCCGACTGTCGTCGACACCGGTTTTGAGGACTCATGTATTTGTTTGGAAATTCAACGCCGACTCGGAAGATGACCTACTATCACAAGCCCATAGACACAAAGACATCCTCACAACTTCCCAGAGCAGACCGACGGAACGAATGGCAAGTGGACGGCGTTTCAAGCCTCTGATGCTGGAAAAGGCGCCGACCGTCGCTCAGGGTGACATCTCAGTCGCCTTTCACAACCGCCGCCTCTCTCGAGAGTCCGAAAACATCTCCTCCGATGAACACTGGAAGGGGCCGACCCTGATTTCAAGCTGCCGTCTCCCAGCAGCTGACAGTCCCTGAATTGCATCAGTCATCGCGATTCCGAAGATCGATCTTGCTGCAGGGAAACGCACTCGGCTGGCTGTCATCGATCATCAACGACAGCCAGCCTGCCTTTATCCTCGCGCACGAGTTTATTAGCGGTAATGGCAGAAGGGCAACACGCCCAATCAAGCACAGCCGTCACGAATGTCTCCGACTGACCTGCACACTCACTGAGCCGGCTCCCATCTGCGTCTAAGCATTCGTGACGGCCGTTCTTGTCTACACGCTAATGAGGTTTATCCGGATGAACGGATCACCCACGCCCAAGGGCTTGAGTTGTCAAACACGATGGCCTCTGTCTTCCGAACCTTGGGCACCGGGACCTAGATCAAGCTCTTGAGGCAGTTCACGCAAAAGTTGCAAGCCCGGAGGAGACGGACTTGAATACCCAAGTTTGACTTGCTCCCCCTTGTGCATAGAACCCCAAGATGTCCCCGAAAGGATAGTGCAGACCACTCCCATGGAACAAGGCCTCATAACGCCCAGAAACAGCACGCAAAGAAGGGAGCGAACTTTTGGGCCTCAACTGGGCGTCTTGATAACATTATCGTATGTAGGCAGACCACTGTCTACCCGAGGTATCCTACACAAGTCATTTCCTCCTTTCCGATGGGATACTGCATTCCTCAGTCGATAGCAGCATATGTGGAGGCAGTCAATTTCTCGTGCCCACACGCCTTCTCCTCGTCGTCGAAGCCATGTCCACGTCTCCTGCTAGCTCGTCAACGTCGTCTTCCGCCATTGGTGTGTCTTCACCCGTTGCGACACTGGCCGGTCGAGTGTTGCCAGACGTAGACGGCGCTTGGCCCGTGCGTTCCTTCTCCGCGTTACGAAGCTCGCCTATGATCTTTTCAACTTCTCCGGCCATCATCCTCGTGGAACGCACCACGGCATCCTCGTCAACTTCGTAACCAAGAACATCAGCTCCGTCAGCAGAGATACCGCCCTTCATGAAGGCTGGTCCTGGCCCGCGATTGGGGTTCAGGTTGTACATGATGGCATTTGAGAACATGTGGAATAATTCTCGCTCAAGCTGAGCGCTGTTGATAATGCTCTTCGGGGGCACCAAGTCGTCGCTGATGGGCAGAAGAACAGAGCCTGTACCGGGATCTCCATCTGGGAGAGCCTTGGCAGCTTCTGTCGCTGCTCTGTTGCCGTGCGTGATAGCTGCGCGAATTGACTTGATGTCTTGCGGCTGCACAATCAGTGTCTTGTAACCAGGGGCATCGCGTTCTCGGATGGGATTTGCAAACTGATTGGCAAATCTGTGGGCGCCTATTTGATCGAGAGCAGCAGCACTCACTCTACCAAATTGGCGAGTCCAAAGAACGTGTGTCGGCGGAATAGGAGGTGTGTCGACTGGCGTATCTTGCCGTTTGCGTTTTTGAGCCAGCCGTGATGACACACTGCTCGGCGTGACCATGTTCCGTCGGCTTGGCACGCTTTCATCCGCAGTAGTATCGCCCGTTTCATCTTGCGGTTTGGGGGTGGCTCTGGGAGTTGCTCTGGGAGTGGCATTCTCGTCCTTGACGCGGGGTGCCAGGTCGTGGTGATCCATAGACAGCTCGTCGGTTTGTGACGCGACTGACTGGCTCCTACGCGGGACGCCGACAGCCGAAGACGGAGTGCTCTCGGCGCGCATTTTGTTTGCGCTGCGAGGAGGTCGGCCGCGGCCGCGGGGCGTCTTGGTCTCTGGTTTGGGTACGGGCTTCGGGCTGGCCTTCTTGATGGCTTGCGACGGCGTCGAAGTGGGTAGAGGTGCTGGCTGCTGTACCGGGCTCAACGGCTCAAAAGCAGGACTCTGCACTTCCTTTCCAGGCCCAGCCGGGCGAGGCGTGGATGGGGTAGACTTCAATGTCCACTTTGTTCCAGAACCGGTGACGATGAAAGTAGGAGCTGCGGCGGCGACAGGGGTTCGCGGGGGTATAGGTGTGCTTGCGGCTCTTTGTGCCGGCGACGGCGACGCAGCAAGCTGTGGAACAAGACGCGCCGGAATGGCGGACTGCGTTTGTTGCTTGCTCAACGGAGAACTGACGCGTCTTTGATTTTCGGCTTTGATGGTAGGCTGAGCAGGAGCAGGCGACGGACTGAATTGTGACTGCGCATAAGGTGGTTGATGAGGAGGCTGAGACCACCGTGGGGGAGGAACTGCAGTCTGCACTGGTGGACCAGACGGCGGCGTCGGTGATGCCGCCGCAAGGGGCCGTTGATGAGGATGTTGATAATTTGTGGGAGGTTGCGGTGGGTGTGGAGGCTGCGAAGGATGAGGAGGATGGACGGCTGTTTGGTGAGCCTGTTGGTGCTGGCCGGGCTGGGGTCTGACGGGAGGCACAATTGGAGTCGTGGAGACTGGACGACCTTGAGGAGGCTGGATGGCAGAACCCTCTGACGGCCCTTTGATAGGTGTCGAATGCATCGGGGCAACCAACTGTCCCTTGGGCTGGGCCTGCGTGGGTGGCCGATGATGGCCCTGGGGTTGAACCTGAGATGGCACTTGAGATTGAGCTTGAGCCTGAGCCTGGGGCTGTCCCTGAGGTTGCCCTTGAGGCTGAGGTGGCACCAGTACAGGCTGTGATTGTTGGGGATACCTTGTCCCATGATTTGGCTGTATTGGTACGTGGGGTGGGTGCGGAGGGCCGTGATATTGACCTGTTGGTTGAGAATACCATTGTGAAGGATGATGTGGCTGCCCTGGAGTCGATGGAGCAGCAGTTGCAGGCATCTGCGGCGGCATGGGACGACCTTGGGCTTGGGGCGCTGGAACTGCTGGTTGATAAGGCTTCTCCCACTTCAAAGTCCCCGGTGTCGAGGGTTGCGCCGGGGCCGCCGGACCAGGTGTCCGCGTTTTCGCAACGTTGTCTGGCCTGGGCGATATTGCTGGTAGAGGCACAGGCGACGTTGACTGACCAGGTCTCACGGGCGGTTGACCTGCGCCAACAGGGGGCTGTAGAACCTGGGCTGCGCCATTGGGTGGTTTCAAAGATTGATGCTGTTTGACGGCCGGAGCAGTGACCGGGGTCGTGGCAGGTGACCCCGCGGCCGATACTGCTTGTGCCGGAGGGGGCACAGGTGATTGTTGGAATGCGCCTGCGGGAGGAGCTACGTCTCGCCTCGGCGGCGCGGGTTGCGGCACTGGTGGGGGCACTGGCGCTGAAGCTGCTGGTTGCTTGATCTGGGCCTGAGGCGGCAGAGGTACCGGCGTCGGGACCGGCACTGGAGTTTGCGTAGGAGCCGGGCCGTGGGCCGGCCTGATTGGTCTCGCGGCCTCGACCGCCGGCGTCGGAGTTGGCGGCTTGATCGGCGTTTGCGCGGTCGCAGCATGCGCAGCGGCAGTCATTGGAGACGGAACCGGCACTGGTGTCGGAGTCGCCTTGGGTCCGGGCGTGCCGTTCGGAGGTGGTGGACGCTGCGAGGGAGGCTTCGCCTTGTCCGCCAGCTCTTGCGCCTCGAGAACCTTGATCTCCTTGCCTAAATCCTCGAGCCGCTGCTCATCTTTCTGGATGTCTTTGACGACAATCTCCTTGTACCTGTCGAACAGACGATCCACCAGTGCCGGGACCCTGTGAACCTGTTCCTTGGCCTCCTTAAGGGTGGGCAGCGGCGGCCGGCTGAGCTTGCGCTTCTTCGAATTCGGCGAGGACGTGCCATCGGGCTTGTCGGTGGTCGCACTGGCACTGCCCAACTCCTCCGCCCACAGGTGCAAGAACAGTTGTCGAAGCGCATCGGGGCTCAGTCGAGCTGCATCGTAGGTCTTGTCGGCCTTGATCAGGGCATTGTCGATGAGCTCGTGGGACACCTTGGCGAACGAAGCGGCCTCGACGCCATATCTCAAGAGGGCTCGGAACAGGAAGAGGGTTTCGAGCGCCGTGTGAACGGCCGGATTACTCATGCCCCTATATCCGCCTCGCCAGTGATCGAGGGGACCGTCACGTCTCGGAAGAAGATGGATGGGCGCCAGGGTCTGCATCTCAGACGTTAGACAGGTGTCATCTTTCACGGGTGTCGCAAGGCTGAAAGTCGCGTCGCAGACGTACTGGCAGCCTCTACGAGGAGCGTTGGGTGGGCTGAGGCATCTATCTGGGCGCGTTCAGGGGTGGTAGGGATGGCTATCGGGGCCACTCGTCGTCGCGCGTCGTGGGCGTGTCGTTTGAGTGATGTTTTTTTCCCTCCGCTGGCCGAGGATGGTCACGTGATACGAGATGTTGGAGGTGGAATTTTTTGCTGGTTGCTGCGAGCAGGCGGGCCACTGAGCGGTCGATGAAATTTTTCTGTTGGTCGGTCGGCAAGGTTTGGAGAGAGGATGGGGAAACAATGAACGGAATCTGGAGCATGCGGCGAGCGAGATGATCCACGAGCGCAGGACCGAAGCCAAACACATGCGCATGGAACAGGAGGCAGGAGCGGGTCCGTGAGCTTGGAGGTCACGTGGACAGCCTGCTGCCAGCCTCCTGCCTGGTCTGGCACCGTCTTGCCTTACATAAGTCGTTCCTGCCTCAGGTCCACCGACAAACGAGGCGCCAACCCGAGCCAAGGCAGGGGAAGGCACCTTACGGCGTAGGTACCTTAGGTACCTGCGGAAAACAGCAAGGTCCGCGGGTAAGAAAACGGAGCGAGGCCAGCACGCCCAGCGCCGCACGACGCCGCATCCCTGTTTCCTCGCTGCCTTAGTCAGACCGATCGGTCTTTTTCGCACGGGTCCCATGTCTGAAAAGGAGAAGCTGATGTGGCAGTTGCCATGTCCACCTCGGTGGCCAGCAACTTGCAAGGCTCTTCCAGCAGCAGCCGTGTCCAATGAGCAGATGGCAATGTCACTGGCCAATGGAATGGCCCACCAATCCCTCTACCCGGTCTCCCGGCCTCCCGCTCTTGGGGTCCCGAGCCTTTTCGGAATTGCATCCCAGCCTGGCGAAATAATATTCGTCTTTGGCCGGACGACGCTATCGAGACGACCTCGGGTTGTCGACGCAGCCCATTGGCGGGCGGCACCACCTGGCTGCGTGCGCATCGCGACCTTGAATCAGCGACGACTGCCCGCCTCAAGGTGACACACGGCGGGCGAGGATCCAGACCGGCCTCGCCGCCGCTGGTGTCAGGATGCCGCCGCGTACGAGTAAGGAAGCCGTGACGTCGTCGCCCGGAGGAGGACAGCAGGTGTGAATAATGGCTACCGAGAGCACCGCACCGCACCCCACCGTACCGTGCTCGTTACATGTTGCTGTGCCCGCGGCCGTAGCCGGCCAGTCCTGCAGGTCTTGCCGCTAGCAGAAGTCAATTGCTGCTACTGCTGCTGCTTCGACTGAGGCACGGCATGCATGCCTTCCATGGCCGCATCCGAGGAGGCGAAAAATAAATCAAACAACCCTCCCTTATCAAGGATGGCGAAAAAATTACATTGGCCGTCGTGGACCGTACCCATAGATCTGCTCCATCATTTCCAGACGGCGGTTTTGCATGCATCCCGTCCGAATCGAAGCAAAAAGTAAACAAATCCTTACCGGCCACCGCTGGTGACTGGTGAGCAGCATCGAGGAATATCCGTCCGTATCCGCACCCGTCGCGGTGCAGCGTCCAATCCGCGCGCATGTGAGCCTGGCGGTCCACGCATGAGGGTGGGATGCGCACTGGGAGACCTGCCATTTCCGCTGAATTGACCCGAGGCGGGCGAGGATGGACTTGACTCGGCGGCAGGACGAACGGTACGTACACTGCCTTTCATACACACAGGCGACCCCTGAAGCCTGTGTATTTCTCCTTCTTTTTTAAGCTCGGCTGTCTGGATGCAGGTCACTGGCGGATTGCGAACAAGCGGCGGCGGCTCAAAGGATTGGACGCCGTCCACTTGCGGGCTGACAGGACCCCCAGACGGTGACACCCCGTCCAGCAGCCAGAATATGTACATACAGACAGGCTGGGCCAGCTTGGCACCGGGACATGGGAGAGGAGTTCGGGGCGAAGGGAAGATGACGGGCTCGTAGCGTCGACTGCAGGATGTTGTTGCTGCCGTGAGGTGTCTCTGTCTCGGCAGCTGTGTCGTAGCTGTGAAAGGCACAACACAGCGGCGGCACGATACTGACGGCAACAATGAATGACGACGGGAAGGGGAGCAGGAGCAGAAACGAAGACATCAATTGCCTCGCCGGAACAATGGCCCATGGAATGGAATCTCATTAGCCAGGGCCAGGCCGTCCAATCCGTGTTGCCGTATTTGTTTGATACGTCCTTGCGCACCTCTTGTTAAGGTACCTTAGCCGAAATGGGCACCTTGATGCCGTCAACTGGCAGAACACTGATGAACACTGTGGCCACTCATGGCAGAGTCTGGCTCCCCTTGACTGCCTTCAGTGACTGCTGCCGCTGCTGCTCTCCTCCTAATACTGACTGCCACTGGCGCATCCCATCGCAGACCACCTCATCGCATGCCTACAGCCTACAGCCTACAGGCCATCCAGCTCGCAGCGGAGTCCCCGTGCAAATCTCGGGGTGAACCGGTATCTCAATTCCATGGCAAACTAGCGCCGAGGCCTGAGGCAGCAGTTGCCCGGCCAAAAAAACTTCGTCCTCCTGCACCTTCCCAGTGGATTTGGGGGTTGGAAGGGGCGGCCCACCCGGGCTTGCCCACCCAAGGAGGAGTCTGGAGGGCCAGCAGCCTCCACTCCGCGTCCACTCTCTCCCACCCTGGGCCTGAGCCTGAGCCTGTCTGAGGTGGTCGGTGCTCCTGTTTAGCGCGCCCGGAAAGATTCGCTCAAAAGCTGTTCCTTCTTCGGCCACCCTGCAGGAATTTTTTTCCCTCCCTCAAACCTGCTACAGTCGGAGCACTTAAATTCTCTCGACTCGCCCTTTCCCTTCACATCCTCTTCCTTCCTCCGTCCATCTCCGCTCATTCTTTTCTCCAAGGTTGATCTTTTGAGAAGAAACCCACAGCCACAATGTCTTCCAAGGACGAGGTTCGCGTTCTGGGCATGCCGGTAAGCTACTCTCTCGTCTCCCCTGCACCCGAAGCTGCGCGGAAAAAAATTCCCTCGCCGGCGACATCGCTCCCGTCCATGGCCGACCTGCCATCAATTGCCATCGATATCAGTGGTGGCCATGCCGAGACGACCTACATCTCGACATGACCGTCTGTATTTGATGCGACAATGGGCAGACTCGAGCTTATCATCGGCCGTGTTCGGAGCAATGCGCCGCCTGCCGGGAACTTTCTTCAGCCGGGCAATGATTATCATGATGGACTCCCATTGCTAACTCCTCATCTCCCAGCCCTTCATGGCCGACTTCCTCAGTACGTACAACCGTTGAACTCGACAGCGCTTCGCCCAGCTCAGCTTCCCGGCATCGGCAAGCTAGCTGGACGAGCGCGATACACAACTCGATGAAGGCCAATCACTAACAGCTTCCTACAGTGGGAGGTGTCTCTGCCGCCGTCTCCAAGACTGCTGCTGCCCCCATTGAGCGTATCAAGCTCCTCATCCAGAACCAGGTTAGTGAGCACTTTTCCTGTCATGTTGACAGCTGGCCAGCCAAGGTCTCGCCGGGTAACCCCGGTAAATGTCAATTCATTTTGACACGTGACCTCTGGCCCCTGTTACCACCGACGTCACCCATCATCAACATTTGCTAACAACCTCCCAGGATGAGATGCTTAAGCAGGGCCGTCTGGACCGCAAGTACGACGGTATCGCCGACTGCTTCAGACGTACCGCCGCCGACGAGGGTGTCATGTCCCTGTGGCGTGGTAACACCGCCAACGTCATCCGTTACTTCCCTACCCAGGCCCTGAACTTCGCTTTCCGTGACAAGTTCAAGAAGATGTTCGGCTTCAAGAAGGAGCGTGACGGCTACGCCTGGTGGATGGCTGGTAACCTGGCCTCCGGTGGTGTATGTTGACCCTGCCCTCTGCCCCCATTGAACTGCTCGCTGACTCGACACAGGCCGCCGGTGCCACTTCCCTGCTCTTCGTCTACTCCCTCGACTACGCCCGTACCCGTCTGGCCAACGATGCCAAGAGCGCCAAGAAGGGTGGTGAGCGCCAGTTCAACGGTCTCGTTGACGTCTACCGCAAGACCCTCGCCTCCGACGGTATTGCCGGTCTGTACCGTGGTTTCATGCCCTCCGTCGCCGGTATCGTCGTCTACCGTGGTCTGTACTTCGGCATGTACGACTCCATCAAGCCTGTCGTCCTCGTCGGTTCCCTCGCCAACAACTTCCTTGCTTCCTTCGCTCTCGGCTGGCTCGTCACCACTGGTGCCGGTATCGCCTCTTACCCCCTTGACACCATCCGTCGTCGCATGATGATGACCTCTGGTGAGGCCGTCAAGTACAAGAGCTCTTTCGACGCTGGCAAGCAGATCATCGCCAAGGAGGGTGTCAAGTCTCTCTTCAAGGGTGCTGGTGCCAACATTCTCCGTGGTGTCGCCGGTGCTGGTGTCCTGTCCATCTACGACCAGCTCCAGGTCCTGCTCTTCGGCAAGGCCTTCAAGGGTGGCTCTGGCTAAATGCCATGACACCTCTTCGTGTATAAACACTTCATCTGGTGGCGGGTTGGCAGTTGGCGAACACCCGGGCTGTGGGGATTCGTGACTGGCTGGGATTAGATGAGGAATCGGTTGACAAAAGGGGTGAGATGGAAGTTGCGGAGGGACTATTTGATGCAGACACCCCGAAGGAGGTGGTCCGTCTGAATCTGCCGGTCCTTCGTGGTTTAGACTGGCATCTGGCAAGGCGTTCTCTTTACCCATGACCTGAAGAGCTTTGCTTGCTACCTAATCCACTGTAATTTGTACACTAAAGCAATTTCTCGATTGCATGCCTTCACGCAACCCTGTCTCCGCTGGACTCGACTGACTCCTGGTCAATCTTGGTATGGACTTTTCCTTGGTATTGCATGACACTCGATAGACCCCCTTCGTGGTAGAATGGGAAGATTTCATTGATTCTGATAAATGAGTCCCTAATTTGACGGCCGTCGGGATGTTATGATGACAACTGTTTTTTTCGTGTTTTGAAAATTTGAAGCTTGGACGCTGTTGGTCTCTGATTGGCCAATTGGTCTGGTGCCTAGAGTCGCGCTTGCACTCCGCAGTGACAGTCGCGTGTCGCTCCAAGCTTCCCTTACCTTCCCCCACATGCTCCCCGCCTCGATCGCCTGATCCCAAGTCAGATCAGATCTCGGGCCTCTGCAGCAGACGCACCCTGGACACCTGACGTTTTCCGGTTTACCTTTCGACTTTCTCCCCGAGGTGCTGGTCCCGGGCTATTGGTTTCTTTTCAACCCACTTTCCCCCTGACGCGAAACGCGCCACCATCTGCCGCCTTCACAATCTCCCATCGCGAGCGAGCGACGGACCTGACCCCAACCCCAACGCGACGCACTTCTCTTGGACATCTCTTCGACCAAACCGCAGCCATGCCCAAGCAGACGGCCCAGCCCGCAAAGCGCGGCCGTCCTCCAAAGTCCCAACAGCCGGCCGCCGGCACCAAACGCAAGGCCGCGCAGCAGCCGGCGAGGAAGAAGTCCGGTCCGTTTGAGCTCTCCGACAGCGACGCGGCGCCACGGCGAGCCGCGGACAACAACGAGGTCGAAGAGCAAGAGGAGGAAGAAGCAGAGGATGACGACGACGAGGAGGCGGCGGAGGGCCCGGAGAACACGATTCCGCCGGAGCTGCTGACGCGGCTGCTGCACGCCTTCTTTGAAAAGGACGACACGAGGCTGAGCAAGGACGCGAACGCGGCGGCTGGCAAGTACATGGACGTGTTTGTGCGGGAGGCCATGGCGCGGTGTGCCCACGAGAGGCCCGGCGGTTTCCTCGAGGTGAGTTGTGTTGGGACGCCGGTCGTGCCGGAGACCAGCTGACGTTTGGCAGGTTGAGGATCTTGAAAAGATCGCGCCGCAGCTCCTCATGGACTTTTGAAGAGGCCTGGAGAGGTGGCTACGAAGGAATACGAACGATACCCTTATTTTACGACCGCACGAATATTTGGCTGGAAGGAACCGCTTGAAGGCGTTGGCACGCTGGTTGTATTTCGACTTATCCTTTCGGGTGGGATCTTGACTATATGGCGCAGAGACCTTGAGCTGTTGGGTGAGAAGCCCATGATTCCTAACTGGACCCGTGTAGAAGCATGGGATCCGATCCGCTTATCTTTCGTCGATCATGAGAAGCGCATGAAAAGGATTTAGCAAGACCACCGAAACAGCGCAAGTGGCAGCCAGCACTGCATGGTGCCTGCGGTACGCCCAGCATCATCCACGGATTGACGCTTCTGGCAACTGGATGATGTTGAGTGGAAGGCTGGCTGTTGCCTTTAACCTGTCCGCTGCTGTCGCCAGGCACTGGCTTGGCTTCAGCCGACGAAGCAAAGAGCGAGCCGACATGACGATGTACAGCAGCAACCTAGAGCAGACCCATCTGTAGCAAATGGCAGAAACACAAGATGGCCATGCATGACGGGGGGGGGCCGCACTTGTGTGATGGACGCGCTAAAACAACAACACTGGATACCTGCCGCCGCTCCTTCGGGTCTCGGCCGTGTGTGCTTCGGGCGGAGCATGAATTTCGAGCTGGGTTCTGGCGTTTTGGAGCACGCATAAGAGAACATTCGGGACCCCGGCCCGTCTCGGATGCTGCCGGCTCCTCGGAACCCACATCTCCGGCACCTGGGTGCCGATCCGGCGGGGAGCAAGACGTCGGTTGCTGTCAAGACAGTCGTTGGGATCCTTGGCATGGAGGGCGGGGGATCTTTCTCGGTTTCTTATCCGCCCCCAATCACCTCTCCGGAGGGTTCGTTATTTTTTCTTGATTTCAACATTGAGCGCTTTCGTTGGCAAGGGACTTTGGATGTTGGCCACTTGGTAGATACACTGAGGACCTTGCTTGCTGAAGCTAGCCCACGGCGTATGATGTACGTTGGATAGCCAGTCTTTTACGTTTAGATTCACAGAGATGTGTTGTGTTTAGCGAGACGATGTTTGACGCCGGCAGAAGGTGATTACGTCCTGGTATGGGGCGTTCAAAAGATGTTGAATCTCCAACCTTCTCCTTCGACGTCTCGAACGCGAATCCCCTCCAAAAGTGTCATTGCAGGCGACCATACATACCAAAACAGAAAAGAAGGGTTCCTCTTAACCTTGTTGAATTCCTTTCACGTTCATCGATGAACTGTTTGATACCTTTCTTATTTCTGAGAGTCTCATCACCTGTACTTGTCTAGGCTGAGACGGACAGAAAGACATGACTACAAGCTCGCCAGGTCGACGCTTTACCAAGCTAACTCACTCCTTTGGTTGATTTGGATCCTCGACAACAATTCCCAGCACCGCGAGACGAGTATTCAACGCATGCCGAAGCCTCGTTGCATCGTTGTTCGACGGCGGACGGAACTGCCTCTGTGTTGTCTTGAAGCAGTACCAAGATCAAGGCCATCGGCAAAGTCCAGTACAGAGTGAGCTTGCCTGTGGATATTGCTACCTTAGTTTGGGGTAGCATTTACTCGCCCATGTCCAAGATGAACGGTTCGACGACTCTGATGTCCTCTTCCCGGCGTTGGCGAGAATCGACGTTTAGTGCCTGTCGTGTGTGTGAGAACAGTACGGACGGGGGTACAGGCGCAACATCGACATCGTCAAAAGAGTCAACTGTTGTTGCGTTGCTTTCTCCCATTTCCCGTCTCCAGGGTCTTGTTTTATTCCACAGGGAGCATCGGTTGATCCACTGATCCCGATAAAGTCTACACGGGTGGAGACCTCGGGATATGCCAGATCAACAGGAGTGCTTCCTGTGTTCGTGACCATAGCTTCCGGTGTCCCCGGCGAGAAGACGACGTCAAGCTACATCGAGAGGTTTATAGGAACATGAATGTTGCGGACAAGGGTAGTCCCTCTGTGATAATTCTGAATAATCAATCGTCATATGCCAGTGGATCTCCAGTTCGAATCACGCTTGTCGGCCGTTCATTTTGATACCAGTGTTGATGTCAGTTGGGCAGTTGAGAAGCCTGGACGCACCTACCTCTGCGAGTCTCGAGTCTCTGTGTATCGCTGGGAATCTCATGGGCAGCCAGGCTCAAGTATAACTCTCCATGTGGCCAGCTCGTATCCACTGGATAATGGATGAATTGCCAGCTGATTTCGGCGATGAACTTGCTTGTTTAGTCAAAGACCTTGATCATCAAGTCCTGACGAGAGTGGACCAGTGAGTGTCGAAATGTCAACAACGAAAAAGCCTCCGCTGCCATCTCAACTCCTCAAAGACCTTGACTATCCCAAGAGGTCCGATGATATTTTGGTGTCTCGTGTTGCCGCTGATACCATTCAACCGAGTATTAGGACCGATGCGGGCCGTGTCGAGTATGTATGATGCCAACAGCATTCTCGTTTAGTTCACCTGCTTAGAACCAAGCAATCCTGACACTCTGTTGCGACCGGATTTGAACAACAATATCTTGACCTGGTCTGTGTCGAATACCTGAGACGCTCACAGCAACGACCTCGGCCCGTTTGTCTCGCGGCACAGCACGGCAGTTCTACCGACGACTGCTGAGCCGTTTACCCAGCTCCCCTCTTCCGGCTTGAATCATACGGGCTCGAGCCATGCTGAAGTGTTTTGGACAGATCCAACGACAAGACGGAGTGCCATCTTCGATCTAAAGCTCCGCACGTAACATGAAGGACGATCACCCGAAAGGCGCGACACAGCACGGGAGGGGACCCAGCTGTCAACGTCTCTCCAGTGGCATCTGTTGTTTCTCTTCCGCACGTTGGCATACACCGACCCGTATCTACCCCGACCGACGAAGATATAATATTCCGAAGTCAGTATTGGCGTTTCACCCCGGCGTCCCACCAGACGTGAAGAGCCTCATCGTCGGAAACGGTACATATTTGCCGATGCCTGCGAGGGGAGAAGAATCAATCCATCCAACCCTGCAGGGTGGGCTGGGGTTTCTCGGGCCCTGCGAAGAGAATTTTTTGGGGCCCGCTTGATGGATGGCGGTCTGCCATTGGTTTCGCCTGAACTCAGGCAGGCCGTCGAGGGTTTTAGTTTTGTTATATCAACGTCTGGACGGCTGACTTTCAGCCCGGTGGACGGCAAAACTTGCCGACCCAGGTTGCTTCTGAGATGGCTTCCGCTCGTGATCGACCATTAGCGGGATAGTAACTGCCTGGATTGGCTTCTCGGGATATATCCGCTAGAGCTTCAATTTGATCGTCATCCCGCACATGCTGGTCGCCATCCCTCTCGAGGTTGGAGAGCCGGGCAAATCAGGTCCATCGGAGTGTGCATCCGCTAGTGGCAAGGGCTGCAAACTTGATGCTTGCAATGGTGCCGGCGGCGTTCCAGCGGACGTATGTGACAGACCTTCGATAGTGTCCGGTATTGTTCGCCTAGACGCCCAACCAACAGCCCCTCACCCTCCTGCAGAAGGCACTCCCATGCGGCAACTTGGCCAAAAAATAGTCTGGGGAACAAAGGCTGACGGATGGTTCTCAATGATCCCCGCTGACACTTGCCAAGTACGCATACAGCCAATGGATAAAGATCCGTAGAGAGGCACTCGAACCAACACGTCGCAAACCTTTTCAGTTGGCTTGGCTGAGAGTTCTTTGTGCCTGAGTCGAGAGAGTTGGAAGGTCTGCTCCGTCCGTCTGAAGGTTGGATACACTTTTCTCCAATAATAAACTGCGGTGCCCTGCATGCCAGCGCAGGTTCGGAGAGGGCGAAGCTGGCGTGAAAAGTTTGGCCGCCCTTTTCTCCTCTTCCTCAAACATCATCTCGGGCTTCGTACTGACACGGGTTGCCTTGCCTCGGATTCGTTTGCCCAGGGACACCTTACATGCCAAGGGACGGTGGTGATGGGGGCGATTGGCACGGGTTGGTGACCGAGATCTAGCGTAGGAGGCGGCGAGGCGTGCAAGGGCGTCTTCGCCTGAGAGTTTTTCCTGTCAGAGAGTGTTGGACGAGTCGGGCGAAAAGATTGGATGATGTCAAAAAGATCAGTCCAAACAAAGACAAAGGTTTCTGAACGGAGAGAGAAATAGACCTGCTACTCGTCGAGGACGGGTTGAACCTGTTACTCGTTTGGTTTGCCGGCAGCACGTATCCACTATTCTTGGATCTTGGACGAGTCTTGTGAGTGAGGCGAGCGAGTGAGTCGGGGGGATAATTGCAGGACCAGGACGTTTCGTTTCGCTGCGCTGCTAAGCGGGATCAAGTTACCCCGACTCGTCTTGGAAGTCCCAGAGGACGAAACATCATGGTCGGCTAGACGGCGGGCCAGAGAGGGTCTCGGTTAATATCAGTAGGGCGATTATACTCATGGAGCCCCCGCCGGCCGCATTGGCCAGAAGCGGCTCGCTCTCCCGTGCGGAATCTTGGAGGCTTGTTGAGGACAAACGAGGGATCCACGCGGAAGGGACGGCGACTAAAGCAGTCGTTGGATGGGAGAACAGTGACACGACTGCATGTGGTGTGCTGATCCGCAGATCCCCTGTTTCCTCTGGGGACAGCCAAGGCCCGCGGGATGCGATGTGGGAGATGGTCAGGCGGCGCAAGAGTCGCGGTCACGAGGCGAGAGAGTCAAGAGTCGGACAGGCTCCGTCGGCATAGGCATGTGCAGGCGCTGGGCGGCGGTGTGGGACTGATTGATGCCAGATCTCGGGAAGCGAATCTTGCGTGTGGTATCCGCAAGGTAGTGGTAGTATGGGCTAGTGGTGCTTGCGGGCACTACGGATACTCGTCGAGGCAACACGGCCGTTGACGAGCAAGGGATGCCCTCTTTCTTCCCCGCGAATGGGCTCTCGTTGGGCATGGGAGGCAGGGAAGACGACGACATCAGACGCCAATGTCTCCGTTCGATGTCCTGCGACGACCGAGAGAAGACCGTGGCTGCGGCAGACGAGGGTATGACGACTTTTGCGTGTGTAGGCGAGTCGGGGGACGGAGGGGAAAGGGGCCAGGGACTGGCCGGCCTGGTTGGTTGAATTTTGGGATGCGGTGACAGGACGACGCAGACAAGCAAAGACAAGCAACGCGACGTAACGCAACGGTCGAGGGCCAAGGGCAGACGGGCAGGGATACGGGCGGGTGGTTTGCAGATTCTGTGGTGGTCTGTTAATGTATCGTCGGACAATTTTCAGAGAGCCCCAGGCGGAGATGGCACGCCAGAGACAGAGAGCCAACGGCAGGGAGGCAAGAGGACGGACGACAGCCTCAAGAGCAGGGAAGACCTCCTTCCTCACCTAGGTACACTACCTTATCCGTAGAGAGAGACAAGTGCAGGTGCGGCGTAGTGCTGACCGACAGGACGGGCCAAGCCAAGGGGGACGGAGTGACGGCGGAGGAGGAGATGGAACGGGGGGAACCGTGGATTTTGGGGGCCCCCGCCGGCGTCGACTGCGGGCTGAAACAGGGCTCGTCGCGGAACTGTCAGAGGCCTGACGGAAGGTGAAGCACATCCGAGCGCCAGCCTCTTGGGGCGGCCGGGGCCAATGGCGTGGCGCAAAAGTCGAGAGAAGTGGAGACATGTGGCACCGACGGGGCACTCGCCGGGCGCCTATTGGCTCCCATGGGCTCGCTAGGCGGGCCGTGCGGGGCCAAACCTTATTTCGGCTTCGACGTCGTCCGACTTGGTTGACACGCGCTACTACCTCTTGCCAGTCTCAACTTTCCCCCCTCTGCTCTGCGTCTGCGTCTGCGTCTGCTCCTGCTCGCAGCCCAGAGGCCTCGTCTCGTTTGCAGGCGC
Organism: Colletotrichum tropicicola; assembly: GCA_025962755.1. Classification (NCBI taxonomy): domain Eukaryota; kingdom Fungi; phylum Ascomycota; class Sordariomycetes; order Glomerellales; family Glomerellaceae; genus Colletotrichum; species Colletotrichum tropicicola. The sequence continues at coordinate 81,490 of JAOWMA010000013.1, read as the reverse complement.
CTGCGCCGTCTCGCGCCCCCGGAGTGCCAGGGCGCCGTCATCATCGGCCGGAATGGGACCGTTGCTTCACCTTTTGCCTGTCTGGGAGGTTTGTGGGGTGGTGGTGTTGGTGCTAACCTCCGCGGACTGATTCTTGAGATGACTTTTCTCGTCTTGCAGGCGGACGAACCACCGTTACAGCCTCTGGAACGCTGCCTCCGTCCCGTCACTTGTCATGGACCAGACCGATTTGACAGAGACCAGAAAAGACCACGCGGTTCCTCTCCCACCCAACGTGCCGCCGACGGCCACACCACCAGAAAGCATGTGTCGCCGTTGCGGCTGTGCGGCCTGGCTGTGCGTCATGAGCTACGCAGCAATTAGGTGTGGTGTGCTGTTCCGCCGCCCGACGGTAATGCTGCTCCCGTCGCAAAGCCATCTGCCGTTCCTCTGAGCCCACGGCATGGCATTGCCTTTCACGTCTGTTGTCTCCCCCCCGGGCCGTCATCATCAGTTGACGTTGGCTTGCCGCGACGGCGTGTTGGCCACCCGTGAAAAACAAGTCCAAGCTCTCGACAAGCCTGAATCTCCTCGGACCGGCTTATCCAGATCCTTCATTTCTTTCCAGAAACGGGTGGCAGACCCGGCTACACGGCTTCCTGCCCCTACCATTCTCTTTCCTTTGGTGTCTCTTGGTTGTATCCGTCTTGCTTGGGCTTGGAACCCGTATCCGCATACCCCAATTCCATGGCCCCCCTCCCCGTCTTCTGACAGGCGTTGCTGACCGGGGCTCCCTACACGGCGCCTTGCGAATAAGAGCGAGAGAAGAAGAGAGAAGACAGAAGACAGAGACGAGCGTCTATCCTGCTTGGTGGCTTGGTGGCGGCCCGCAGAACCCAGCAGCAGAGGAAAACCACCGATGTCGACAGAATGCACAGGCAGGCAGAGGCATGGCAAGGCGAGCGGGCAAGCCAGCAGACAGGCAATCTCCTGCAAGGCCAGGATCTAATGTGTTTCTCATGGTCCTGCGGACCCCCCAAGGCCATCGTCCATTGCATGGCGCCGCCTCCTCCCAAGAAAAAACCGCCCAAAACCCCCGGCCAAAACCAGAGCCGAGCAAAAGGTACCCCGGTGCGCCACTCAGGCTCTGCCTCTGCGCGGCTCGCAAGTACTCGCGCCGCTCTCACACCCATGGCCCGGCTGCGATGGTCCAAACGTGTTTCAACCACGCACCATCAGCCTCCTCGCCCCTTCACCCACGTCCATCCGGGCTGCCCCCCCTGTCCACCACGTCCGCATCCCTCCGCCTTGTCGCCCTCGCTGCCCCTGTCGACTCTGATGTCGACGCCTGGCCGGCTTTTCAGATGCAACGACACACGCCCGTCCCGATTGGGACGATCCCGAAGGTTGCTTAAATTCATGCCGTTCCCACGCACCCCCCCTTCCCGTCTCTCTTGACGAGGCCAACAAAAGAGTTTATTACCATTCGTACTCTTCGCTTCCATCAGGTCGCGGGATTTCTTTTCCTTTTTTTCTTCATCGCGTTTAATTCTCTTTACCATCTTCTTCACAGGCTAGTCCTTCCAAGCGCGAGTCGCTTTTACTCTATCCAACTTTTCTAGTAGTCGCTCACTGGGATAAACGTCCCCGACAACTTATTCACGAACCTTTTTTTCTATTTTACCGGTTTCTTCAAACGAACTCGATCAAGATGCATATCTCAGCCATGGTTGTTTCGGCTCTGGCCGCCGTTGCTCAGGGTAGGTGATGCGACGAGACGAGGAAGAAAGCGCAGCGGGACTAACACGCACGCAGCCGTCGACGTCCAGGTCGTCTCCGTCGCCTCGACCAACAACACCCTCAAGTTCTTCCCCGACAAGATCAACGCCCCCGTCGGTTCCATGGTCCAGTTCCAGTTCCGCGGCGGCAACCACTCCGTCGTCCAGTCCACCTTCGACAACCCGTGCATCCCCATCTCCAACGTCAACACCTCCGCCAAGGGCGTTTACTCCGGCTACCAGCCCGTCCAGGCCTCCGCCGCCATGGGCCAGATCCCCGTCTTCACGATCCAGGTCAACAGCACCACGCCCATGTGGCTGTACTGCTCCCAGGGCAAGCACTGCCAGAACGGCATGGTCATGGTCATCAACGAAAAGTGAGTTTTACTTCCCGCTGCAGACCCTGGATTCCCGTCGACGGCCAGGTTGTGGCCCCGCCCTGCGCACACGTCAAGTCCGCCCCTTTGCACTCTTGGATGACGTGGGCCCCCCATGTTTCATCCTTCGGACGATGACACTTGGAGGGCCACGATGCATGAACACCGACGCGCAACATGGCAAGAACAAGACGGCTAACCTCGATTGTCCCCGACAGCTCCAAGGCGAACGCCACCCGCACTATTGAGAACTACGCCAGGGCCGCCAAGAACGTTCCCCAGGCCCAAATCCCCGGTGGCGGTGCTGCCGGTGGCTCCAACGGTGGCGGTGCTTCTCCCACTGGCGGCAACGGCGGCGGTGCCGGCGGCGGCTCCAACAACGGAGGCGGCAGCAACAACGGCGGCGGTGCCAGCGCCACCCCGTCCTCCCCTCCCACCGCCGGCGCCGTCTCCCTCAGCGCGCCCGGCACCCTCCTGCTCGCCCTCGGTGCCACCTTCATGCTCATGTAAGAGGCACCGGCGGTTGCGACAGCAGCAGCATCAGCAGCGCGTCGTCTTGTTATCACACGGCGACCGTCGCTTGGATATATGGGGTAAAGGGACGGCCAGGAGTTGGTCTGGTAACGGTGTAAACTTTTGTGATGATCTTAATACCATTCACTTTTCCTTTTCTCTTTTTTTTAGTATTATCTCAAACTGTCATGGGTGGCACATTTTTCACGGCCGCCGACAATTCCCAGGACACCTGAGGATCGGCCGGTATTCGGACTGGGACACATGGATGACGGGGACGGGGGAAGGACGAAAGAAAAATCAAAACTAGACGGGACTTCCTGTGTATATGGTTTTACGCCGGAGACGGCGTGACTTGCATGCTTGTTATTGCATCTAAATCGAGCTTTTTGATTCTGGTATTTGTGTGGTGTTCCACAGGACGTGTGCATGCTATTGATTGTGTTGAACCATCTCGCATCTTGGACCAAAAAGGGTGTGGGAAAAGCTATGCTACTCCGATGACCCTTCCTTCAATTAGCAGCTACACAACACAAGGTGTGCTACCAATCTTGGAGAGGCGACAGTCAGGCAGTCACTCGCGCACGGTACACGTATCCAATTCCTACGTATCCAACTCCGTACTCCAAAAACAAAATATATTCAATATAAATGTACCACTACACCATACTGGTGCCTCATTTCTTCGGCTCCTCTTGGCCGGGAATCTTCCTCTTGGTCCTGCCCTTCTGGGCCTGCTCGCACAGCTTGGGCTTCTTGGCCTTGTCGAGCCAGTCGGGCTCGCGCTTGACGGTGCCGACCTTGATGTACTTGTCGCTCTTGCCGAAGAAGTCGACCCAGTGCTTGAGGGTCTGGTGGACCATGCGGTGGGCCTCGCGCAGCTCGTCCTCCTGCAGCCTCTTCATCTCGTCGTAGGTCCAGTGGCGGTCGACCTCGGGGTCGTCGAGGGGCAGGAACATGTCCTCGACGCCGCGCATGTCCGGGGTGCGGTCCTCGAGGAAGCAGCCGGTGACGAAGCCGCGCGAGGCGTCGTGGCCGGCGAAGACGTTGTAGGAGCCGCCGGGGCCGTAGATGCGCGGGTTGGCCGAGACGTCGAAGATTGTGTGGTTGATGGCCAGGTAGATGGGCTTGTCGGGGTCGGAGCCGTCGTAGGCGAGGAGCTCTTCGGGGGTGAGCTGGATGGGGCCGTTCTGTTTTTTGCGGGCTTGTCAGCTGTGGTCGTGTACGATGGCCGGGAGGCGAGAGCGAAGGGGCGGAAGGGAGGGAGGACAACTCACAAACTTGGACTTCCAGTAGTCCACCTTCAAGTACCACGGCTTGTTCTTGAAGCCCCAGAAGAAGCTCTCGCCGTTGCTGATGAGGTAGCTGAGGGCGCACGAGGCGAGGGCCAGGAAGCTCAGCACGCGGAGGATGTCGAGCCACGGGCTGTACTCGTCCGTGTCGTCGTTGCGGACCTTCTTGGCCTTTTTGCTCTTCTTCTTGGTCGACCCCTCCACGGCGCCCCTCGAGTGCTCGGCCGGCGTACCGGCGAACAGGTTGTCCTCGTCCTCGGCGCCTTGCTTCGGCTTGCGCTGCCGCACCTTTTCGTCTGCCATGGCTGCTGCTGCTGCTGCTGCTGCTGCTGCTGCTGTCCGGTTGGGTGGCTGCTGGACAGTTCGAGTGGTGGGTGGGTGGTGTTTGTAGAAGACAGAATATGCAAAGCTGCTCCTGACGGGTCTCGCGACTTTTACTTTGGAGTAGGCTAAAGATAGCGTCACACACAGCACAGCACCCCGGTCTTGCCAGGTTGTGTCAATGTGGCCTGACAGACGACGGAAGCGACGGACACGAGTTATTTGCGATGGGCGAGCGAGCAATGGGTACGGCCTGCAGCACTCCGCCGGCCGGCCGTCAATTAATTCGCAGAGCTGGCAGCAAGGACTGTCGAAGAGCCCCCCCCGAAAGAGCTGCTGCCCTGCGATGAGGTGGATGCCGAGAGCGAGGGCGTGGGGACGGAGCAAATGCGCAAAAAGTGACTTTTAGGCGGCGTCTGATAGGCCGCGGCGGATCCAAGCCATCCGAAGGGTCGAGGTGTCCCCTTCTCTGGCCTGGGAGTCTAGGACCCAGAAAAGGGAGTGCAGGAGGGCTCCATGTTCCTCGAAGACGCAAGTTACGGATAGAGTGCGGCCTCCGGAGCAATGCTGGAACTCGGCCGTGGGCAGCGCTAACCTAGAGAACTCCCATCATAATTGCACTGAGGCGGACCTGGAATAATTAGCGAGGGCCCCGTCCTGGGTGGGCCTGATGCCGTAAGCTTCCAGAAGCTCTGCCCCCGGTCGCAACCCACTTTGCACGACACAATGCGAGTTGGGAATCTTCAGACGCGACAGGCGGAAACCCGTCAGACATGCGCCGAGAGCAGCCTCATGCCTGTGGCCGTGTCCTAAAGACAGCCATTTAATCCGCCGGCCTCCCCCTTTGCTATTTGTGCACCTACATGGTGCTCCCAGCTTCTTATGCCTGTACCGATGCCATGTGCAAACACCTCAGCCAGCGCTCCTTTAATTGACTATTGACTATCCGTACAGCTTATCGAAATAATCGCCATGTGGGGTCGCTACTGAACCGGGAAAGGCAAGCACATTTTTTCGGGGTCAACGGCTTTTTTTTCTCCCCAAAAGCGGGGCTGATTAGGTCATTCTTCACGGCCAATCCCAATTCAGGACGGCCCATTTCGCTAGGGCATCCTCTCTGCGTCACCCAGACAACACGTCTGCAGCGCCGAGCTGTAAACACCCGCAGACCAGTTCCCACAGATACCTTACCTGCCCAACGTATCTTACCTCGACCTACCTTACCTTACCCGACCTGACCTGAACCTGACCTTACATGATACCACCTCCGTTAAGCAACCACCTTTGCAGTTCAACGCCATCACCGTCACCATCGCCTTCGCGACTCGTGTGACCAGTCGTCGCGCACTAGACGCCACGAAGCAGCCGTTAAGCAGCATCCGATAGCCACAGGAAACAAACTTGCTCCATCCCCACACATTCACATCACACACGCAATGGCCGACAGCGCCGACACACCGTCCTCACCAGGCGGGCCACTCAACCCAATGACCCCGGAGCGCGCGAACCAGAGGCGCGATGCCCGCAACCTCTTCCCCTCCCCGCGCGGCAGCGAGGGCCGCGAGAGCTCCGTCCACGAAAAGATCTCCCAGTTCAACTCCCTCGCCATGCAGTCCAAAACCCTCGAGCGCAAGACCGCCGACGCCGCACTGAAGCGTGCCATGCTGGGCCGCGAGGAGGCCGAGACCGAGATGCGCCGCTACCGTGACGAGTGCAAGGTGCTGCGAGTTCAGCTGGAAAAGGGCAAGGAGAGGGAGCAGCGCGTGAGCGAGCGCCTGGAGACCGTCATGGTGAGCTACCTCTCGCGCCGTAAAACTTGCTCGAGTATGCTAACTCCCCCATAGGAGCAGTACGGCCGCGCAAAGGAAACGTACGCACACACAAAAGCCGCCTGGGAGAAGGAAATCAAGCTGGCGCGCAAAAAGACGTTCAAAAACGAGTCCACCATCATCAAGCTCCAAGAAGAGCTCAAGTCCGCTCGCGACGGCTGGCGCGGCGTCTCTGATAACCTCGACGCCGAGAAGCTGCGCTCCAAGGCGAGGGAAGAGGAGGCTTTCCAGGCTCGCTACCAGATGGTCAGCATGGAGGAGCAGCTCACCGAGGCTCTCGAGCGCATCAAGCTGCTCGAGCAGGAGCGCGACGCCTTCAAGACGCTGGCCAAGGAGGAGGAGGTCGCTCGCATCGCTGCCGAAGGCCGCATCCCGCTACCCAAGAACACCCGCGCCGCGCCCGATGACGAGTTCGCGTCTCCCAGGAAGAAGCCGCGCTTCTCGCTCTCCACGGTGGACATCGTTTCGTCCGCCGCCAGCGAAGGAGAGATTGAAGAGCTGGCGCTCCAGGTCTCCTGGGAGCGCCAACGCGCAGACCGCGCCTACGAGATGGTGGACTTCATGCAGGCCGAGTGCGAGCTGCGCTGCTGCCCCTGCGCCAAAACTCACAAGAGGCAAAGCATCCTCTCGCCAAGGCAGAGCCTGGCCTCCAACAGGCCGAGCATCCTGTCGCCCAGACGGAGGCTCATGCCCCCGGCTGAGATTGCCGACGCGAGTGATCTGGTCATTCTCCGTGAAGATCGGGAGTCGTCACAGCGTCGGCCGTCACTGAGGGCATCTCAGGTACCCCCCGTCGAAGACGATGTTGTCAAGAAGCCCGAGGCCTCCAGGAGGTCTAGGGAAGAGAGGCGAAGCACCATCTTCTGCGCTCGTGAAGGAATCTTCCGGACTGTGTCGCAGCAAGAAGCCGATGAGATCGAGGCCCAGAGGGAACTGGAGATGCAACGGCAGGAAGAGAGCGAGGCCTCGCCCAACGAGCCCCCCACCCCAGTCGACGCTCCTCTGAGATTCTCTCGCACACCCTCTCTCGACCCCCCTGCCTTTGCCGTTCTTGCGCAGGAGCGCATGTCCCTGGCCTCTCTTCTCAACGCTCCCCATGGCGGTGCCGATGGCGAGATCCATACCGCGCCTCTGCCGTCTATCCCTACCATGCCCGACACGCCCGCACGCCCAGAATCTCGCTCATCCAGGAGCCCCTCGCCGAACCCCGAAGATACCGTCCGCCCGCACACTGCCGCAGCTTTCTACACCAAGACGACGACGACCACCGTTCCCGTCCGCGACGACAAGCCCCGCCCGGCTCCCAGGTGGGAGCGGGGCCGCACACCGTCAGGCGAGTCCCAAGCGTCCTTTGACATCAACAACCCGGCCATGACACCGACTATGAGCCGCGAGGAGGCTCTGGCCCGCATTCGTGAACGCCGTGGACGCGCCCGCTCCATCGCGCAGGGAACCGCGACACCGCGTCGCAAGATGATCGAGGGCGCCGGAGAGCGGCGAGATGTTAGCGCCCCCGCCGGCCAGCCGGTCCCCAAGGCCAAGGCATAGAGTTCCTCTGCGCCTAGGACAGATCCGCGCGACGACAGAGAAAAGTACCGACAGCGTGCGAGAGCGATCTCGCCCGGTTCCGATGACGAGGTCCCGACCACTCCCACCGCCTTCTTCAGGGCGACTGAGATTTGCGACGCGGCGCGGAACCGCCTTTGGAGGTTAACACGGGACTCGCTGGGCTGGTCAGCCGGTACATGACACAGAGACGCGCGCATGACACACACACACACACACAGACGAAGGGCGTTCCGGGGTATAGGCCTGGAAGTTGGCTTCTTCCAAGGGTTTCTGGGAGTTGGGTGGTTTTTCTGGACATTTATAGTTGTCCTCATTCGGCCGGCCCCTTGTCTGCATTGTCACGGCGTTTTTCCATTTTGACACTTCGGATACGGAAAGGGGGGTTTTGGGCTCTTTTTTTTTTTTTTTGATTCTTTCTTGAAAAGCCCCGGGAGGGACGGACGGTTCTATCATGAGGAGTTTGGGACTACCCAGGATTCTCAAAGTATACATACGGCCTTGGGTTTTCTGTTGTTTCTTGTATGACACCAAAATGCGTTGATTTCAAGGGGGGGACGATGGTTATTATTGTTCGTAATTGACTTTTTTGCTTTTACTCGGTTTTTAATTACGCTTGCTTGCTTGCTCGCTCCTTCTTTTTGGGTGGCGTGTTCGTTGTAACACTAGACATTCACTGCTGTTTATCCTCTCGCGAGGGAGCCCCAATGAAGGAAGACGAAAGAAGCCAGACGTCTGGAACGATGTCACGAACAGGAAGGAGAGGTGGAGGAGGAGAAGGAGGGGAATGCAGTCTCGAAAGTGGACAGTGTATATTTACAGGCGAGGATGACCTCTACCCGAGTACATGATGATTTTTAATTGTTCAGAGCGTACAACAGACTGGGTCCTACTTTGTTCGTGAAATGGACGGCGATGGCGGCCCATCCCGACCTCGTTCCCCAGGTGGTATATGTACAACATGGCAAGTCGTAACGTCGTGCAGCATATATGCGAAACCCCCTCCTACAGTCTTCCCCCAGATCCAAGACATCGAATCAACTCCCCAGACACCGTCAGATTACATTTTAGGATTTAAAAGGGGGTTTCGATTCATGCGTTCAAAAAACCCCTGGCTGCGTTCCTCGCGTTCTCGGAGCTGTAAGCGTCGAGCTTGACTGCTACAAGAACGCACTCGACGGCGCTCTTGCCGCTCCGCGACCCCTGAATCTTGAGCCGCCACTGGCCCGTCCGGACAACCCACTCCTCGGCCGACAGCGCGGCGTGGCTCCCGGCGGCCGCGTGGCCGAGCGAATCGATGCGCCTCCGCTTGCGCGAGTTCGGGAGGAATGCAGAGGTCGTGCCCGCTGTGGGGGACTCCTGGCCGCCACCCTGACCGGTGCTCGAGGCCGCGGAGACGGTGTTCGCGAGGTGCTGGTCCTCTGCAGCGTCCAGAGTATGCGGCCTGCCGTCCAAGGTGATGGAGGTATCGGTGTCGATAGTGACGCGGACGAGGTCCTCGCTCAGCGGGGTGTGACCCGGGGTAGGAGGCTGGCTGCCCGCGCCGCCCGAGGCCATGAGCAGGCCAAGCGGCTGAGTGGTCGGCGGGAGGTTGAGCTTGGTGGCGACGACCTCGAAGAGTCGGGCGACGCGGGCGCGGGTGTCACGGAAGAACTCGGCGCGGACGGAGCCGGCCTGGAGGTGCAGGCGGGTGCTCTCGCCGCCGATCTCGAGAACGAGCTCCGCGGCGCGGTCGTCAACGTAGGGGCGGGCGTAATTGACCCAGCCGGCGAGGTGGTCACCTGGCGACGAGGAGGAGATGGCGGCGGAGACGTCGGGCGCAACGCTGATGCCGCTCTTGAGGATGTCTTCTAGGCGCAGGACGATCTCCTCGCGGCCGCGGCTCTGGTTGTAGCTGATGTGGTGGGGGATGAGCTTCTGCTCGAGGCCCTTGAAGTGGAAGTATCTGCAGTCGCCGAGGAGCTCTGCGCGGTGGTTCTCGTTGCGGATGGTGACCGGGTAGCCGCGCAGGAGGTGGAGGATCTCGGAGAAGGTCTCGGCGGAGCGGTTGGGGACCGAGGGGGGCAGGATAGAGGGCGGGCGCAGGAGGCCCTCACGGTCGAGGCCGGGGAAGAGGTCTTCGGGGTTTGAGAAGAAGACAGCGAAGCCAAGAGAAAAGAAGTTGGGAGAGTTGCCTGGGTCGGTGAAGATGTCGCGGGGGATCTGGAACTCGCGGTGGCCGATGGAGATGAAGATGGACTCCTCGTAGAGCTGGGATATCAGCTTGGGCAGACTGTAGAACTGGGCGTCGGCGAAGAGGCGGACGAAGTGGGTGCCGTCGCGCGGCTTGACGTGGTAGCCCTGGAGGTGGAGGGAGATGTCGGCGAAGGTCTTGGGGTCGCGGTCGATGTAGAGGGTGCGGATGGCGGTGGACAGGTCCTCGCCGGTCTCCTGAGCCTTTTTGACCTGGCAGTAGAAGTACTGGGAGAAGTAGGACGGGGCTGGCGGCACGAGTTAGCACTGGACATCAGCAGCAACAGCGGAATGACGTCTGCCCGGTCCCGCCGGCGGGATCCCGAGGGAACCGGGTGGCAGAGACGGCGGAGCGGCAGGAGTGCCCGGGAACGCACCATCGGACGAAATGGAGGCGCCCGAGAGCTTGAACAGCTCAGATCCTATTTGGATGGGGAAGACGCGCTCGTGGGGCAGAAACTGCGGGATCTTGGAGACGGCATCCTCGTCGCGGGGCGGGGCCGGGCTCCTGGAGGGACGAGGCTGCGGCTTGCCGTTGTTCGTCGTGTTGGCGACCGACATGTCGGCGGCGGTTTGAAGCTGGCGATCGGGGCGCTGGCGCGTTTGTTGGACTGGCGGCGGGAGCGGAGGCGGAGGCGGCGGCTGCTGCTGCTCAGGGACGAGGCGGCGGACGAGCTGCGACGGGTCGTCGTCTTGCGGCTTCACGGGCCCTGCAATACGCCAGACCAAAGACAGCTTGAGAAGGACTGTTCGGCTAGAAGTCAGAAGCAAAGCTGGCAAGGAGCCTGCTCACCCTGGTGCTGCTGCACCGTGTTGTCGAACCACAGGTCAAAGACATCAGCATCCGACATGACATGGCAGTTGTCGTGCCTCGGCAGGGGAAATTTCTCGATTGGCAGATGCAATAAGGTACGGATAATCTACGCGAAGATGGACGGGGCAAGGCATGGGGGGAGGAGGAGGGACAGTGCGAGCCCTGTGATTCGTCCAATTAACTTAATTGTCTGCACCTTCCCTCTTCACGGCGCGATTCTAAACGGCGCAAGGCCGGGGGCAGGAGCAGGATGGAGTAAGGTAAGGTAAGGTAGGAAGGAGTGGGAGGAGCAGGAGCAGGAGCAGGAGCAGGAGCAGGAGCGGTTGGATTCTGGGAAGGCTGGTGGGTGGCGGTTGCCTTGCGGTTGGTGTGGCTCTGGGAGCTCCCGCCCTTTCTGGGAGGCAGGAACGACTCCCGTCTGGTGGAGCCCGCCTGCCTGAGGTGAAGATACCTAAGGTAAGGTACCTGATGTGGATCTGCTTGAGGCAAGGTACCTGAGGCGAAGGTTCCTAGGCCGGAGAGTCGACACCAAAAAGCAGAGGTTGTACCCCCTCGGCGAATTCTGTGCGGTGCGGTACCTGCGGGTCCTCGCTCCGCTGCCAATAAACGTTGTGTTGGGGGCCGTTATTCCCGCCAAAGTCCGCGCTGGCCCGGATGGGTAACATGCAAAGTGCAGGCGCAGGTGCACTGCATTCGGGGCTCCCGTAGCGCTAAGCTCCTCAAATAGTGTCACACCCCCACACGAAGATTGTGGTAGGGCCCACCGGTTCAAAAGCTCCTTGCGACGGCGCTGTGCCTCGGCTCGCGCCTTGCAAACCAACCAACTCGATCTCTCCGGCTCTCCTCCAAGCCTCAAGGCAGCCTGGTAGGCAAGCCAAGGTGCCCCAGGAAACGAACCCAATCGCCATCGCTGCCGCTTACACGAACTGGCTTGCTCCGTCCGCTGCTCATACCGCACCGCACACGTCTTCTCGGCCGGAGATGACGCCGATCCTTCGTGCCGAGCAGCTTGCCCTGTTGGACCTCTGGCTCTGGCTCTGGCGCAATGACCAGACACTGGACTGGCAACCTGCGTAATCACGGCAGCAATCCTCGTGGCTTCTCCAAAAGAAACCAGGCATGCCGCATCCAAGACACGGCAGACCGCACTCAGACCTGCAGCCCTCTTGTGAGCCCCTCGTGGCCACTGGGGGGGCTGGCCAAATAACCTCATTCCTGCAAGGGACAACATCGCGCTCCGTCAGGCACCGAGACGTTCGTCGGGCCGCGTCTGCCCATCTGGAGTCCTGGGCCAGCCGACGGACGAGAACCTAGACCTTCGGACCTTTGGGTAGCCTCTTCTGTCGACCTGGCACCTACCAAGTACAGAGTACAGACACCGCGGGTGTCCAGAGACACCCATCGCCATGTCGTCTAGCTTCCCTCTCCCCAAAGCCTGGCGATGCGGTACGTTCCCGCCGACGAACTGCTACCTTGTCCTGGTGCTGAAGGATTGTCCCAAAGCGCCATCCCACGTCTGCCGTCTGGCGCACGCGGTCCATTCGCCCACTGCAGCGTGCTTAAGGTTCATCATTGCCGAATGGCAAACGGGATGCTTCTTCTCAGTCGCAGCGACACGAACCCCTCGCCGCGGATTGACAGAATAGGGATGGCTTCCTTTCGCTTTTTTGACGTCGGTTGATGAATTCACAACGATGCCACCCGCCCACTACGACCAGGACCACCGCCACCACCACCTCATTGGTTTCCCAGCCCGCGTTGTCCCGTCGCACCAATTGCCCCCGATGTGCATACCAGCCGCGGCAGCCCGCGCTGTCGAAATGCTTGTCGGCCGAGTTGCGGAGTATTCTTGCTGCCCACGCGTGTGCAGAGCATTGCGCTCATCCCCGACATTGTCTATTGGACCGAGCCGCAAAATGGAATCACCCTGGGCCGACCGACCATTGCTTTTCCAGGGGTCACACTGCCTCTGCCTTATACGAGTTGCGAACCCGATGCCGGAACCGAAGCCGGGGCACGACCAAGTTTCGATGTTTGCATTTCGTCCCTAGTCTCTCGGGGCGCCAGTGCTCTCTGCTGCTAGCAAGATACGGGCGCCTCTGCTCTACCCATCAAGGAGAAATGCTCGGAGCCGACGAGCGAGTTTCCCGCTGCCAGATGGGCCCAAACGGGGCCGCAACACTGAATCTGAGGGGACCGTCGTGGGTACCTACTTTATTGCGACCTGATGTCGTGCTGGCCAGTTTCAAGGCCTGACAAAGACCTCGTGCAGGACAGGGATGTCGCTTCGTTAACGGCACGCGTCCCTGAAGTCCGCCCGCTCCACTGGGTTTGCTGTTTGCTGGAGGAGATAACGCCGAAACGGGCCCTAGATGCTGGGACTCCTGGCCCCAACTTCCAAGTCCCTCCTCCTGACTGAGCGAGCTGCCTTCTTCCACCGCGGCAGATTGGACTGGACTGGACCGCGTCTAGGGAGCGTTGGCCGACTCGGCAGCGACGTGAATGCCAGGCGCGCAGGGTCGAGACTCTGTGCTTTTGTGCCAGTATCTGATGATGCCCGGCGGCAATGATTGGTGGTACCGAGCGACTAGACACGCAACGCAAAGTTCGGGGGGATCTCGATTGTCAAGCCGGATCGGGCAGTTTTTCTCTCCTGTCTTAACAGAGCGCTGCTAATCCACGGACCCGACCACCGGCCTAGTAGCCTACCTTATTTCCACTGGGCACTCATAATGAAACCCATCCCCCAGATCCAGATGCCTATCCATCCCACCGGCGGCCGGTTCGGCGGCAAGTTGAGTGGAAATTCTGGATTTGATGCGCAGGCCCTGGCTGCCCTAGGCTCGAGCCGACAGTCATCGACGCATGCCGCATACACAAACAGGCGAGGCCGAGATTGTCATCAAGACTCGCATGCATGCACAGCCTGCTTCGCGGGGCAATTCTGGGCCCTGGACAGAGTACGAGTCTCAAGAACAAGCTCTCAGCGGTTACAAGCCTACAACATCAGGAATGGGTGTGGATCACAGATTGATCGTCACCAAGTTATGGGATGAGGGATGGAACATGCCGTCCCAAAGCGAAAATTCGTGCGTGCCCTTCAGAGTGCGGCCGGCGACTGCGGCCTGTGACCTCCGACAGCCACGCACCGGCCAATTCTATTTGGTCTGGTAAACGGATACTACCTTACTGAGAGTCCCAGTGACCAGGTTTTGTGCTGCCCTCTTTCTCTCTCTTGCTGCGCGACCTTCGGAGTAAAGGGACAGTTCACACGGGCAGAAGGGGTAAAAAAATCGAGGCGAGCAGTTTGGCCAAGGCAAGGGAATCAAACTTTCCCCTTACCCCCACCCGTGCACCAGCAGTTGGATCCAAACAACAAATCTGTCTGGGACACGCACGCCTCGTTACACACACGCTCTGGGGTTGGAGTTGTCGATGATGAAGACGAGACGACGGGGATTGGGGCGGCGATCGACGAGCTGATGAAAGAAAAGATGGATAAGGGAAGCTTGGCTTGGCGATGGGGGGAACAGACTTGGAGGTGCCCGGCGACGGCGGCGGAGACTAATCGCAGATTCATTCCTCTTACTGCCTGTGGTAAGGCACGCCAGCACTCGGTACTAGCAGCAGCACCAACACGGGCGGCACCACGCGCGCGGGATGGCATGGCACCGGGCCTAAAGCTGAGGCGCTCGCAATGTTTCCAGGGAAGGGTTTAGCTGTAGAACGTGCGGAGCGGCGAGGCGGCGACTAGTCTCCCGCGTCGCTCACATTGAGTTGCTTAGGTGAGGATCATGTCACAGTCCGAGGTGCGTCGCGTCAAGGTTGGACCTGTCAATGAGATACCCTCAGACGGGGTGGAAAGTGGAGGAAGGGGAAGGGTACGGGGATGCGGTTGACTTCGGACTGGACTCCGGCATTGCCTGAAGTGTTCAGCGCAAGGGGGATGGCCGGGGGACGACGCCCGCACCCGCGCCCACCGCTCGATACCACCCATCCACACCGTCCGGGACACACACACACACGCGCGCACACACACACACTTGATCATTGACTTTCCATCGTCGAGGTTACTTGCAGCACCCCGAGATGGGACGCAAGGCGACACGCGCAGCTGGGGATGTGCTGCGCATCCGTACATGCACGCGGCATCTGTACACACACACGCACGTACAAGCCCATGACCGATACGCCGCCCATCGGCTTATGTCGTCCAGTGCTATGCTCGCGCCCTGCGCAGAATCAGAAGGCAGAACGGAAACGGCAGGGGCTTCCAGCCAGACGGGACAATCAAAGCCGTCGGCGTATGATGCTGTGGGCAACGAGTGTTGTCTAGTTCTGGGTGATGCGTGATGCTGCTACAGAGACCGTCATACGGGCTACTACGCTACATCTGCGAATACATGGCATGGCCCTCGATACTAGCAAGCGTGTGGCTGCCAGACAGACTACGAAGCACACCGACTATCCTGCCTCGCGGCAGCCATGGCATGCCTCGGACACGCACGTACGTGTCCTCGACATTATCAGGCTCATCATCATTTATCTCAGTCTGGTCTTGGTGGGATTCACTGGACATCCAGATCTCGCTGGTGGGAGATTTTCACGTCAGGCCCACCGCGCCCGTATCCACCGCGTCCACTTCATCTTGCCTGTCCGTCGACCCTGCGGCCCTCAAACCCTGAGCAGGGCGGTCCTCTGCCCTCGTTCTTGTCTGTCCCGTTCTTCAACGGCCTTCGGACGGCGGGGACAGCTCGCGCAAGACGAAGCTTCGGTGGATCTGGCGTTCCAGGGAGGTTCCAGGCTCCGGCCCAGTCAAGACCACTTGGTGACACCCGCTGCGCCCCGGAAACTGTGGGCTGCCTTCTGGATTTTAAGGTGTCTGGCCAGCTTCCCACGGTGGACATCACGTGTATTTTTGGAGTCTCTGGTCGGGAACGCTTGGAGCCGTTCCCAGGACACGCGACGATGGGTCTGGGATGGGAGGTGAGGGGAGACTGAGAGGAGGGGATGGAGGTAGGGCCATGTACCGCAGGTACCTCTGGTCTCGGTCATCAACACGCAGCGTGCCGAGTACCTCACGCCGCGTGTCTCTTGGGGCTCTCTACCGCGTCTGGACTCTTGACCTCACCACCTGTCATGCTCCTCGGCCTGCCTCGAAGGTACACGACACGACACGACACGACACGACATGGCACGGCGGGAAGATTCACCTTGCGAACCTTGCCATGCGCCTTGTGCCAGGTAAAGAAAAAAATAGGTAAGTACCGAAGGACCCGACGACGGCGAGGACCTCCGACCAGCAGCGCTGTCGCTGTTTTGTGTCCCTTGGAGTTGTCTTCACCTGGGTCCTTCATCTCAGCCGTGTGCCGACCCCAGGTACCCGGTACCTTAGCACACCGACCAGACCAGGGCCTGCAATAGCCCTTTTCTCTCTCGCACATTTTCTGGAATTGTGCCCCGAGAGACAAGCACCACACCAACACTGTTACCGCTCGTACAAAGCATCAACACGACCAGAAGCACGGCGTGAGACAAGACACCAGAGGAGATTTCCGGACCCCACTCGAGCGCTAAGCGACGAGACGTTGAGGCCGAGGGCGCGGGCGGGTTTCGGTCGGCTCGAGGAAGGGAAGCATCCCGATGTGCATGCCTGGGACCCTGCTGCATGTTCATGCTCATGGCGATGTGCATCCAATCTCGCACTAGAACCGAGACACCTTAGCTAAGGCAGGGTATTCACGACGGCACCCTGGGTGATGCATAGCTACCTGGTGTGTGGCAAGGGTACCCGGCACGCCGATCCCTCATCCAGCTTCGTCCCAGGCCCTGTGGTCCCCCTCAGCCGGTGTCTCTGGTGGTCGAGAAAAGCCGTCTAGCGTCGCCGTCGGGTGGCTTTTTTCTGCTCTTCACGCTGTTTTTCTGCCCAGCCTCTCCAAAGCCGTACCAGGAGCCCACCTGCTGGGACCGACGGCGCCTCGCAGCTGCATTTCGACCTCTTTTGGTGCGTCTCCGTCGACCCGTGCCGATAAGCAGCAGTACATTCACCACCAACTGTACCGTGCCGTACCGTACCGTACCTGCGCGGCGGCGGCATCGATCGTGCTTCGAGAGAGTGCGGCGACTGGCAGCAGCTCGTCCCGTCGCTATTCGTCAGACCACGTGCGCCGACGGGATACACTGAGGTACCTGCCCTTCCCCTCCAGCACGTCTGTCTGCCTCTGCTCGTCTTGTCCTCGCCCCCTGCTGCTTGCTTGCTGTGTGTGCTCAGGACAGCATCCCGGCCCGGTTCAGCAGCTGCCTACTGGCAACAGAAGGTACTCGGGCGCCCCTCGGACAAGCGCGGCCGCGGGCGAGGAGCTCTTACGGATACAAGCATCGATTCACCTCACCCCCTCCGACAATAAAGGCACCATACCCTACACCCTACCGCCCTAGGGTCTCTCACCTCCAATCTGAAGGGGCCTGGAACAACCGCCGAGAAGGGGGGTGGATCACTAAATCATCACTAAACACACCACCTCGACCTTCTTTTCCCTGGGCCTACCTCACCTCAACCTTCCAAACTTCCCGTCCCGTCCACTGCGAACCAGCCCAGACCAGGCCAGGCCTGACCAGGGCACCGTGTCCCTGCACATTCGACACTTTTGTCCATCTCTCCTCGGCCATCCTGAGCATATCACACTCTCTCGCCCGCTCACGCAACCCCAGCTCCCGACTTCCGTGGCATCTGCGGAACAGCAGACAGACGGCGAGGAGAGAAGAGAGAGTGTGTGACAGAATCAGATTCAGAGCCAGAGCAGGACTGCGCGCCATCTCATCATCTGGCAGCATATCCCGGCCAACGCAGAGCAAGCCTCAAGCCCCGAAGCTCACGCACCCAACCCCGGGGATCAAGGAGGCAAAAAAATCAGCAGAGGCGCCAGTCTTACCTCCAAGGTATCCGGCTCCGATACCTCGCCTTACCTCACCGTCCATGCCTTGCCTTACCTTGTCATAGGCGAAGCAACCGTACTGGCTGGACTGCAACTAGACCATACGGCACCGCACCGCCGCACCACACACACACACACACACACACACACACACACACACACACACACACACACACACACACACACACACTCACTCACACACACTCACACACACAACACACGCACACCCCAAAGCAGGAAGCTTGGATCAGTGCAACTAGCAATTTTGGTCTCTTTTTTTCGTCAATCCATTTTTCCTTTCTCCTCTCCAGCACTTCCTTCTTCACTTGCTACTCCCATCACATCCAGAGCTTTTGTCTGCCTCCATTGCAGACATTCTCGAAACCGCATTTCGGACTCGAGCAGACCAGGCCGGTCAGGAGAGACGGTCGTCCGTCGTCGGTTACAGCACCGTAGCAGCTGCTACATACCTCCACCAGCGAAGATCGGCCAACAACAAAACGCCTGCAGCTTCGCTTCTTCTTCCTTTGATCCGTCGCTCGCTTTCACCTGCGTCCACGCCACACCCCCCATCCAGTCCTCGCGCGCAGTCACAGCATGCATGGCCCGCGAATGACTCGACACCAGTCAGAGTCAAGGTCAAGCAGCACAATCCAGGTCCGAGGCAACCCCAGGCGCGCCCGGGTCCGTCGATGAGAAGAGCAAGGTTGACCACCCACACCGGTCTGAAGCTGTAGCTATAGCTGCCATCACTACTGCTGCTGCTGCTGCTGCTGCTGCTAAGAGAGCAACTCGCGCCAATCGCCCTCGAGCTCGAGCTTCAAATTCTCGAAGCCAGCCACTGCTGCTGCCGCCGCATAGCTGTGGTGTGCCGCCGTGTGTGCTGCGCTGCGCTGTGCAGTGTTCCTCGCTTCGCCTGGTCACCGTTTGCCGCTACCGCACCCATCCCACGCCGGTGCCGAACGGAGATTTTTCTGGAACTTTTGTAACTTACGGCACAAATGGCCGCCGCGACCACCTCTCCCCCGGAAATGGGCGCGGCCACCACCAGCTCAACCACCACCACGCTGCATCCCAACGCCAGTCTTGCTGCCGTTGCTCCCATGGGTCCGATGCCACCCGTCAGTCCGTACGAGACGTCACCTTCTCAACCTGCTCACCAGACTCTCAGCTCCGCCGCTCCGGGGCCTACGCCAACACCAGGCCCTTTGTCTGCGTCGGCCCCTCTACCTGCGGGCGGCCTGTCAGCAGCCTCGGCGGCGACACAATCGGCATCGCGCAGTGTTAAGCGACCGCGGCCCGTCAAGTCGTGCACCGAGTGTCGGAAGCGCAAACTAAGATGCGACCGGAATCTCCCCTGCTCCCAGTGTCAAAAGTCGCACCGCAACTGCAAGTATGCTGCCGAACAGGACTCGTCCATGCTGTCCGACGGCTCCGACGCCGAGGTTGGGGACATGCAGCGGCCGCCAAAGAGGAATTGCATTCCCACAAGCACGACATCGGGGCCGCACCCTCCCGAATCGTCTTCATTCGTCCCGCTGCGCAACGGAGAACAGACGGGCCATTCTGCCCTAGAAGAGCTTACATCGCGACTGGACCGCCTGGAGAAGCAGTTCGCGATCAAGAGTCCGGCAGGCACGGAGTTTAGCGGGGCCGGTCACCGTCTACCGCTATCTCCCGAGACGATACGAGGGCTGACAGTCAAGAGGGGCGCTTTGAGAACGCGTTTCTTCGGTCAGAATAGCGTACGTGTCTTGCTAAACCTGGTAACTACTACCCCTAACCCGTAGCTCCCCTAGATCGTGCCCCTAACCCTTCCCTCCCAGTTCGACGACGCCAAGGATTTCATGGCAAACCAGTCCAAGATCGACGGCATCCGCGACATCATGTATGGCTTGCAGGTGCTTCACAAGAGGATGAAGGAAGAATACCGCAAGTCCTTGTCGCCAATCTCCGTCTTTGCCGACTCTGTGATCCCTGTTCAGAAGCGCATGCAGGACATTCTCCCCAAGAAGAGTGTTTGCGACAGGCTGTTGGCCTCTTACATCGACACATCCGAAACTATTTACCGAATGATTCACGTACCCACCTTCAAGGAGCAACACGAGCTGTTCTGGGAGGGCAAGCTGCCAGGTGACGCCTTTCTTCCCCAACTCCTCGCAGTATTGTCCATCGGCTCAAGATTCGAGACGAAATCGAAAGGACTCGGCCACGAGCGTGTGGAGGGCGTGCATATTCCCACAGCTTGCGCGCTGGTCAGGTCATGGTTGGACGGACTGAAGGGCAAGCAACTGGTTGACTTGACGACTTTGCAGACGGAGATTTTGCTGGTCCACGCGCAGAGAATGACGACGCCAAGGCCGCAAGATTCATGGGCGCAGCTGGGATACATTGTACGGATGGCCATGACGATGGGCCTGCACCGGGACCCGTCCGAATTCGAACCTCGAGTCCCCGTGTTCTTCGGCGAGTTGAGGAGACGACTTTGGTTTACGATCTTGGACATGGATCTACACTTGTCACTGGCATGTAACCTCTCATGCCTGGTTCGTGATGGGGACTTCACATGCAGACCGCCACGAAACCTCGACGACGCAGACCTGTTTTTCGATATGAAGGAGCTGCCGCCAAGCAAGCCCATTGACCAACTTACCGACAACCAGATGCAGGTTTACGCTGCCATGACTTTAGGTGTCCGGATGCAAGTTGCCCACTTGATCAACCGCGTCGATTCGATCCGGGACCACAGCGAGGTTCTCGAGGTGGGAACGAAGCTGGATCGGTTCTTGGAGGACATCAACTATTTGTTCCCGCGCCACGGCATCCTAAACGAGGTTGAAAAGAGCAAGCAGTGGAGGTCAAGGGTCATTCTCGACATGCACGTTAGACGCCCGTTGTTGGCTCTTTACCGCCCGTTTGCGTTGGGGCTACCGGACGCGCCGTCTCAGATATCGAGAGCGTACCTACGGTCCTCGATGGTTATAATGCGCTACCTCGACGAGCTTGACCCTCTTCTCACGCACTTCCAAGACATCAGCGACATGTACCACATGGTGCTGAAGAAGGACATTCTGCAGGCCGCTTTCAGCGTGTGCTTCTACATCAAGGCGGCTGTCGAGTCGCACGCCAACGGCAACACTTTGGGGATCTCCTCGACCGTTGCTATGTCACCGGATCCTATGGACGATGGTGTGGCGTTCAGCACCGAAACCTTTGCGCTCTGGTCGCCGTCGCGGTTGATCAAAACTGTGGAGAAGACGCTCAACTTGCTCGTCCGCAACGTCGGCGGAAACGACGTGAAGGACATCGTCGCGCTCGCCGTTGTGCTGGCCTCCGTGCAGTTCACGAACCAAGAGCAGAAGCTGCAGGACATCAGACGCAAGCTTCAGGGTGTGCTCGATGCCTGCAAGGCCACCACCAACACCAATCCCGAGAAGATGTCCCTGCCCGTGCCCGTGACGAATCCAGCCGACCCCATGGACCCGTACATGCAGACGAGAGCGCCATTCATGTTTCACGCGAATGCGTCGGCGGCTGCGGTAAGTGACTACGGCGGCTGGGTTCTTTGGGATGGCTGGGACTGGGCTGATGCGTGGTCGGCAGACTCCGGATGATTATGCTGATTGGGACCTGGATTACTGGAACCCAATGATACCAGGACCTTCCTAACAACATGCGGGGTCGAGGACGGGACCTGATCCAGGAAGTCTGATAACCCCAACGAACACCCGCGCCATTAGGCATGGCGTTCTCGGGATGGGATTAGTGGGACATGTAAGATCGGCACACGACGGCGGCATGACATTGACGGGACTGCCGAGCCTTTTACGGGACGGGATAGCGATAGTCTACGACGACGTCGTTTCACGAAACGGTAACAGCCAATCACACGCCGGACTGGCCGAAGCTCATATGCCGATTACGAGCGTCGGCAGACCTAATCAACAACTGTATTTCTGCACACCTTTGCGTGGAACAGTAGGGCATGCTGGGTAATGGAGGCCACGGCCATCCCAGCAAGGGGAACTCGACATACGAAGAAGCCCTGAAGGTTTGGGAAAAGCATACGAAAGAAACCTGTAAATATACTGCACCGACGATACCAACAAGCAGCGGAGGACACCAAAAAAGGAGGGCATGGGTGGCGTTTCCCAGCATGCATTATATTATACGAGGCTTTACCAGCCCCATTTTCGTTTTCTGACTCAATAAGATAACATGGTGACACGCTCTTGACGATACAACACCGGGCCGAATACGAATCCAGCCGAACTAGTTTGTGATAACTGGCGCAGTCCGATTCCAATCCGGCTTCTCCACCGCATCAACCATGAAGACGGCAACGCTGCGCCGGGTGATCTTAGGCACCCAACTTACTCCGTTACCGTTGTCGAATACCTTGACGGGTAGCGCCTCTCCCTCGGTAAGTAAGGGCGGCCTCACCATGACCCAGTCGACGTTTTTGCCCTGCTCCCCGGTGACCAGCGCGTCGACGGCGTCGTGGTCATCGACGGTGTGCTTCATGTTGGTGTAGTCGAAGAGGACCCGGACTGGGAGGATGAGGCTGGAACGGCTGGCGCCGGCGCCCTGCATGTTGTTGATGACGATCTTTCGGGTCCGGGGTGAGTCTCGCATGGCTTGGAGGGCGTTGCGGACGGAGTCGTGGATGAGCAGGTCGGGTGTGTCCGGGTGCAGGGCGGCGAAGGGGGAGTCGGACTGGCGGCGAGGGTTTAGGGCGACGACGACGGCGTCCGGGGTGGCGGGTTCGCGCATGGCGACGTGCATGTCTTGGAGGGAGAGGGGTGTTCCCGCGACGAGGGTGAGGTTTGGTTGGGGCGGGAGGGCGGAGGGGT
Source organism: Colletotrichum tropicicola (assembly GCA_025962755.1). Lineage (NCBI taxonomy): Eukaryota > Fungi > Ascomycota > Sordariomycetes > Glomerellales > Glomerellaceae > Colletotrichum > Colletotrichum tropicicola. The sequence goes on along the minus strand of JAOWMA010000013.1, from coordinate 59,001 downwards.
CGCGGACGAGGGCGGTCACGGTGTGGCCGCGGCACAGGGCCTCCGCGAGGACCAGGGTGCCGTTGCGGCCTGTTGCGCCGAGGATGAGGATGTGCATCTTGTGATGGTGATATTGGAGGATGTAAGTGACGTTGAAGCTGCGATGCCGATGAGACTGGTACTGATGAGGATGATGGAATATAGCTCCATGACAGTCGACTACCCAAGGCATCTTATATACGCGCGCCTTGTCTCTCAGTCGTTGATCTAGAGGAATCTTACCACCCATCTTCTCGTTGCTCCGTCGGCCGAGTGGCTCGTGTTTCTGCGCAAGCCTTGTGTCTCCTCCGTGTATCGGCCGAGAGAGCTCAGCCCCGGGCGGCGCAAAAGTCCGGAAGCTTACCAATCCGTCATCATCCCCCCCTCAGACGGAGCCGAGCACCGAAGGCCGTCCCGGCCGGAGCTTATAGACGAGTCATTGGTGATTAGGCGTTTAGCCGCCGCACTCTATCTCGAGATAGGTTAGAGCGGCATGTTTGGTGTGGTGTGCGCGTGTGTGCTGTGGATGGATGCTGTGCAGATGGATGTCAGCATGAGGTCAGCAGGGGCGGCAGCGACAGCGACAGCCTTACAAAGACTGGTGTTTTTTTCTTTCTTTTGCACGTACGCCCCCGCCCCCCCTTGCGGCTTGTTATTATTGCCCGGAAGGTTTATAAAGGTTCGTCATCGTCGTCGTGGTTGGACAGCAGGGAGAGGTCATCCAGGTGTATTCTTTGGTTTGGAAATGCGATAGGGGCTTGGCTCTTCGAGGTTGGGTGGAACTGTAGGTTCGCTAGCTGCCGCAAATGCCGGGCCCACTCGGCCGAGTGGGGGCGGGGGAATGGTTCACACGCATGCGGTGAGGAGAGTTGTCGGAGCGCCGAGGAGGAGGGGGTGTGAAGGACAGGTGGTGCGGGTAGTTAGGGAAGGTGCAAGATCAGAATGCTCTGATTCAGAGTTTGGGGTCGCAGGAGCGGGTGTGTGAGCGAGTGAGTGAGTGAGAGTGTGTACCTCGTGCATGTGTGTGGAATCTCGCTTTACACACATACGTTGAGCGAATATGCTAAATTCGGGGCGCAGGCAAGAGGCGGGCATTTAGCCTATCGGTCTCGCGAACGGACACGGAGAGAGAGAGAGAGAGAGGATCAGGGAATAAGGGGGAGTTCGCCGGGTGGGAAGGACTCGGCCGGGCGCCGGGGCGGAGATACGGAGACTAAGCCCGATTAGGTGATTCGTACTGATCTCGGCCGAGAAGTGGAGACCCGGGAGGTGGCGCAGGTGAGGCCGGAGCCGGATTGGGTGTTTCCACGTCTTTCGGGGAGGGATGCAGCAGATGGCGCCGCGAGAAGCTGACAATGGACGGCTTGGCCAGGCAGCGACGAGATGAGGGATCACGAAGGCGGAGGGGATGATGGGCCGTCGGGGGAGGGAGGATGGGTATAAAGACGTGGTGAGGCTGTTTTGGTTGAGACAAGTAGGCCAACAGATTCATCACTCACCCGTCACATACTTCATTATATTACCTCATAAAACCATCACAATGTCTACTCCCCAAGACGACGTCGCCATCATCGGCGGCGGCATCGCAGGCATGGCTCTCGCGCTGGCGCTCGCATCGCACTCCATCCCGTCGACCATCTACGAGATGCGCTCCGAGACGCCGCAGCCGCACCACGCCGGCGGCGGCATGATGCTCTGCCCCAACGCGCTGCGCATCCTCGACGGGGTGGGTCTGTATCAGCCACTGCTCGAGCACGCCTACAGCTTCGACTACGTCTACTACAAGGACGGCAACGAGGCGACTGTGGACCGGTACCCGATGGGCGGCAAGGCCGAGTTCGGGTACGACGCGGTGCGCATCTTCCGGCAGGAGCTGATCGAGGTGCTGACGCGGGCGTGCCGCGCGCGCGGGGTGACGATCGCGCACGACAAGAAGTTCGTGGGCGTCGTGGGCGAGACGGAGACCGGGGTGGAGATTGAGTTCGCGAACGGCGAGCGGCGGACGGCGGGGCTGCTCGTCGGGGCGGACGGGCTCCACTCGCGGGTGCGGAGCGGGTACGTGGCGCCGGAGGCGAAGCCCGGGTTCGTGGGGCTCGCGGCGCTGACGTTCGCGGCGGCGACGGCGGAGCTGCGGGTGCCGGCGGACAAGGACTACAAGTTCCCCGTGAGCGTGGCGAGCAGCAACGGGGTGTTCGTGCTGGCGCCGCAGGGGGCGGACGGCGGGGAGATGCTGGCGGGGACGCAGGTGCCGTTCGACGAGGCGCGGGCCGGGCGGCGGGACGCGCTGCTGGCGGACAAGGAGGGCCTCAAGGCGCGGCTGCGGCGGGACGAGGGGGCGTGGCCGGACGTGGTGCGGTCGGCGCTCGAGGGGATCCGGGACGAGACGATGAACGTGTGGCCGTTCTACATGCTGCCGGCGCTGGAGCGGTGGGCGTCGGCCCAGGGGCGGGTGGTGGTGCTCGGGGACGCGGCGCACGCGATCCCGCCGACGACGGGGCAGGGGGCGTCGATGGCGCTGGAGGACGCGGCGAGCCTGGCGCTCGTGCTGAGGCGGACGCGGGAGAGCGGTGGGAGGGTGCGATGGGAGGACGGGGTGGTGTTTTGGCAGGGGATCCGGAGGGAGCGGCTGGGGCAGCTGGTGGTGCTGACCAAGAAGCTGAACAACAAGCGGTTGCCGAGCCAGGAGATGGCCAAGCTGCCGCGGGAGGAGATTTGGTTCGACGAGGGCGAGGGGCAGATGAAGTGGTTGTACGTGCCGGAGATTGAGAAGCGGGTGGAGGAGTGGGTGAGAGGGCAGCTGTGAGTGAGTTGTGACGATTTGACGCTTAGTGTTTTCACTCAATTAATGAGCTTACTTGATAACTCACTCACTTAATGAAAATACTCACTCGATGAAGACACTCACTCGATGAAGATACTCACTCGATGAAGACACTCACTCGATGAAGACACTCACTTGATGAAGACACTCACTCGATGAAGATACTCACTCGATGAAGACACTCACTCGATGAACTCACTCACTTGGTGAAGACACTCACTCACTCACTCACTTAGACTCACTTAATGAAGGCACTTGGTCAGTGCACTTGTTGTGGCTGATGAGGCTCTTTTGCAGCAGTAAGCAGTACCTTACTAAAGACGCAGTGATCTTAGTTATCTAATATCAACATCACACATGTGAGATCAACAACTGTACGGAAATAGCATGATTGCCGCTGAATCACCCCCGTCGAGTCAGTGGCCGTGAGCTCCCTGTCGCAGCGCCGACGAAAAGGTTACCAGAACGAGTGACGCTGCTACGGGGCCGATTTACCTCGGCAAGCCATCTGATTGGGCGGAAAGCCAGATGGTACAGCACAGCTCGCCGTTGAGGCGCCCGGGGCCTCGGCATTCCGCACCTTCGAGACGCTGTTTCCCCGCATGGAACGCTTCCCACAGCGTGCTTGGCCGCTAGAACAGGGGCGCGGAGGCGCGGAATTGGGGCCGTGGGGAAAACCTGGAGAAGCTCATCCCGCGGCCGTGAGGGGGAGGCGAAAGCTTGCAACCTCACCTCGTTCACCTGCCCGGAGCACATGTTAGAGAGGTAACTCGCTTTTGCCGTGGGGTATATTACCAAAGACCCTGTTGTTTTGTCTCTGCAGCAGTTGTCTCTCATACACCACTTGTTGCGACCGCGTACCCAAACACACCAACTTACGACACTTGACAACCAACCACCACGATAGCTTCATCCCAAACATCAAGACACAAGAAACAAGCCCCCATCATGGCCCCCCGACAGAAACGCGAAAAGGCGCCCTGCTACGTCCTCGGCGTCGGCATGACCAAGTTCATCAAGCCCCGCGGCAAGGTCGACTACACCGAGCTGGGCTTCGAGGCCGGCGTCAAGGCCATGCTGGACGCCCAGATCAACTACGACGACGTCGACCAGGGCATCGCCTGCTACTGCTACGGCGACAGCACCTGCGGCCAGCGCGTCTTCTACCAGTTCGGCATGACCTCCATCCCCATCTACAATGTCAACAACAACTGCTCCACCGGCTCCACCGGCCTCGCCATGGCCCGCAACTTCGTCTCGTCCGGCGCCGCCGACTGCGTGCTGGTCGTCGGCTTCGAGAAGATGATGCCCGGCTCGCTGCAGAGCTTCTTCAACGACCGCGAGAACCCCACCGGGACCACCGTCAAGATGATGGCCGAGACCAAGGGCTTCACCAACGCGCCCGGCGCCGCCCAGATGTTTGGAAACGCCGGACGCGAGTACATGGAGAAGTCCGTCACCTCTTTTGTCTCTCTCTTATATCACCATGCTGACTAACTGGCCCAGATACGGTGCAAAGCCCGAAGACTTTGCGGAAATCGGCCGCATCAACCACGAGCACTCCACCCGCAACCCCTACTCCCAGTTCCAGGACGTCTACACCCTCGAGCAGATCATGAAGGCCCCCGAGATCTTCGCCCCGCTGACCAAGCTGCAATGCTGCCCGACCTCGGACGGCGGCGCCGCGGCCGTCCTCGTCTCGCAAGCCTTCCTCGATGAGCGCCCGCACCTCAAGGACCAGGCCATCCTCGTCGCCGGCCAGTGCCTCGCCACCGACGCGCCCTCGCTCTTCTCGCGCTCCGCCATCGACCTGATGGGCTTCGAGATGACGCAGCACGCCGTCCGCACCGCCATGGGCGAGGCCGGCGTCACCCCGAAGGACGTCCAGGTCGTCGAGCTGCACGACTGCTTCTCCGCCAACGAGATGATTGTGCTCGACGCCCTCGGCCTCGCCGAGCCCGGCAAGGCGCACGAGCTCGTGCGGCGCGGCGACATCACCTACGGCGGCAAGTATGTGGTCAACCCGTCGGGAGGTCTCATCTCCAAGGGCCACCCGCTCGGCGCGACGGGCATCGCGCAGTGCGCGGAGTTGGTGTGGCACCTGCGTGGGTGGGCGAACAACCGGAGCGTCCCCGGGACGAAGGTCGCGTTGCAGCACAACCTCGGTCTCGGCGGCGCCGTCGTCGTGACTGTCTACCGCCGGCCGGACGGCAAGGAGGCGCCCAAGGTCGACTCGGCGACTGTGGGCCGGGTGAACAAGCTCGGGTACAACCCGGCGGTGGAGGCCAAGGGGTTCACGGCGCAGCAGGCGGCGAGCGTGCGCAGCCGCACGAAGAAGAGCGACTGGGCGCTGCAGGACACGGAGGAGAAGGTCGAGGCGCGGTTCTGAGCGGTGGCTGTGTATAGTTATGAGTGAACGTGAAGGCTATCGACGGTCTCTTATGTTGATCTAGTTAATTAAGCCAGCTGTCTAAAACAGGTCATGTCTTCTTGTTGACTTCATACGTTAGCAAGTAGACTGTGTATTCACCCTGGCCACCCCATTTCGAATCGTCTTGGACCACGCGATGGACCTCCTTGAAACCCAATCTCAGGTACACATTGAGACCGGCGTGGAACGCCAGTATGAAGAGGTCAACACCCAGCTCCTTGGCCTTCTTGATACCGCTCTCTACGAGTGCCGTGGCGATGCCTTTGCCCTTGTTTTCGGGGTGGACTGCGAGATAGTCCAGACCTGGGATGAATGAAGTCAACAGGAAGTTTGGTGGGTGGTTGAAGAAACTGAAAACCACCTCCAATGCGGGTCGGTCCACTCACTCAAGTACGGCTTCTCGGCCAAAATGCGACGCTTGATCCTGACGCTCTCGTCGTCTATGCCCTCCATGTCAATCGGCTCCCACCACGCCCCGTCGGCGCGCTCCTTCAGCGCCCGCCTCTCCTCGGCGCTCACGTCCGGGATCTGCGCATCGGCCCACACGGCGGCGGCGGCCCCGTCTCCGTCTCCGGTCTTGGCAAGGCCGGCCGGCAGCTCCCACCGCGCGTAGCCGACGAGGGCGCCCGTGTCCGGGTCGACGGCCTTTTCGTGGCGCAGGGCGTCGCGGTTGCGGAGGAGGTTGTTGGGCATGCGCATGGCGCACTGCTCGACGAGGTACTCGCGCGTGATGTGCTTGGGCCAGAGGAGGATCCAGTTGGGGTCCGTCCAGAAGGCGGACATGTTGTTGCGCGCCAGGGCCGGGGCGTCGGCGAGGGCGCAGGGGCGGATCTGCCAGGAAGTTAAAGTCATTGTCAAGTCCGGGTGTGGTGTGGTGTGTTGGTTTTGATGGTTTGGATTGAACTTTGGTGTTGGACGGGAAAGGCGACGGCTAGGGGGGTGGTCGGAATGAAGAGGCGATGTCGTGCATGAGGCCAGTTGGCAGGATCCATCTCGATTGATCTAGGTTCGGCGGGGCCCCGGATTCCCGCCTCGGCTAGGTGGGTACCCTTGGCCTCCATGTCCATGGAGGGACGGAAGCTCGCGAGGTGTCGATTTCTCGCCACGCCCCCGGACGGGGACAGTCTTGCGGATCTGAAGGACGTCATTTTAAAGTCTCCGTGGAACGCGCGGGGGATGTGACTGAGCGAGCCGAAAGTCCGGATGTGATTACTATTTCTCGGGCACCGGAAGCCCGAGAAACAGATGATCTTCGGGGACTACATCGTGGGAAGCTCCGGCGGTCATTTGTCAACTCCAGAGCAACCCACTCAGTTCAAATCATCTCGAGGAGTATTGGAATACCATCCAGACACCCCCTCAAGTATCGTGTACTTCTCTCAAATCTGCCCTCGAGTTACCGGGTTTGGAAGCTTCTAATGATGGGTTGCATCGCCGTGAGACTTGACGACACCAACATCTATAAGCTTCTTGACAATGGCACGTCCATTGTTACAGTCCTTCATCGCTACTGCTTCCCAAGCCGGGATCACGGAAGGCTTCTTGGTAGAATCACATGTTCCTCCTCCCGGATTATGATGGCAGGTTGCTCACGACCACTTGACCGGTCTTGGGCGATGGGTGCCAACCCTTCTGGTCCGGTCCATGTCTCTGTCGTTTCAACATTGGGGATTTTCATGGCCACCGCTACTTTCGTGAAGGTTTGCAACTATGGCAGAAATAGCTAGCGCCCAGATGAAAGAGATGGAGAGGTGGTCAAGGTTAAGACTATCGTGAGCGAGTGCTCGACTGACATCATATGTGGGGATTCGATCCAAAGGACAACTAGACGGATTCTGTTGATTGAAGCTTTCGAAGACCGCGATTTTGCCTAACTTGGCGGAAGGAATGGGATATAGAAAGCGATGGGCAAGCTGCGCCAGGGACCAACGTTAGTGAGTTGTCACAATCGTAGTGATTCAGTGAATTTTCCCAAGTCAGGGAAATAAGCAACCATGCGTGTCAGCGCGGCCGGCCTCTATTGCCGGCCGCTCTGTTGACCTATGAGCACGTCACTTATGGCGAGTGTTGACCGAAGCTGTTACCGCCGCCGGTTATCATGTTCGTTGCTGTAAAAAGGCTCATCGCCCATTGTTAAGTCAAAAGCTTGGTGAATGGCAGGCGAGGGCGGAAATGAAACTCGACTTCCCGCGATCCATTCGTGCCGCTTGCTGTCGAATTTATTAACGCCACTTGCTCAAGGACCCTTCAGCCGAACAGGGCTGTGAAATAAACAGGTTCCCAGCCAAACTGCCTCCCATTCGAATTTTGCCACTAGCCACCATCTCCAAGTCGCCGAGGCATGATTAGGGTAAGAAGTGGTCCTTGAAGACGCAGTTTAGACCCGGGGTATGCAGCAGGGCTGAGCAGAGAAAGTGAAGATCGCCCATTCCGTCATTTACGTTACTCAACACACTGCAGCCCGATATGTCGGAAATCTATAGAGCAAAGAAATACGACAAGAGTAAATGCTTTTGTCCGGAATGGGTTACCGACGTCATGATCAACGGTCTCGCCAGAGGACTCCAATTCGAACCAAAGAACACAGCCCTGGTGAATCCTGTTAAGCCGTTCTACGAAACACTCAATACGAATCTTTCTTCCAGCTCATATTCCCAAAGACACAAGACCAGTGTCTCGGGCGATGCGGGAGGAGGGCCAGAGTTCAGCACTAGGAAGACCAAGCCATGCCCGGGCCGCGCGCCGAGCCGCAACGTACCCCGCAAGACGTCGATCCATGTCAGGGCGGTGAGGCGTCCCTCAAATGCCTTGCGGAGTGCGGACGTAGGGCTGCTCCTGTGAGACAAGATAGTCTTGGTAGTTGCCCGGCTGTCATCCGATGGATCCACCGCTCTAATGCTCATGGAAATCCTACGGCTTTCCAGTCATCATGAGAAGCGAAACATTCAAGTAATAGAGGGAAGCACGAGTGTCGATACGACTGCGTCCCATGACATGTGACTTTTCTACATGTAGCCGGGCGTCAAGGGGGACGAGAAAAAGCCTGGTGATCTTCGGCGGTGGCACTTTGAGTAGGCAGATTCATGTCTATCTTGTCTCGACCTGGAAGTCACTCCAGCGCCTCAATGCAAAGGTGTAAGGCCTTCGGCACCTTTGTTAGTAGAATCAAGCCACGGCCTTCTCCCACTATTATACCAGCTAGAATAGGCAGGTTAGCTAACATACATTGCTGTTCTCAGTACAATGCAACCGCAAGAACTCATGTTACTGTAGAAGGCGGTGCGGTCTCCCACCCAAAATTTGCTGACACTGCCGTGTTACCATTGAATTTAGAATCGATACAATTTGATCTTGAGGGCTTCAAGACCCTAAGACGGGGATGGGAAAGACAAGAAGCTACAACTTGTCAGTTTCATCCATCCGTTGATGCATACCCTCCGACAGAGCTGCACGAAACTGGTCCTTTTCTTCCTTGGCCGTCTTTGAAAATCTCAGCATTGACGTTCAAGCAACACTTGTAATACCTGATTGTGGCTGACAGCAGCACGTTCGGGAATATTTGCCGTCTTATGAAAAGACTTCTTGGTAATTCCTCCAAACTCAGACAAACCCCACCGAAACGTAATACGCAAAACAGCGGTATAGCGGGCTCCCACTTAGTGACTGGAACAAAACGAGACAACAAGACTTTTCCGATTCGCTCATTGGCTAAGAAATCCTATGTACTGAAGGCAACGATCCACCTTCGCGCTCAGCTGATGAGCAGTCAATACCAAGCGTAAGCTGACAGTAACATGGAGCAAATGAAGCACCTGATTACACGTTGCCGAGAATCCTGATCCCTTTCGTTATACCTTCCAGCCAATGAGACTTTCAAGCATTGCTAGGCTGACAACCTACTTGTGTCACATCAAGTGTTACAACTTCGTGGCTGGTGATGTACACAAACAGTAGGACTCTTGCTGTTGCTCTCTGTTGAAGTAGCTTCTCGTGGAATAGGTTGAATACATGAAAGACTTGCGTTCTCTCCTTTGGGACGGGTGTTTCCGAAAGTAGGAGCCATGACTGCCAATGAGTAGCCAGGGCGGATTGTTACATCTCATCGCCTGGGACAGAGGGGGTAAATTTGGATATCCCTGAGCTCTGTTCCTGTACGTCAGCTGGTCTTGGACGAAAGGGTTACCTACGACGATGAACGAAGAGATCAGCTACTACAGCTGAATCACAAGGGGTTTCCATGGCATGGATTCAATTATAAAAGGTCGACCTCTCTCTCCTCTCATCGCATCTCTCCTCCATCTCATCCTCATCAACTACTACTTCAGCAACCATAAGATCATTTAACAGCTCAACACTCATAAATCTTCCAAAATGCTTCTGAACAACCTCGCTCCTACTGCCCTCGCCATCTGCGCCCTCTTGGTGCCTACAGCCCTGGCAGCGCCCCAGGAGGTCGACCCCTCGATCCCGGATGTGCCCCTCGACGTGGACATCTCGAACCTGGAACTCGAGAGTGTCACTCCCGGCACCGAAGGTCTCTTCACCCGTGAGGAGGATCAGGTCTCCCCTCGGAACCTGGACATCACCCTGCAGTTCTACGCCAGAAACACTTGTCCCGGCGGGGGACCTCACCGTGACTACAGCAGGGGCGCCTGCATCCCCCTGTCCGAAAGCACCCGAGGTCTCAGGATCATCCGCGGCCCGCCTCGATGCTCCCGTAAGTACTATGATGTTTTGATTCCGTATTATTTTACTTGGATGCCTTCCCCAGCAACAGCTAACGTGATTCGTGCTATAGTGCTCACGTACGAGGACAACCGGTGCACCAAGACCCCGCGCAGAATCACCACGGGCGGGTGCTACGATATGCGCAAGAGGTGGTCTGTCAAGGTTGTGTGCTAGATGGCATTGATCTAGTCCTGTCTGGTGTGGCGCCTTACGCAGCCTTGGCGGATGCCCATGTGGTCTTTCTTACGTCCTTTCAACTCGATTACCGTCACTCACTACTTGAAATACACGCGCATAAGTAGCTACTAGTCACTCCTTGGAACAGAAAACTTAGCTCAATACACTCGTTACCATATTCAGCGTCTGATAATGTGCCAAATCCACCGGGTGGAGATGCTAGCGTCAGAACAAACGTGTCCCGGACGTGACGGAGAATCATAGTGACTCGTCAACCAATGCCTCAATCACAGGACCCAATTCAAGACAGACTTTGATGTTTTGAGTGAGACCCAATTCTCCAAAAGATGAGCGGAGTCCGGGTCGTCTCGTCTCGTCAAACAACAACGAAGGCCAGCCCTCATCATCAGGCTTTTGGATGGTTCTGACCGCGCTGCTTTTAAAATAATCAAATACATTTGAACCCCTTACTTTCTTAAGTACTAAGCTACCCCTGACAGGGGTATCTGTTCACTTGCAGGTTTGACGAATTCAATTATATGAGGAAACATGTCATATGAATCCTGACAATGGAGACAAATAAGTTATTCCCAGTGTTCGTCGCCCTCGCTCAGCTTTCCTTTCCGATCCCTAGGCACCTAGCCCCAATTAATCACGCGTATCCTCCCCGAGTACTCTAAATAGAGATTAAGTCTTAGGTTGATTAATTGAGGTCTCTTAGAAAGGCTCTGGAACCAGTTCGTGCTCTTTTCTGGCGATCTCCTTGGTTATCTTGGACCCTCTGAACCTCCAGCAAAGATCCACACGTTACCGTGGACTAGTACAGAGCGTCGCCTTACACAAGATTAGATCCAACAATCAAAGGAGGTTCGAGTGCAGGAGCCAGCCATACCCTTAGGATTTATCCGGCTTGCGGGCATATACTAGATGTCTGGTTGATGTTACCGCCTGTCCCTGTTCTTGCTCGAAGCAGAAAACTTACATGTCGATGGTCGGCTGCAGCCTGGGATCCCCGAGTGCCTGCCGCATTTCGTCCATCAAAATGTATATATTTGCAAACTCCCAGCCCATTACCTGGCGCAAGAGGAAAGTCCCGAATCCCTCAAGTGACGTGTCGAGAAACACCAGCTGACCCAATCCCACGTCCTTCAACTTTGGGTGCTTCGGCCAGCTTCCGATCGGGGTTCGCCACTTCTTCTCGACGATATCGACGAACCCTGCCGCCGCTAAATTTCTCGCTATGCCGCGGTTGCGATGTTGCCGCGCGGTCTTGCCCATCCGGTCGAATGCCTCAAACATGACGTCGCTCCACCTCTTGAAAGGATGTCCCGGGTCAAGGTTCGGCACGGCCTGGGACCGCACCTCGAAATCGGTCTCCTTGACCTCGATGTAGCCGGAGCCGGGCTTGAGGTCTTCAAAGGCCTGCGCGTAGGTCGCCGGCCAGTCGGAGACGCAGCCCTCGAGGTTGCGGATGTGGATGAAGTCGAAGTGGTTGGCGGGCCACATCCACGGCAGCTTCTCAAAGTCGTCGATGATGAACTTGCAGTTGGGGGGCACCCATGCCGGCTGGATGGGCGATATGTCGACGCCGACGACGTCGGCGGAGGGGTACTCGTCGGCGAAGTCACTGACTGGGGTGAGCTGCCTGTCTGATGTGGTCGTGGGCAAAACTCACATGGCCCAGATGCCGGTTCCAGTACCAAGGTCTAGTACCCTCTACGAGCAAGCCGATGTTGGTATTTATACACTCAGAAACGGATCGACGACGGGCATGCTCACCTGCGGGTTATTTCCAATAGGAGCAAGAAAGAGATTGTCATCGAAAAATAAAGTCATCCAATAATGACTTTCATAGTGAGCTACTTTTCCTCGGGACCGGGTTTGATAGATCTTGCTCACTTCATATCTAAGCCCCTGTTTTGCTTCTCGTCATTGGGTCCGTAGTAATCAGTCTTTTGGGTGTACGTTCGCCCATGTAGGCGCCGGTACTCGGATATGCTTTCGGTCAACGACTTGGTCGATAAAGCTAGACTGTCATTGGTGAGTACCTCCCCGGTTGCGGCGGCCACAAACCTACTCTGATGTGTCTCCCAGAGCTTCGTCGTCTGTTTCAAATGTAGGGTCCTATCATGGTTTACAGTCAGCTGAAGCCGCATTGTTCCGCACTGCCTCGAAGTGAGATCTATGAAAGACGAACAGCCGTGATCGGTTCTCCCGCGGGTCCCCCGGCAGCCCCGCCGCGGTTGGCGGCCGGAGGCGGGCCGTTTGGTGCCGTGAACTGGGTTTGACTCTCCCACATATCTTTGCCCGTGTTTAAAAGGTCTGAGATGCAAAAAGACAGAAAGAAGCTCGAGTTGGCTGAACCGCGAAAACCCCTCCTCTTAAGCGGTCACCGTTTGTTTGTTGGTTCGAACGTATGTCTGCAATCCTTCTGACAGGGGGGTTCATCCCGCCAATAGCGTCACTGGCGGCTGATTCGTGGACGAATGAGAAGCGCCCCGTTCGCCCACCGAGCTGCACCTTCTCAGCCGTTTCTGGAAGCGTGCTGATGTTGTGTTGGCCACATCATCTTATCGCCCAAAACAGTTGCGTCTGTTGGTCGGGAGCTCTTGGCAGAGTTCACAGAAAGGAAAAGGTGACGTTTTCATAGACAATCAAAGGGTCTAAGCTTGCATTTCTCACTTGATGCGTGTGAGGATTCCGTGGGAGTTGACGAGCAGTACGACACAACTGCATAGTTGCGCTCTGGCCAATACTTGCTAATCTTCGCGGGTAGAAGTCAACAGCTAACCTCTAGATCGGAGGGCTTCTACCCATGATAGGAACGCGTGCTTCACTCCCTCCATTTTTCTTCTTTCTTTCTTTTGATTTTGAGAAAAATGAAAAGAGACTTTGAAATTTTGAATAAAACTACAACTTAGGGATCGATGGCTTTTATTTTTTATTTTTTATTTTTTTCTTGGGATGTATGCACCCTGAGGTCGATTTTTAAACGCTATAATCACTAGAGAAAGTGCAACATCACCATCACCCCGCCTAGGTCATGCCGATGGTAGCTGAGCATGTGGATACTCTGGCAACAGATTGCGATGTTTGTGCAAAACTCCATGTTTACCACTTCCCACTAACCGTGTATCACTTCTCTTCTCTCATTTTCTGCACTGTAGGTATTTAACCCAGAAACCAGAGCAGATGCCCTGCCAAATAAGCAGATGATGAGAATAGTCAAAGTAGGCAACGGCGTCTCTTGCTCGTACGTGCTTCTTTATGAGAAGTTCAACAGTCTCACTCCCTGGCCCCTTTCCCCTCTAGTTGACCCCAAAATCAGTTCAAGACTTGTTCCCAGGCAGGTTGCATTTGTGCGATCCGGAAGAGCAGACAGAAAGACACTGCTGGCTGTTATGCTTGCGGGGAAAACTTTCAACACCTCACTGAAAGATCTGGGTTGATCATCAATCACAACAGCAATGGTTCTCTAGACTGCCGACGGAACTCGCAAAACGTGCCTGGCAGAACTGGCCACTGTTGACTCGAGGCGTTGATAGATGTTGAGCTGACTTTAACTTGTTGCTGATTGGATTGGGGTAACTGTCCTTGGCCACAGGTAGCTGTGCCCCGATACATCCATGCAATACTTGCGATGGCCTTTTGAAGTCTGATGAATTGCCGTGCTGGCAACATCCCTTTCTTGACTCGACAGAACAATTCACGCATAGCAAGTCGCGCAGGCCAGAAGCTTAGAGCTCGCGGACGAGGCGTTCTCCTTCTTTCGGCGCCGGAGACCGAAGGTTTACGACGGTAACCACAGGAAACCGAGAGGGGAACCGGCCGGCCCCGGGGGGGAAAAACCCCCCGCATCCCCCGCCGCCTTACCCCGAGTCAGCCCATGTTGCCCAATCTCAGAGAAAAAAGGAATACGATGCACGGGCTTGGAGATAGAGTGGCAGACGAGATGGGCCAATGGCAGAAACGGCAAAGAAAATCGGGTTGGATTCTGGTTCGACCACCCGGCCAAGCCTCCGCCGAGCAGCCCCGGAGCACGCCGAAGAGGCGCTGCGATTGGCTGGGTGGTGGACCCACATCGGCGAGCAGGTACCATCTTCAACGGCTTGAATCGGGCGGGCCCTTGTCAGCTGGCGACGGACCCCTGTCAGCTGCCTGATCCGGTCAGGTGGCCGGGCGGGCCATGCGACACTCTCGCACCTTAGGACCAACCCCCACCACCACCACCACGGCGGGCGCGCATCTGGACCACCTCACATGCGCCGCGCCGCGCCGTGCGAGTCGAGGACAAAAATGCGACACGGTCCGCCGTTCGTCTGAAAATTTTGATCTCAAGTTTTCGGTACTGTAACTGTTGTCGCCAGGCCAGAGTCCAGCACTCACTCACTCGTCCTCGTGCGCCCGAAACACACCACTGTTGCCTTCCAGCTTCTCACACACAAACAACACCATCGCGACGTCCGACCCCACGATCCGCCCAACGCCCGCCATGGCCGCCGCGCAGGACCTCCCGATGGACCTCCCCATCGTCGACCTCGACGTCTTCCTCAACTCCCCGCGCGACTCCCCCGCCGTGCGCGACGAGTGCGCCAAGGCCGCCAACGCCTTCATCACCTACGGCGCCCTCGTGCTGCACGACTCGCGCGTCTCCGAGTCGGACAACACCACCTTCCTCGACCTGCTCGAGGACTACTTCGCCCAGCCCGAGGAGGAGCTCCGCAAGGACGAGCGCCCCGGGCTCAGCTACCAGATCGGCGTCACCCTCGAGAACACCGAGAAGCCCAAGTGCGCCGTCGACGAGCCCTGCCTGCAGGTCATCCAGCGCCTGGCCCCCTCCGAGCGGCCCCTCGACATCGGCGCCCACGAGCCCGACCCCAAGTGCCGCTTCTTCTGGAGCATGGCCGAGAAGCCCCCCTACGAGACCCGCTTCCCCGGCCTCAACGCCCCGAACGTCGTCCCCGACGCCCCGCACATCCGCGAGCGCTGGCCCGCAGCCATGAACAAGTGGGGGTCCTCGATGAAGCAGGCCGTGACCGGCGTCGCCGAGATGGCCGCCGTCGGCCTCGGCCTGCCCGCCGACACCTTCACCGCCGCCGGCAAGTACGGCCCGCACCTGCTGGCGCCGACGGCCTCGGACCTGGTCAAGTACGGCAAGCAGGACACCATCCTCGCCGGCTTCCACACCGACCTCAACTTCCTCACCATCCACGGCCGCTCGAGGTACCCGGGCCTGCACATCTGGGCGCGCAACACGGGCAAGAAGATCGCCGTCAAGATCCCCGAGGGCAACTACCTGCTGGTCCAGGCCGGCAAGCAGATGGAGCACTTCACGGGGGGCCTGATCAAGGCCGGGTACCACGAGGTGGTGGTGAACGAGAAGACGCTGGCCGTGATCGAGCGCCGCAAGGCCGAGTTCCCCGACCGCCCGCTCGTGCGCATCTCGTCGACGTGCTTCTGGCACCTGTCGTCGGACGTCGACCTCGTCCCCGTGCCGCAGCTGGTGGAGCAGGCGAAGAAGGTCAGGGCGGAGCAGTTCAACCTCGGCAGGGACGAGGGCGAGGAGGTCAAGTACGAGGCCATGAAGGTTGGCGAGCAAGTGCAACAGTAAGTTGATCCCCAAAAACCCGGATGAAACGGAGTCTAACACGATTTCACAGAGAGCTGAAGCACATTGCCCTGATGGCATCAAGTTGAACTGGAACTAAACCAAAATAACTCGCTGTATTAATGTAATAATGTCATGACCCATCACATACAACGCTCCCCTTTTGTTTTTGTGTGAAATTTTACGCCTTGTAAAACCCCTCGCCCTCGGCGACGTCGACCCTCTCCTTGGCCACCCTGTCGACGGCCGCCTTGGGGTCCTCGTCGCCGTCCAGGTGATCGACCCAGGACGACGTGAAGCTGCCGCTCTCGGCGATGAGCGAGGCGATCTCGGCGACGCTCTGCCGGCTCGAGGTGCCCTTGGCGCCCTTGGTCTTGCCGAACTGGACCTTGCCGGCGGGCTCGTCGGTCAGCAGGCCGGGCCGCAGGCTGATGCCGACGAAGTCGGTGCGCTTGCGCGACTCCTCCCAGAGGACCTCGTCGGCGGCGACCTTGGCCTTGAAGTAGTTGGACAGCTTCTTGTTCTGCTCGAGGGCGTCCTGCCAGGCCTCGTCGGACCACCACGTCGGCTTGGTCTTGCGGGAGCTGAGGTAGGAGACGAGGATGAACTTGCTGATGGAGGGGGTCGCGACGGCGGCCTTGACGAAGTGGATGGCGGCGTCGCGGTCGATGAGGAAGGTCTGGGTGTGTGTTAGTCTCTTCCACCTTGTCTTGTGGAATTGAAGCTCGGGTTTGTTGATTTGAACATACTCTCTCCGGGTTGCCCTTTCCGCCAGCACCTGTGTACTAATGTCAGTGCGTGCCCACTCTCAAAACGTCATTGCGAATCATGACTCGCGCGAGGCAACTCACCTGCGCTCCAGACAATGGTGTCGGGCTTCACCTCGTCCAGAATGGCCTGGGCCTGCGACTGGTCCTTGACGTCCTCGATGCTCCTCACCAGCACGTTGAGCTTGCCGCCCAGGCCGGCGCCGAGCTTCTCAATGGCCGGGACCTGCTCCTGGGCGCGGATGACGCTCGTGACGGTCCACGACTTCTTGAGCAGGAGCGGGGTAAGGTACTGCGACACCTTGCCGTGTCCGCCGAGGATGAGAACGTGACGGCTCATGGTTGTTGTATTGTGTGTGTTGAGTTGAGTAGTGATGAAGTTGTTGTGAGGTGTTGTGAGAGGCTGTTGCTGCGAGAGGCTTGCTTGCTGGTGATGATCTCAAACGCCGTGGCACCGGTGCGGAGGCCCGACTGAAATACTCGGCCGTCATGCCACGGCTTTGAAATCATGTCTCGCTCCCCCGCTCGGTTACCTAACGCAACGATGACCGGGCCCGCCGGGGGGACGGTGGACTGCGGGGCACCGACGGCTCCAGTGTTTCTGGACGGGCTCGCCGAATGCGGGAGTCGGTGGGCAAAATTGCAGCAATTATCCCACGCTTCACGAGCGTCCCGCAGCGCGGTCACGTCACCGAC
Source organism: Colletotrichum tropicicola (assembly GCA_025962755.1). Classification (NCBI taxonomy): domain Eukaryota; kingdom Fungi; phylum Ascomycota; class Sordariomycetes; order Glomerellales; family Glomerellaceae; genus Colletotrichum; species Colletotrichum tropicicola. The sequence continues at coordinate 41,755 of JAOWMA010000013.1, read as the reverse complement.
GCGTCAATGACGTAAGTCCCGCAAGCTTATTTGGCCCCCGAAAGACCGATTCCCCACCAGCTCACTAATTGCTTAACGCCGAAGCACCTTGACAGGCACAAGGTGTACGTACCGACGTACCTTACCTGAGGCACGTACCTAGGTACCTATCTACGAGAACGAAGCTCAATTGAGTTTTCTAGAAAGGAACCCTCGAGAGATCGTCGGTCAACGCACGGAGTACGAAGCAGGTTATTCGTCAATCGACTCCGATTCGCAACCTGCCTGCATTCTTCACCATCGCCCCCCGGCCGCCCACGTGCGCGTCACCCGTCCAGCAGATCGAATTCGCGAGGGAAGCCCAGCGTGGCGTAATCGAAGCCGTTTGCGTCGAGGCTCGACATGTTGGACTGAAAAAAGTGCGGCGTGATGGGCTGGAAGATGTCGCCGGTGATGCTTGTCCGCCACGAGGGTGAGTCTTCCTCCGCGAGCTGAGCTGCCGTCTCCGCCAGCGCGTCCATCTCGGCCTGGGACTTTGGCCCGTCCGGCGGAGGGCGGGGAAACTCTTCCGAAGCCATCTCCTTGATCATGCGCAGCGTGTTGCGGTGCACGACTATCGTCTCGAGCTGGCCCATCAACGCCATCAGCGCGTCGCCCGATTCCCGCCGCATTCTCCGCGGGCTCGTCACGCCATCCGCCGCCGTCGAGGCCGACTCGAAGAGCGGAATCTCCCGCGCGAGGATGTCAAACGCGTCGCGCAGACACTTGGACTGCGGCCACCGCTCCGCCAGGATGGACAGCACGATGCTGCAGGCCCGCACCGCCTCGGAGGCGTCCGGCAGCTCGTACGCCGCGGTCCTCCGCTGAGGCGGCGTCGCGAAGAAGCAGTACAGCAGCGCGACGCCGCACTTGAACTGCGCGACGAGGCCGAGCCACAGCTCGGTGATGGGCGTCTCGCGCTGGAACTTGCGGAAGATGAGGCACGCCTGCACGCACGACTTGACGGTCCAGTCGCCCGCGGGGCCGGCGACGGTGGCCTTGGTCGGCTGGTACAGCATAGCGAGGCTATAGTTGTAAATCATGTGCAGCCACTCACTGCTGGTGAAGTTGCGCGACCGCGTGTCCGAGTAGCGGTGGCACAGCGCGCGCCAGCGGTCGAGCTTCTCGAGCACCCGCAGCCGCCAGTGCGACAGCCGGTCGAACTGCGCCCCAAAGTCGCGGTGCAGCGTCGTGTTGAGGATCTCGGACTGGATCTGCCGGCAGTAGACGACGTGCAGCGCCGCCGAGACGCTCGTCAGCCGCGGCCGGCTCTGCGGCGGGTCGTCGGGGAAGGACTCGGCGCAGCGCGCCGCGAGGTCGTGGTCGTCGAGGTTGGCGTACATCTTGACCGTGATCTGGTAGTCGGGCACCGAGAAGGGGAGGTCGAACATGGTGCCGACGGCGCGGTCGAGCGTGTAGGCGGACCAGAAGACGCGGCGGCGCATCTGGGACTCGATCTTGGCGGCGACGTCGACCGCGTCGGGCTCGGCGTCGGCGAGGTGCAGCTGGGCCATGACGCAGTAGCGCATCGTCGCCGAGGCGATGGAGATGATGCGCTCCGTCGAGGGGGAGTAGATGGCGTGCATGGCGAGGAGGAGGTACGCCTGGATGTGGAGCAGCCTGGCGGGCTGCGCGAAGACGTGCGAGAGGTACTTGGTGACGGCCACGCGGTAGAAGGCCTGGTGGTGGTGCCGCGACAGGTCGATCTGGTTGCCCTTCTCGAGGAGCAGGCCTATCGAGAGGATCATGTTGACGAAGTAGGCGACCCAGTGGCCGCTGGGCCGTCTGCCGGCATCGCGGAGGTCGTCGAGGCGGAGGAAGGGATATCTGCAGTGGACCTTGTCGTGGTAGATGCCGAAGAGGGCCTCCTCCGTGGCCCTGTCGATGGTCCCCTCGGCGTCGTGCTGGCTCACGGGTCTTCTCGCCGCGCCGCCGTCGTGGAAGCTGAGCGGCGAGAGGTTGTCCTCGTCGGAGCGGGCAAAAGTGGCCAGGAGGCCGATGGCCGGGGAGCTCCGGGCGAGCGAGGCCTCCCCCGTGCGGGACGCGAAGGAGACCCTGCGTCGGAGGTGGTCGTCCGGGTGAGTCTGAGTCGTGTGCGCCGCGTCCGCGAGGGACTCCGAGGCGTGCCCGTTCCGGTCAACAATGGCCTGGAGCCGAGCGTTGTTCTCCTCGAGACGGGATATGCGCTCCTCCAACGAGGCGATGTCACCCAGCCAGGCCAGGGGCATGTGCGTGGAGGGCGGGTGGTCCGAACTGCTGGCATCACACACAATCAGATCGACACGATCTTCAGTTTAGAGGTTTCATCCTCCATCATTGCTGGTTCTTGTCCCCTCATAAAAAAAGGAACAATGAAACTTTTACTCTGGGTTGGGCGCGAACAGGAACCTACACGGGCGGGAACCCCGGACGGGAATGAGCATAGGACGGCACCGCCTCGCTGCACTGCTCGCCCGACCTGGCGCAGTTGGCACACGGCCTCTGATCGTCGCATTTTTGCTACAACAGACGATCGTCGGTGGTTAGTTACTGTTGGTCCGGTAGCGAGGGGTTTCAGACGAGTGTAGCTCGAGGCGGGGAGAGAGTGTCTGTGAGTGCATCTCTCTCTACCGCAATCGCAGCTCAGCCGGTTACCATCGTCTCGACAATCGTACCTTTCGACGACGGCAGCGGGAGCAGGCCTGCGTCTTGGCCCGCTTGGCCGGCGGTTGCTCGGGATGTTCTTGTTGCTGCTGCTGCTGCTGCTGCTGCTGCTGCTGCTGGTCCTCGCGGTTGACCTCGGTCGCGGAGGCGGGGATTGTGGGGTCGTACGGCAATCCGCTGCCCGGCGTCGCCATGTCTTTGGCTCTGGGGTTGTTTCTCTAGACCCTCTCATGAGGCGGGGGTTCTTGTTTCGTGTCTGGGGTGGGTTTCTCGTCCTGACGTGATCAGGAAGTCGACTACATCTTTCAATCAGAGTGGCGTATCGTGGCTTGAGTTGGGAAAAAGGGGGATTGATTGCGATGGGCTGCCGATATGTAGATGCGACTGATAAGACACTCGGCATCCGTCAGCTCGGTTGATAACAGGAATACCTCCGGGAGGACCCCTGCAGGAGTGGATCCTGGGATTTGGAGGAGGTCGAACGCATCTCCGGTGTATCTGGACAGCTGGATGACGCAGGCTCTTGATTACGATACGTTGCAATCTTGGAGTCTTGATGGCTTCAGGCGCAGAAAGGTGTGTGTATCAAACTTGGATGACTCTCTTCGTCAGTGTCCAAAAATACTGGACGGCGTTTAGTGGTGTAATCCTTGAACAGTGGGCCCAGTGTCTTCTTGCCGGAGGAAACCAGCGTGATGTCACGGGAGCGTGGAATAGTTCCGCTATTGCGGGTTGAGTACCTATGCGGAAGGAGTCTGGGTAAGTTGTCAGAAGCAGTAATCATGGCTCAAAACCATTAGTCAGTCTGACTGGGACTCAGTCACTTCTGCTCATCTCACGGCTCACGGCTTTTGCAGTCAAATTTACAGTTGCTACCAGCTGGACCTCAACATCCCCCCGTATGAAGACCAGGGGAACTGACTGCCAATCGTCAACTGACATAGCATAGGGACGTGATCGTGGCGGTGAAGTTTCGGATATTGTGATGAGAAGGCTGATATAAGCAACAGATCGCTACACCGCTGCCTTTATTCGGGTAAGAGCATCATGACTGGTTCCTGATCATCACATCGAGTGTAAAGAATGCCGAAGAGTATCTAAAAAGAAATTTCTCAACAGACGATCGTCATCCATCGGGTTTCTAGTGTTGCTCGCGCGCAATAACCTCTGTAGGTTAGCAAGCCAAGACAACCTACACCAAGCTGGGAACCTGCGTCCCGGGAGAGTGGCCTGAAGTTCCCAAATTTAGTGTGCTTCACAGTTAGGATGGCCACTTATTATGCATAGATCCCACATACGAACAGTCGTACTCGTGATATCACGGCGGCCCCCAACCCGATCAGCTCAAGACCCTTCGATCAGTACGGTTGTTTATACCCCGATTGGTAAACCTCTAACACGAGCATCTTAATTTCGACTGCGTTAAGCATTGGGATGGCCAACAAGATGACGTGTCACCACTCTCAACTGACGATGCAATAGGAAAAGCCGCACCACCTCTCGACGAGCCAGTCCAGAGAGCCGACCTCGGCGTCCGGGTCGCCCACTCCCCGAACCAAGGCAGGCCTTGCACGTAAGACGTCGGTGGGCCATGGCCGCGCTTAATCCCCGCGGACAGGTGTTTTGACAGAAACCTGACTGCCGAGGCCGTCTCCATGGGACCGCACAGGACCGACGGACTGGGCGAGTGCTCGTGCCGAGTCAACCGAAGGTGCATGAACAAGGAGGACGTTGCACGGTCACGACCGTAGGACAGGCCGCAGAGCAGAAGAAGCCCAGCAGGGAAATGCAAAGGGTGGTGCTATGGATAGAACATCAAGCAATATTCTCCATACATGTTTTCCCACCCTTCGTCGCCCCCTCCTCCAAAAGTCTCTTCCTGACTCCCTCGCCGGGAGCCGAGATGGAGATCCCGCCTACATGATGGTCCCCTGATTGTCGCTGCTTGGCGGCAGGTCGGTATCAGAAAAAGGGCAGCGTGCCAGGGATGGGCGGAGGAAGGGTTCGATCGGCGAAAGGGGGGGAGGGGGGCTGCGTGGTTCGGAGGGATTACGACGCGGGGATCATGCAGTTTCCGAGAAGAGGTTGGGGCGGTTTGACAGGTGACGCCGCGACGGGGGTGTTCCGACGTCAGGATGGGTTGAATGGAGGCTCAAGAGGACGACCGGGGTAGCGGGAGGACGGGCACATTTGATTTTGGGTTGCGGAAAGGGCTCGACTGCCATGTCATGGACGGTCGTATCGCGCGAATCCCGCTCCCCGCGGATACTTGTCGTTCTTAACAAAAGGTGTGTTGGACGAGGTACCTCGTTACTAAGGTTTAGTTACGTGGCACACGGCTGTTTAGGTTCCCAGGGACTTTTACCCCAAAGGATTTCGGTCTTGGAACCCGACTACCTTATTCGATAGTGCCGGGTTCGATAGTCTGGCCGCCCAGACGGGCCCAGAGGGCTGACCGGGACTGAGGGATGAACCTGGCGCGTTCCGCCGGGAAGGGCAGACAACTGGTGGGACGAAGTAGGAATCGAGGGTTTCATTGGCCTGAAGAATATCAACTCAAACATTCCGCGTCTGAAACGGGCTGGCAACAACCCTGCGGGGACGCCTTTCAATACCCGCCGCAACCACCGCGCTTGAGCCTCCAACTGGCGTGCAGGGATCAATACCATTGTGAGACGGCAGCGACCCCTGTAGATCCCTGCTCGCTTCCCTCCCTGGACGAGAGAGACAGAGAGACAGAGAGAGAGCGTGTGTGTGTGGATGTTCGTGTCCCGACGCTGCGTCACGTCAGCCAAAGCTAAGGTTTCTCGGACGGCAGTAAAGTGTGTGAGAGAGAGTTGATGTGTGTTTGGAGGGAGCACGGAAGAAAAAAGAGGAGACGCACCGGGAAGAGAGGGAGGGGGGACCGTGGGATTGTTTAAAGAGTGGCTGGCGCGCGACCTCGGGTCATTTGCCTCTATTGCTTGTCTTTCTGGGACGGGAGCGACTCTTTTTTTGGGACTGACATTGTATGAGATTTATTGATTGTTTAATTTGTGTTGTTTGACCCCATTTTGACGTTGACAGCTCTGAGGCTTGGCGACGATTGTTCAGCCGCTGGATCGACTTTACATCGAACGACCGCCTTTACTTTGCTTTACCTTTTTTCCCTCTCACCTCACCTTCACGACCTTTACCACCGACCGGTCCGCCTTCAAGCGACACAGACCGTCGACCAAACTTGGAGTTTCTCACCGTCAACTCTGATCCGTCTGAACTGGCCCGCGAAGCCAGGCTCTGGGGATACGATTGTAATCGGCATCACTTCTACCTACGTTGACGCCTTGATCCGACTACTACTACCACTACAACTGCTACTGAGATAATCCTACGACGCTACGACTGAACATACCACGAAAGGACCGACGACCGCAACAAGATACCCCACATACGACAGAGTAATCATCCACTACGACATAACTCCTACACCATGGCCGGCCTACTCCCCAACGTCGGCGTCTCGCTCAGCGTTTCCAGCGATGTGCCTCTCGTCGGGCCTATTCTCGGAGGACAGACGGGCACGGGAACACCAAACACTTCATTCAGCCAGGCCACGAGGGCACAGTCCTCAGTATCAGCAGAGAGGACGCCGTCATCTTCTGCACTACCGCGGAGCACACGCACACCGTCATCCAGCCCGACACCGTCGCTGACCCCGACGCCGTCCGCCCGTCCTCTCACCACATTCATCATCTCGACAACGTCAAGCACCTCTTCATTACCTACACCATCACTCTCTGACACGCCTCCGCTGCCCTCACCAACATCCATCCCGCCCCCAATCGCACCGTCAGTCGCACCGTCAGTTCCGCCCGTGGTGCCCATCTCGACACCAGAAGTGTCACCCTCACCGATACCGTCATTCATTCCCCCTCCCCCAGAGTCTACGCCAACACCCACGCCCACACCGACGCCGACGCCGCTGCCCAGCACTATTGCCGCACCGAGCCAGGCGGAGCAGTCAGGAGGGGGCGGGGCCAAGCTCATGCCGGCGCTGCCTATTGCGCTCGGCTCGGTCGGCGGCGTGCTCATCTTTGGGCTCATTATCGGCATGCTGTACCGGAAGAGCCGGTGGCCGTTTAACAGGAGGAGAAAGTTTGCGGAGCTGGACGACCTGGAGGTCGAGAGGCAGCAGGAGTTGGAGAGGCAACAGAAGATGAAGTTCGATCCCAGGGTAACCAGGACATTCAAAATACAGAGTACAGGTGCCGGCGTCAACTTCTAGATCAGCCGGAAATATGAATAAAATAACACAAAGAATCTTGAATACATGGCCCCATTTTTGACATACGCTCCCCAGTTGCGTGTGAACTCTGAATCTACCATGAGTGTATAATACCTGAGCCAAGTCTCAACGCGTCGAAATATCAGCAGGCAGACAAGACCTAAACTGCGTGGAAGGCCATAAAACAAAGAGAGAGGCCACGTTGGCTTCACAAGACTGAGGGGGAGACGCCTGGCCCTGGAGGCCTCACCGGCTCGGGTGCTGCCGCAACTCAATGACGTGCCTCTCAAATCACACAAAAGAATCTCGATCTAAATTCTATCTGGAACTACAATGACAAAACAAATTTCTAGCGGATGCTGCGGCTCAGAGGGGGGCTGAGAATTCAACTGAACTATCTAGACACTCAAGTAAAACGGGATGACTCCAGGGTCCATGCCTGCCCACACAAACGGCATGCCCTGGCTCAGCCCCTCGCGGTCGAACTTGCGCGTGCTGATCTCCTTGCTGATCCCGCCCATGTCCCTCATGAACCGCTCGTTTGCGTCCGCGACCGCCTTGCCGGTGCCGGAGAGGAGGCTCGCCGCGTCGAACATGTGCAGCAGCGTCTGGTTCTTCTCGACGACCTGGGGCCGGTTGAACCGCGCGAGGAGAGAAATCTGCTCGACCGACTTCTGCTCGTCGGGCAGCCAGGGCAGCAGGCTCTCGACGCCGCCCTTGTCGGTCGGGACGGGCGCGTACAGCGCCGCCGGGTGCAGCGGCAGCACGCCCGAGGCCGTCACGGGCTCGCCCTGGTTCAGGACGTGATGCGAGACGCCCGTCAGCCAGGCCATGTGCGTCAGGACGTCGACGAGCTGCCTGCGGCTCTTGAGCGGCGCGGCGGGGAAGCTGACGACCTCGGCCGGGCCGTTGGCCTCGGCGATCCAGGCCTGCAGCTCCCAGTCCCTGGCCAGCACGCCGTCGGAGGCATAGGCGGCCTCGACGAAGCTCTGGACGAAGGCGCGGATGGTGCGGATGATCTTTTGGCCGTCCTCGTGGAAGGGGAAGTGCGGCAGCTTCGGGCCGTACGAGGCGTGCAGCAGGCCGCGCGAACGGAGGTCCTGCTCAAAGTAGTTGGGCTCGAAGGGGCCGGCGACGGTGGGGTAGAAGTCCTCTGCGAACTTGCGCACGGCGGCGTTGGAGACGGCGAAGTTCTGGTCGAAGAAGCCGCCGGGGTTGAAGAGCACCCTGTTGCCGATGGGCCGGATGGCGTAGGCCTGGTACATGAGGCGCTCGAGGAGGGCGAGCACGGGGTGGCGGCTGCTAAGCGTGCGGAGGGCCGCGAGGTAGACGATCTCGGCGACGGCGTGGGAGTTGGCGAGGTGGTAGATCTGGCCGTGGAAGAGGTCGTTGACGTTGAACATGGCCTTGGCCAGGAGCCAGTCGTTGGCCTCGTCCAGGGGCGTGTAGGTCAGGTCGGCGCCGACGTTGGTCTTGATGGCCAGCGGGAGGAACTGGTCGGATCGCGCGTCGAGATAGAAGAGGGCCTGGCAGGCGGCCGAGTAGCGGCCTTCTTGGGCGACGTACTCTGCCTGGTAGCTGTGGTCGGCGAGGAAGAGGCGGCCGGCCTTGTGGAGGGACTCGAGGGTGGTCCCGGTCAGCTCCTTGACGACTTTGGCGTCGACGGAGAATGGCAGTTTATCAGTCTTTGGATGCAGACGCTTGGTGATGTACGGGTTGGTGGAGAGGCGTTCCATGGCGAACAGAAGGTCGGAGGTGAAGTTGTCGAACTGGCCCCTGGCAATGCCTCCCGGAACCGATCCTGACCAGTGGCCGTCATAGAGGATCTTGTAGTCCTCGAGGGTCTTGAGTCCGCCATGCTGTCACGCTCTGTATCAGTCATGCACCCATATACTCTGGTGATGTGTGGCCAAGTACCTGCTGAATGGCCTCGAGCGCTGCGGCACCCTCTCTGAGAGCATCCTGCACGACGGGCTCCGAATCCCTAGCCCATAGGCTCTGATCCCGCAAAGAGATCTGGTCACCTATGGAGCCACTGGGGAAGAATGAAGTCTCCCCGATGATTGACTGTCCATAGAGGATACCCTGTTGCTTGATTTTGATTTCCTCTGCTCTTGCCGAGAGGTCCTCGTCTTCGTGGGGCAGGGTGTACTTGGTTGGGGTTGGCAACTGTGCAGTGATGGAAGGTGTGCTTAGAGCTGTGGATGATGTATCGCTATTGATACTCACAACTCGAGCGCTGGCGATTGCTATCAAACAGACGAAAGAGAAAAGAGAACTCATTTTTGAATAAGCGATTGTGTGAACTGAGAATGGAACTGATCGACGCTACAGGGTGATATCTCCAACGAAAAGGAAGATCCTTTTTCACCTTTTAAACATAACGGCTAACAGCTTCGCCGCGATCAACTCAACATGACAGACGTAGCCTAAGGTCCTCTCAGCTGTATCGAAAATTGGATCTCAGAAAGGAATCTTCCTAATGGTGCCTGAGTTTGCCTTGCTGCGCCGTCAGCATGCTGACCATCGCCGAGGCCGTGATAGGAAGAAGCGGATCAGCCGTATCCAAATGAGGCAGGCTGTACAACCCCACGCGATCAGAATAGGCCGCAATATTGATTATTGCTCCACTTCTCGCCCGGCGACATAGCCTACACTCGACTTGCCACAACGGATTTTCGCGGCTCTAGTGTTATACTCTGGTGACGGCCCCCAAGATGACTCAATGAGGTTGCAACTTGCGCGCTCAACTCGGTGAGAGCTGTCACATGTAGGCCGACGGACGGGCGGTTTGAACAGTTGTGCCGCCCTGTGTGACCACCCGGCTGACGACGGCTTCGCCGGAGGACTCTTGTGTTCGTAAGCTGTTGCCTGCCTTTTCTTGTCGCACTCAGTCCGTTGAAGGAAGATATGAAGGGCCTCTGCAGCCCCTGCTGTTGATTCCTACTGAGATTCACGCACCAGCGATACCATCTGAGCCTCATACTATAGTCTCAGAGTGTGAAGCAAATATGGCTGAATTTGTTCACTCCTTGCTGCTTGTTGCAGCCCTCATACCCATCGTTGCCGCCTTCCCTGGCTACCTTGGCCTTCACTCCGGGCTGCAGGCACGAGATCAGAAGGCTATTGGCCACAACGATCTCTTCGTTCCTGACCCCAAGAATCCCGTTCCGTACAAGGAGCCTTTCACGTGGGATGAAGAAAAGCACTACTACGAAAAGCACACCAACGGGTCTGACGACGGCCAATACAGACGGTCGTCGTGCCCTGGCATCAACACGCTGGCCAACAGAGGATTCATCAACCGGTCTGGCCGGAACATCAGCTATGAGGAGATCGGACAGGCCGCTCGCGTAGTGTGGAACTTTGGTGACGACAACGTGAGTCAGAATTTGAATACCTGACAACCGATTCTAATAGCTTTTGTGTTTCAGATCTTGATCGTACTCAGTCCGACGGCCCGGGAGCACCCTGGTCCGCGAATCGACCTAGACAACTTCGCCGACGATGCCGTCCAGTTCAAAGTCAACTGCCCCGCGGCTCCGACACGAAACGACCGCGGAGTCGGGGATAATGTCAACCTCAACAAGACGCTACTCGACCAGCTTCTTTCAGCTTCGAAGGATGGCGAGACGCTGACATTCGAGGACGCCGCGGAACACCACCACCGCCGGCACAATGACTCCAAGGCTACCAACCCCAACTTCCGCTTCGGAAACCACGGCGCCATCTGCTCTTTGGCGCAGTACGCCAATATGTTTGGCATGCTCGGCCGTCTGGGCAAGCACGGGCCCGGTACCTTGCACGTCGAGGACGTGAAGCAGTTTTATCTCAACGAGGACTGGCCGGTGGGGTATTGGAGACGACAACTGCCCTACTTCTCTACGGAGGCGAACAGCTACATTGACAGGATGGCGCGGCATGTCGGATACGAGATTCAGAGACCCTATCCTGCTAATGAGAGTGAGCTGTACGATGTCGAAGGAGACGTGGCTGTCTTTGACGTGCTGCCCCCGTGGAAGCTCCCTGATGAGTACAAGTCGGGAAACTAGCCACATTGAAGTGGTTTATCATTACGTAGCTTCTCGGTTGGATAGATAGCCAATGGTCAACATCTATAGCTTGTGCTGCTTCTTGGGCGGGTGGGCCTTCTTCCAGGCCGCGGCCGCTTCATTCATCTTCAAACACTTGTCGCTAAGCGCCTCATACAAGTCTTTGTGAACACCTCCAGCCTCTACCAGGTTTGCAATCTTCCCCTTGCGGTAGTCGAAAAAGACGACCCAGCCCGAGGACTCGGCCACGGGTGCCTGCTGTCTCAGCGACCACATCGTAGTGGTAATGAAGTAGCGATCGGGCTTGACCTCACCAAACCGAACGGCACAAATAACCTGCAGCATTTGGAGGGTCAGAGAGGCGCTCAATAGCTTGCAGAGGGGCGTAATGGGCGGAAAGACAAACCGAGTCGGGGTACGAGACGGGCCTCTTGATGTCCACGTTGAACTGCTTCACAATGACGCCGATCCCCGTCGCTTTGACGACGTCGTTCACCTTGTCGCCCAGCTGCGCCTCGAAGCTCTCGAACACGCGGAAGTTGCACGCCGACGCAAAGTGCGAGAATCCCGCGTTCATGATGTGACCAAAGGGGTCCTGGTCATCCGCCCACGACACGCCCTAGGCAAATGTGCGGCGTGAGTAAGCGCGGGTCAAATACGAGCGTGGGGGGGGCGTTACGGACATGCTCGAGCATGGTGGCCTCGTCGTAGCCTTGCTCGATGATTTGCTTCACGAGAGCCTCCCGCAGAGGCTGGTAGGCCGAACCGCCCCCGGGCGCGTGGTAGGAGGACGCCTCCAGGCGCGAGCCGAAAGACTTGCGAGACATTTGGGTTCAGGACGTTGATCAGCAAATAAGGGCTGTTTGTGACGAGTTTCGGGTTGCTCAGTGATGTATACGCAGAGGTGAGAGCTTCGGGGTTGCCGCAAAGTGTTGGTACAGAGTAGAAATAGACCGAGGCTGCGGCACTGCATGTGACTTCGTGTTTGTAGCCAAGAATGGTTCCGGGGTACGTAAGCTGGGCAAGACATTGTTCAGAAGGGGGTTGTGTTACTGTTGCTGTCGGCTTACTGCATAACATTGGCCAACATACCTTGATGTGTAGAGTCGCTAACCTATTTAGTCGGCCAAGATGCGACATTGTACCTCGGCAACTTGGCATACAAATCTGGAAGTTGGATATGCAGTGTGAGACCATCTATGTTAGAAGCCGAATTTTCCCAAGCCACGGTCGAATTGAGCGTCGGACATGGCGTCAGTAATCGGGTTTGGACTGAGCAGCGGTTCATTCCAGCTGTTGAAGGCGAGCATATGGGCCTTCCTGATGTTGGTATGCAGATCGCCGGGACTTACATCGCCCAGCAGGCTCATGGAGGTCTCAAAGGCCTATGAGGCTGTGCGACTATCTGTCCAGGACAAGAATCCCGAGATGGACGACAGGGACGACGGACTGGAAGTGCGCAAGAAGAAGAAGCCCACTCCCGTCATCTGCGGACGTGAATATCCTGAGCTTCTTATTAACTCTGACCCCTTCTTAGGCCTCGGATACTTATACCGTCTTAACATTAACAACACGGACCCCGACGTCGTGCAGCCTGCCACTTGCTTCAGGATCTTGAAATGGGTACTCGCCAAGTCCCAGGTTCCTTCAATGTTTCCAATCACCCCGCCAAGCTGCCATGATATGATTATGCCTGCAGAAGTATAGAGTGTCTGTCTTTTTAGTTGTTGAAAATATTTCACTTCTTTCACGTCCACAGCGAAGTAACAAAAAAAGAAATCTTTCCCAACGAAAGGAATACTGGCTATGTAACTCAGACAAGGGTGCCCACTCCCGAAAGGGTCCAGGAAAAGTGCCCAATTGACAAAAAGACCGTACATGCAGCCTGATTTGACCGCCCAACACTGTTGTTGACACTGAGCAGGCTGGATCCATCATCGACCCCGCTTCTGCCACGACAACTTTTCATCTACTAACATCTGCGCCTCTGTTCTTGAGACTATTTACTCTGAGAGAAAACACCAGAATCGGTCAAACACAATGTCGTTCTATGATTATCGCCCTTTGCCACCCGGCTGTATCCGCCTACTTCGTCTGAGTCCGCACGAAGATGAAGGTGCCCCTATACAATGCCAGCTCTTCGAGTACTCTCTCTCAGGCGCAAGAAGAGGAACTCATCTCTACGAAGCTCTGTCGTACTGCTGGGGTTCTCCCACGAAATCCCAGACAGTTCTTACCGACAGCGGCTTGCTACACATCACAGAGAACCTTCACGCGGCACTTTTGCGCCTTTGTGACCCTGCTCTCGAACGAATCGTGTGGACAGACGCTATCTGTATCAACCAGGATGATGTCGATGAAAAGGGCCAGCAGGTCCAAATGATGGCAGAGATCTATGCCAAAGCAAGCCGTGTTGTTGTCTGGCTCGAAGAGATAACAGGCGATCATCTGGTTGATGCCGAGGCAGACGACGATGGCCATCGAGCACTTCAAGTTTTGGAGGCTGCTGCGAGTGCTGCGAGCACATCACCACGTGCAGACACCCCTTCCGGCAACACGGGCGATCGCCTGGCGGTCGAAAAACTACTGAAGCGGTCGTGGTTTCGTCGCATGTGGGTAGGTCATGATCCCATCAATTAATGTGAAAATCGCCATCCGATGCTTAACGATGTTTATACAGGTGCTCCAGGAGGTCGCTGCTGCCCGGCATATCCTGATCATGTGTCAATCCGCCGAGGTTGACGGCCAAGCATTCTGCCTGGCTTTGGAACAGTTTCGACTATTTCCCAGGGACGAAGACACTCAGAATCGCATTCGTTGGACTGTGTACCTTATGCAGCCTGCAACACTTCGCCCCAAATTCACAGCCATCACTTCGGAAAGCTTCTCTCTCGGGATCTTGCCCCTTCGCGATTTGGTAGAGTTGTACCATATCCGGGAGGCCACTGATCGTCGAGACAAGATTTATGCGTTACTCGGCATGAGCACCGACACGCCAGCTGGCCTACTTCCTAATTACCGCCTAGCGTGGAAAGATGTCTTTCGTCAGCTTGTGAGATCGCTGCTCCCCGAAGCCTCTTCCGTGACCACGAGTGATGAGCATGAGACTGCGGTGATCAAAATCAAGGGCTGTATCCTGGGCACAGTATCTATTACAGGAGCTGCTGATCAGAATCAGCGAGACACCTGGGTTAGCCAGCAAGATGTCACAGTGTCAGTCAGCCCGAGAGCATTCCTATCCGATGGGGATCCATCGGCTTTGGTTCAGTGGACCTTGCAGGCAACAGGAAAGCGCATACAAGACGGCGACTTTGTCTGCCTCCTGCAAGGCACGCCATTTCCCACCATTGTTCGAGCACATAACGACTATTGTTCCATCATCGCAATAGCCGCCAATATCAAAAAGGACAGCCCATTGGGGAGAGACATGTCTTGGGAAAACACGCAGTTCGAATTTCTGCTCGTCTGGGACTTGAAAGCTTTGGCTCCCGGCGAGAAGGCCAAGAGCCCACGGAACTTCGACGACTTTCTGAATGACCGGGGTTTGAGTTACACCAAGCCGCAAAAGCCCGATGACTACAACATTGGATTAATGCTTCTGGAAACGAAACGATGCCTTTTGGCAACGGCTAGGTTCTTTGGGATTATGGTGGCGTACGAAGATGTCGGCCAATACGCAAACCCCAATGCGCTCGCTGCCGCGCGAGGTATCCAACTGGCATACCAGGAGATTATGCCGAGGCAACGGATCGAAGATTGGAATATGATGATGGGAATCCTTGAGCTGAGGGGAAGGTTTTTCGATGTGACGGAAGATATTGCAATTCAACTTGCATCGAGCGATCGTCCTGAAATGATCAATTTTCTACTTGGGACGCCAGGAGCACGTGTCACCGTTACCGAAAACGTTCTGATAGCGGCGACGAGATCTTTTCAGGAGACCACCATGGAACTCCTTCTCGACCACGAAAAAGATCGAATTGATATCACAGAGAACGTTCTTGTCGCAGCCGCGGCAAGTAGTCGTGAGGGCATCATAAAACTTCTTCTCGATCACGGAAAGGATCGACTCAGCATCACAGAGAACATTCTTACAGCAGCCGCGGGATGCTACTTTGAGAGCGTCATGGAAGGCCTTCTCGACTACCTCGGAAAGGACCGAATCAGGATTACAGAGAAAATTCTTCTGGCCGCAGCGGCAAACATTCACACGGGCAGGCGTATCATGGAACTTCTTCTCGGCGGCGACGGAAAGAATCCAGTCCACATCACAGAGAACGTCCTCAAGACGGCGGATCTGAATAATGGCAGCGGTAAAGAAATCAAGGCCTTCCTTCTCGAGCAAATGGAACGATGAAGATCGCAGAAGACTTTTGCGCAGCAAACTCAACCAGCTTTGGTTTTTTTCAGAAATTGGCATGACCAGGGAAAGTTTCCAGCTTGAAAGTGGGGGAAAGTGTTTGACACAGTATTTTCTTGAACAGATTTGGGATGCTTTTGGACTGAACATGGACAGGCGGCCAAACTGGCATCGTAAAGGACTTCATGGAGGCCGGGCGTTGAAATAGTTTTCGATATCGGACGTAGAAAACATGAAGGAGAGCGGGCGTAATTTCAGGTTGAAAACTTGGTAGTGATCTGATTTGAGTTGTTGTGCTGACTCCAGTTGAATCCATGCGAACCTACCGTAGTATTCGGAAGACAGGATCCGAACTATGCTAGCTCAATAAACTATCGGACTCATTAGTGTTGTGACAGCTGCACAGGTCTCGAGAATTGGACGGGGAGTTCCAGTACACAGCCGACAACGGGGTAACACAAAGAGCATGATATGGACATAAACGGGGGTATTTATTCTACAGCGACTGACCGACTGACTGCCGAACATGCTCGACTTGGCTTTTAACCGCCATCATCTTTTCCAATTTTCTCAGGTTATGGTTGGCCCCCAGTGAGCCGCACGCCATGTCATCGACAGATGCCATGGAAAACCAAAGCCCTCAGCGACAACCACTAGAGATGTGAATCTCTTCCCTGGTTGTCGAAATGGTTTGATGCGTCACCTCCAGATGCGCGTGCACATGCGCCGCACCCGGTTTTCCCACACAAACTACTGGTAGTCGCCTTTGCCCCAGTCATTGCCAGGCTCCAGGTGACACTACATGTTACCCTCATTGGCGCTTGATCTGGATGGTAAACTCGCCGAGGGACGTCACGACGACGACGGTCTCCCCCCCCGCCGGCGCGACGACGTCGTCAAAGACGTCGCTGACGTCGACGGACTTCTCGTCGGGCCGGCGGCCGAGGCCGCCGCAGTAGGCGCCGAGCGAGTAGCGCAGGCCGTCGGAGGACTCGTCGCGCACGAAGATGGGGTCGAAGAAGTAGCCGGGGATGGTGCCGACGGCCGCGAGGGTGAGCTTGTGGCTCGCGGCGTGGTAGGAGGCGGTGATGCCGGAGGCCGGGATGGGGACGAGTGGGGGCGTCATGTTGGGTGGTGTTGTTGTTGTTGTTGTTGTTGTTGTTGCTGAAGGAATGTGACGTGAGTTCTCTCGTGAGTCGTGGTGTGAAAGGTCTGAGCGGATGGCTTTTGATGATTGAGTCGAGGGGGTTTAGTTCTGCCTTTATATACTAGTGCCTTGAGGTGGTAAGCGATTGCTCCGCCCCGTACACCGACGGGAGGTCCGTGACCTGCGGGTGGCGATGTATTAACGTGGCCGCAACGCGAGTTGACGCTGGTTCTGATGGTTGCAACGACTATCATGATAGGTTCCGCTTAAAGCTTCCCCTACGGCGAAAACTCCACAAGGGCCCATTCCGCCTGGCGGTAGAGGTGAGAGGCCTCACGGGTTTCGCTGGTGTAAGTGCTGTGGCGCAATGACTCGGGTCCGTCCGAAATGGACCCCGGAGGCTATTGACGGCGGGAGTTGCGCGCGCGGCCCGCGTAAAGCGCGGAAACCAACAAGTCACCTCAGCCACAGCTTAGGGTTAACGACACGAACAAATAAGACACTGCACTCTGGCCAGATTTGGAAAGTATGTTGCCATAAGACAGAAACGCCAAATCAATTTTTTCGTTGAAAATCTAGAATTCGTAACCTAGCTCGAGTCGACCAGCGCTCTCTCCACCCTCCTCCCGACGGTCGTGCTCCAGCCGTCGATTTTCTTGTTCCATAAGTTCGTGAGATACAGGGTGACGGTCATCAGGATGACCCAGCCGATGACGTAGCCCTGCGCGCGGCCAAAGTTTTCAAAGAGCCGGGGCATGAGCCAGAAGCCGAGGCTGTGCAGGACCGGGCCGTGGACGAGGTACAGCGAGAAGCTGATCCTGCCCAGGTACTGCGGAACGGGTCCTTCGAGGAGACGGACGAGGACGGGGCTTCGCATGATGCACGGGAGGAGCAGGATGGCTCCCATTGACTGGTAGAACATCCAGCCCGACAGCGGGATGTAGTAGCGAGGCACGAGTGACGAGAGGGTCACGAAGCCCGGCGTCCACTCGGCCGCGGCGTCGGGGTACGAGAGCAAGTAAAGGGCCACAAACGTCCCGACCCATCGCGTCGCCGACGCCGAGAGGATGGCTTGCAGCCGGCCTCCTCTCCCACCCTTCGGGTCCCCCTTGCCCGGGTAGCCCAGCGAGCCCTCGTCGGAGTCGGCGCGCCGAATGTCCAGCTCCGAGAGCACGGTGCCGCCCATGAAGGCGGCCATGTCCCAGCGTCCGAAAATCAAGCTGTAGGCAGAAAGAAAACTCCCGATGGCGAGGCGCCACTTGGCCTTGATGGCGGCGGTGCCGAGCAGGAAGAGGTAGACGAACATGGAGCCGCGCAGCTCCATGGGGATGGTGAAGGTGTGGGGGTCGTAGCGGGTGTGGTAGTGGCCAAAGTTGAAGGGGTTCGCCCACTCGGCGTAGACGCGCGTGAAGTTCTTGAGGGCGTAGGTCATGTTGTCGTGGATGATGGGGTGCTCCTCCCAGGAGCCGCCCATCTGGACCCAGGTGATGTTGTGGGTTTTGGTGGCGTTTCTGGCCTTGGAGGCGGCGGCGGCGGCGTCGTCGGCGGCTCCCGTCTCGTCGTGGGGCGAGGTCTTGTGCTTGCCCCAGAGCTTGTCGAGGTGTCCTCCGGCGGACTTCTCCTGGCGGGGTCGCGGCTTGGAGGTCTCGGTCGGCTTGCTGGTGGCGTTGGCGGACGTGTTGGTTGCCCTCATCTCGGCCTCGATCTTGTCGGCGAGGGTGTAGAGCATGGCGGGCATGAACAGCTGCGACGTGCGGTTCAGGCAGAGCTGGTCGGTGGCGCCCGTCATGTTGGTGATGTTGCCGAGGGTCAGCGGGGTCTGCAGGTGCAGGTAGTTGGCGACGGCCTTGGGCCCGGAGGCGGCGAAGGTGCCGTTGACGCAGGAGTCGGCGTCGGCGCCGGCGAGGCGGGGGTGGGCGAGGGTGACGGTGCCGTTGATGTAGGCGGAGTCGGGGCCCTTGTAGATGGCGGTCTCGGACTTGAAGGCGCCCATCTGGGCCAGCAGGGCGACGAGGAACATGCTGATGGTGGGCGGGATGTAGAGGCGGAAGACGCGGCGCAGGACGGAGGAGGCGAGGCTCTTGTAGGCGGCGTCGACGCGGCGCTCGTGAACGGCGCGCAGGATGTGGCGGCACAGGACGAAGCCGGAGATGGCGAAGAAGATGGCGACCATGGGGCGGCCGCGGTGCAGCAGGCACACGATGGGCATCTGGTGCCATCCGAGGTAGGGCTCGGGGGCGCCGGGGGGCATAGCGCCGTGGCCGAGCATGATGAAGGGCGTCCACGGCCAGAAGAAGTGGTAGTTGAAGACGAGGAGGCAGGCGATGCCGCGGAGGCCGTCGAGCGCGCGGATCTTGTCGCGGGACCGCCTCGCGTCGGGGCCCGAGGGCTTCTGCTTCTCCTTGTCGGCGGCGCCCTCGTGGTGCTCGGCCCGGGGCAGCAGGTCGGCGTCCTGGCCGCGGTGCGCGCGCGCAGACTTGTCCCAGACGTTGGAGATCATGGTGATGGAGGCCGCTGGAGTCGTGGTGCTCGGGCGGGCGCGCGCAGAGTGGGCGGCATGCGCGTTTTCGTCTGCGCGTGTGCCGTCTTTTTCTCCGTCTGTGAGTCTCCCGTCTCTTTCTTTCTTTCTGTGTATATCCCGGGGGCGCACCCACGAAGGTTCTGCTGAACAATTTGGGACGAAGTTTGAGGTGAAGTTTGAGACAGGACGAACCCGATCTGCGACGCAGCTGGCCGCGCAGTCTAGTCTTAAAAGGGCCAGCAACTGACTGAGGAAGGTGTTCAGGGGGGTGGGTAACGGGGGGGACCCGCCTAAGGTACGTGGGTACCTACCTGTTTACCTGAGGCACCGCCGGCCGCCGTCTCCACTCATCGGGGCAGTGAGCGCGGTGGGCGCCGGGGCGGCCCCTGATTGGCGCGGCATCGAGGCCGCCCCGCAGCTCCCGCGGCAGTGATCTGCGGGTAATAAACCTGAAATGCGCTGCTATTTTTTGACAAAGGCACTTCCAGAGACCTGAAGCCGCAAGTCTGGCCTTTTGATGCGCATTGAAGACGTAAACTTCGGATGCTTTGTGGCTGCATCGTGTTGACAGCTGCAGAAACGTCGGACGAATTCAATTACTGCACCGCAAGTACCCCAAGACTGACTCAGTGGGGGATAACAGCTGCTGTTGACAAACACTTCAGGGGTAAACTTCAGGGGTCAAGCGGCTGCAGGGACCCGATGATGTCACCGTGGACTCTTTGCAGTCCATGTCCATGTAACTGATGACGATCTGCGCAGGCCACCAGCAATTTGAACATCTGTTCCAAAAGAACAACAGACAAGGCCAGTCTGTTGCATTGCATCAATCAACAGAAACAAGTTTACGACCATGGTTACTTTGATACTCCTTGCGGCAATTCGATTAGAGTTGCGAGCCTCAAACCATGATTCAATTGCGCGGCTCTCGCGGGAGAAATTTAAACGAAAACGCCGTCATCCGATATCACCGAGTCTCAATGCTCCAGGACCTCCTTCACCTCGTAATTTCTTTTTGCGTAACCGAACCACAGGGCGGCCACAAAAACAGCAATCGCCGCCAGCACGGCCGACGCATAATTCATTTCGTCTGCAACCGCCGGCAGGTAATACGGGAAGCAGTAGAATATCAGCGCAACCACCGACCACGCGAGCATCACGACGTTCGCCGCGAGACCCAGCTTCGGATACCAGAACGGGCCGTGCCGGAACGTCGACCGCCCCTGCACCAGCGCCAGCACCACCGGGATGCTGTAGCTGATGTACTGCAGCAGCAGCCCCGTCGAGATGAGCGAGTTGAAGGCGAGGTCCGACGCGAGATACAGGCACCCGAACACGGCCGTGCCGTGACGTACGACAAGAACCGGCGCGACGAGGGGGGCGCCAGCCGGTGCACCCAGATGTACTGCCCGCCGGGGTGAGGCATGGCGGACGCGAGCTCGGCGAGCGTCGTGGCCGTGGCCAGGCCCACGAGGGCCATGGCGAGGAAGCCCCAGAAGAAGAGGGGCGAGCCGCCCATCGGCAGGGTGCTGCCGAGGACGAGCAGCAGGCCGATGGCCGTGTTTGTGGTGCCGTAGCCGATGCCGAGGGCGGATAGCGTCGTGAATGGCTTCATGGTCTGCACGGTCACGTCGCCGCGGGTGACGGAGCCGCGCTCGGCTGTCTCGTTGTCGGTCTTTTCCGGCATGACGGAGACTTTGTTGGGGGTTCCCGGCGGGGGTTTTCGGTCGAGTGATGGTTCGTGGTCCATTGTCGCGAGGTCCGCAACATGAGACAGGAGTGTAAGTTGTGAGATGTTAGTCACTTGAGTGATGGTTGTGACTGTGAGAGCAACGTCTTGAGGTTGCGGTGGAGTCCCAAGAAGTTATATGCATGCAACCGGGTTCTCTACGACAACCAAACCCGCCGTGTGGCGTTGGTATCTCGTTCGAATGGTTGATCCAGATGCAGTCACACCCCAGGACCAAGATAACAACCCTGCGATCCTGGCCCGGGGGAGGGGATCCTGTGCGCCGCTATCAGCTCGCACACACTTGCCGCATCGGGCAAGCCTGAGCGGCGCCAATCCGGCCCGCTACCGGCCGCGGCTCCACGGGCCGGACCTCAATCGGACGGGCCCCGCAGTGCTGGCGGGCTCAAAACACGTGCGCGAGGCAGGACTGAACGCTCTGCCACAGGTCATCTGTTTAACTACGGATGTCACTGGCTGACGCGAAGTCTGAGAAAGTCTCAGACGCCAGCTGTTCTGCAACTTAAACTGCAACTCAGGGGCCCCTTGCCAATGTCAAGATGAGCGATAACAACACCAATCAGCGGTGGCCCGGCCAAAATGACGAGCTCTCTGCCTATCTCAGTATGTACTTCACACTCATCGGCCTCAACTCAACTGACCAACGCCTCCCCAGACCCGGTCATGTCACGTTTCCTCTTGAACGTGTCCAAAGCCATCTCAAAGGACCCCGGACTGCCCCGACAGAATCCCACAGTGTCGTCATGGCAGGTTCCCGCCCATCCCATCGCAGGCATGCAGTCATCTACCTTGCCCCAACGGACCGACTTCGCCGTCATTGGCTCCGGCATCACCGGCTGCAGCGTCACCAAGACGCTCCTCGAGCACCAAGCCACTTCCAACGCCCACGTCACCGTCTTCGAAGCCCGGACCCTCGTCAGCGGCGCGACGGGTAGAAACGGAGGCCACCTCGTCACGGCGTCCGGCCACACCTTTGGCCCGCTGGCCCGGCAGCACGGCGCGGAGGCGGCGAAGCAGATCACCCGCTTCAGCATCCTCAACATCGAGCACGTGATGAAGATGGTACGGGAGATGGACGAGGACCTCCAGCAGCAGTGCCAGATCCGCGACGTCCTCAAGGTCATGGCCGTCGGGGACGAAGAGACGTGGGCGGCGGCCAAGAGGTCCGTCTTGGACTTTCAGGAAGCCGTGCCTGAGCACAGCAGTTATCATCGGATTGTTCAAAAGAAAAACGTCCCAGAGGTATGCAGCCCCCTCCTCCCAGACAATCTTCACAAGTAGGCAAAGGCCGGCTGACTTGTGCAGAGATGGAACATCAAAAACTCGTCGGGGGCCGTTGAGCACGAGGCCGGCGCCATTTGGCCCTACCGCCTCCTCACGGGCATCTACGAGCGCCTGCTGAAGAGGTACCCCGACCGTCTCGCGATTGAAGCAAACACGCCCGTGTTGCATGTCGAGTTCTCTCCCGAGGTCGACCGCCAGTACCCCTATTTGATCACGACGCCGCGAGGGGCTGTACGGGCAAAGAAGGTCTTGCACTGCACCAACGCACACGCGTCGCACCTGCTCCCACGCCTGGCGGGCCGCATATACCCTTTCCGCGGCACCATGTCCGTCCAGAAGCCCGGGCCGAGACTGAAAAACGTGGGCGCCTCCAGGTCCTGGAGCTTGTCCCACAAGTCCACGCTGGACGCGGAGACGGGATTCTACGACACGGGGCTGTACTACCTCCAGCAGAATGCCCTGACTGGCAGGATCTGGATCGGGAATGAGACGGCGTACATGAAGGATATCCTGACGTCGGACGACACGTACGTCCCCGAGGAGGCGAAGAAAGCGTTGAACACCGTGCTCCCGAGACTCTTCCTCGAGGGCTGGGGCTCAGACACGACTTCCGAGGTCGAGGCCATCTGGTCCGGCATACAGGGCCACACCGCGGATGGCCTCCCGATCGTCGGCCAGGTCCCGGCCTCCGTTCTGGGCGTGCCCGGTGACGGCGGGCAGTGGATCGCGGCGGGCTTCAACGGGTACGGGATGGACAAGTGCTGGCTGACGGGCGAGGCCTTGGTCAGGATGATGCTCGGGGAGGACGTCGCCGGGTGGTTCCCGCAGGCCTTTGTCGTCACCGAAGAGCGGCTGCGGAGGACGCTTACTGCGGAGCGGACGCTGTTGAAGTTTGCTCAGATTGCGCTTCCCGGAGGTGCGAGGGCCGGAAAATTGTAGACAGACGACAACAAGAATTGAGAAACAATGCGGAACTACGTTGCATTCCCATAATCTAAACAGCTCATCATCCCATCAAGGTCCCGAGATTCTTTTCGTAGGCAATATCAAGCCAGTAAACATCCTGTTCCCCGCAGTCCAGCGCCTTCCAGGTCTGATCAATCAACTCGGAAATGACCCGGCTCTTCCGCAGAGGCAGGATATGCGTGTAAGCCGCCAGCCGAGAGAGCAAAAATTTCCGCGCGCGCGCCACCTCGATCGACGCCGGGTCGATAGCTAACACACTGTTGACTCCCTCCTTCGCCCCCGACGCCCGCAGGTGCTGCGGATCCCGCCTCAGCTCGCTCGAGATGGCCACCATGATGAAGGGCTGCGTGCTGCGCGTCCGCGACTCGAACGGTATGTCCCGCAGGATGCCGAGGATGTGCATCGCGAGCTTGGTCAGCAACGCCTGCCTCTCCCGCGCGGACGGCGGCTCCTCGCACGGCATCGGGCGGAGCAGCTGGTCCCTGTCCCAGGGCGCGTAGCGCTCGCTGAGCAGGTCCGGGAACACGCGGTAGATTTGCAGGAGCCCCGTGCAGCGGTACGCCTCGTCGATGAGCTCGAGGTGCCTGAGCGGCGTCTTGGGGTCCCCCGGGTCCCTGATCTGGGACAGGTCCGGGGAGCGGTGCGCGAGGAGGACGCGTTCCAGCCGCCGCGCCTCCCTGAGCGCCGCCCTGAAGACGTCGATGTCGTCCTCCGTCAGGAACTTGACTTGAGTCATGCGCTTCCGGTACTGGAAGATGAGGATCCCGATGTCCGTGAGGATCTTGACCGCGTCGCGGGAGATGCCCGAGTACGGATGCGGCTCGTCGCGGCATGCCGACGCCGCCGGGTCCGCCGGCCCGATACGAACGGACGACAACGGCGAGGTCCGCGTATAACTCCCCAGCTGCCGGCTGTCGGTCAAAAAGGCGAGCAGCATGGCCCAGTAGTCCATCGTGTCGCTGAAGAAGGCCAGGCTCGCGTCCGCGCGGCCCGCGGCGGCGTGCGCCGCGACGTCGTTGAGGATGTCGCAGCTCGTGCGGAACATGTCGGTCGCGAGGTCCTGCGGGCTCAGCCAGCTGGCGGTGTGGCCCAGCAGCTGCGACGCGAGGAGGAGGGTCTGCTTGTGCGCAGCCTCCGCTGCCTCCGCGTCCGCTGCTGCTGGGGGTGGTGGCGGGTTGCTCTCGCGGAGCAGCGCGAGGGCCTGGGCGTGCTCGCTCCGGGCGACGGGGAGGAGGTGCGGGAAGTCCTCGGACAGGCAGGCGGCGGCCATGCTCTGGATGGTGTGGTAGAGGGCGCCGGAGGACTGCCAGGTTGTCTCGACGATGTTGCGCATCACGTTGGACTTGCTGTCCCAGGCGCAGTAGAGGGTGATGACTTCGTGGAAGAAGTACTCGGAGAAAGCCGTTGGCAGGTTGAACGGCTCTCGTGGGATCTCGGTGGCCAGGTCGTGGCCGGACTGCATCAGAGCTCGGGACATGAGCTCGGCGTGCGTAGTGTGAGGTCGGGTTTGGAATAAATCTTGCTGTTCGCGGGCGTTGTCCAGTCTTGTTTCGACATCGGAAAAGGGTTGGTCTCTCGAGTACTCGCCATGGCTGGATGGCGAGGACGAGGTGCAATCATTAACCGTCCAGACTGACCCTAGGAAAGGCGTTTCCCAGGACGCAGATGTTGGGTTCTGCATCGCCAGTATGGTGTCGGCAGCACTTGTCAAGCTGGATAGATCAGGCCGGATGGGAATATCCCAGTGGGAAGGGAACCCAAGCCACGGATCGAGTTGCTGACTGCCCTCATCAGCCTGGCTCGGCCGTGTGGGTGTACCCGCTTCAACCGTGCTCTTTGATGGTGTGGTGTTGACTCTCTGCCTTGGCGGGCTCTTGGTGGCCTCTTTTACCGCAGGTTCTGTTCGGACTTGGTGTTTTCGCGACCATCGTACGTTGAGTGCGTACCCGGGACACTGAAGGCCCCTCTCCTCACATCGAGCGCATCCGGGCTTCTTCTCGTCGCACTTTGTCTGTGGGATGATGTTAAACGACTGAGCTGTGGATGACCTCAGGCTAGACTCACTTTCTTCGATTTGCATCTGAGACACCCGTTTCGGGATTTGGGAATGCCACGCCCTGGAGGAGGACTGCATTTGATGAGTCAAGGGGTTGGATGTTGTGTGGTTGAGTAGTTCGCAAGAGTTGTTTAGACGATAGACGCAGTTGAGTGAGAGAGTTTGTGGACCCAAGACTGGACAGGGAAACTTTCCAAACACCGGATAAGACTTGCAGCGATAAGGTATCATGAAGAATACATGTGCATGAAGTAGGATTCGGGCTTCTTATCTAGCACGCTCCGGTCTGCTTTCCCCGCAAGACCGGTCACTAGCGCGATCCGAGTCTGCGGGGTCGGAACCGGGGTCAACGGGCTGGAGTGTCTCCGTGGGGGCTGACAGGACCACTTTGAGGGTGTCAGGGAGCCAGGGGACTCCCGGGCTTCGATGCAAGAAATTCGGGTTGAAGATATCTGTACTATGGCTCAATTCTGAGTAATGTCAGACATAAATGTGCACACAATGCCGTACTGCTTTGAGGGGCGTCTCTGGTTTGCATAGTGTGGTACAATGGTACAAGTCTGAGTGCCTGACAAGTAACATATCGTTGAGATTATCTCGTAGAATCATTCCGCTCTTAATGCAACACCACCCAATGGGAAAACTACAGAGTTCCTCATCTTCCATTTCCAGGCTCAGCGTGGGGTTCCCTTGTCATCGTGAACAATCTGATCGCTTCACCGTCATCATCACAAATCATCTCCTTTTCAAACTTGAACCCCCACCGCCCGTAGATGGCCATATTGGGAACATCTTTGCTCGACTCCAGATAGCACTTCATGTTTTCCGCATCAGCTTGGTCCGTCACGACCTTCATCATCTTGGCACCGACGCCTTTCCCTTGCGCCTCGGGCAGGACGACCATGATATTGAGGAAGTAGTATCCCCTCGGGTCGGTCCATACTTCCTGTTGCGCTTTGGCCTGCACGTCCTTCCAGATGTAGTATCTCTGTCGGGAGGAGCCCGGTCAGTACCTTTGCTGCGTTGCTTGAGGGGCTGGAGGCTTGGGGGAGCACCTTCACGTTCAGTCCTCCACGGCCGTACCAAAGGTTGTAGTTGACTTGCCCAAACCACAGGCGCCAGCCTTCAAGCCAGTCGTTCCAAGTCGACGGCGCGCCGGCCTGTTGAGGCCGTAACCACATGGCTACGCCCAGCACTTTGTCGCTACCTTCCTCTTTGGCGACGTGGAAGATGCCGTTGCGCATGCCCCATCGCATCCGAAGAGCTAATGATTGATAGTTCCTCTCGGTGCTGAACTACGTAGAAATCAGCTTTCCATACACCATATCGCCCCGCTAGAAACCATCTGCTTACTTTTGACTCATCATACACCCAGACATTGTAGGGGTCTCCGGCAAATGCTTGCCTGTGAGTTACAACAGTCAATATTGATCTTGCCCGGGTTTCGGAGCGTTGCGATACAGCACGTCCGGTGAAGTAGGGGTCCACTCACTGGACCGCCGCTACCGCGCCAGGAATGTCTGCTTCAGTGAGGGTAGAAACGTGGATCGTCATGTTGAACGGGATGGCAAGTTGGTGCCAGTATTTTGTCCTAGAGGTTTAGTAACGTGGGTGCCTTTCTGAAGGGATCGCGTGACCATGGGCAACTCTGCCTGCTTGATATGAACTACGGTAGGCACGAATACGATAACACGCCGAACGCGGGGGTGTTATTGTCGCTATCAAAGTCCGGCGCGCTCGCTGCGGGGTCCAAGATAAGATCGCATAGAGTTGCCCTATGAGGTTAGTGAGGGGGCAAGATAAGTAATTGCCCCGCCATCTTTGCCAAGGATCATGGTCTTTGGGTATCAACTGTTATTACTCGCAGCTGTTTGTGGGGCTGTATGACTCTGGATATGACTGGAGATTTGGGAGTTGGTCGTGGCTCTAAAACGTGACAGTCTTTCTCTTGCAGAATCTTAGAGTTACTTTGGTACTCTCATTATGTCGATTCACTCATGTCACGAGACCATCTAGATACATGTATTGACTAGAAACTAGCCTGCAACGTCAACTCAGTCATGGTTTTTACAAGTCGGTCTCAGAAGGGGCAAGAGTTCCCCAGCTGGCGCGAAAGTAAAATCCACTCTCCACCGGACGTGGCGTTCGAAATCAGTCGTGTGGTGAGGTTGACGCGAAGGATGTCGTTCCCAGTAAAAAAGACCGGGGTTCCTGCTAGCACGGTTCTGAGGGAGAGGGGAGCGATCAACAACAAAATTCACACTAAACCGTTCAAGAAGCAGACTCACGAGTTGTAGCCCGTCGTGACCGCCGTGTACTGCCAGTTGTACGCAATCTGGTCGCACGTATGCAGAAGAAACGTCGGCGTCTGGGTCACGTTGCCCGTGGTTGTGTTGTCTGGGGGTTGGATGCTGGCCCAGAGGTCGTCGAGGGTGAGCGTGGGGGCGCCAAAGGTGCCGTCGTAGCTCGCGAGGTCATCGGAGACGATTGTCGCGAGTTCGGCCTTGCTCACGCCGGGCGACGAGAAGACGCTGAGCCAGCGCTTGGCGATGTCCCAGGCCTCGTCTTCGCAGAGACAGGGTACCTCGTTGTTGTCTGGAGAAGACGAGATGTGTTTCCGTCTGCCGTGGGTGGTTGTCGCGAAAGCAGCGATGGCGAGCGAGATGAGGCTGAAGAACCGCATGATGAGCGTAGTGGGTGCAAAGAGAACGGAGTGGCTATGAGTGTGTCACGTTCTAGAAAACGAAATCTGTAGTTTTTGATTCAGTACTTGGAGGATTTCTTGTCACAATAGGCATTTGAATACTGAGGCAGGGCGACCTTTCAGCATTGGAACTCGAAGGATGACTATGGCAATGAGGAATGCGGATACACACGGCCCGACGCTACCATGCCTGTGTAACCCAAGTAACCTTCTACTGGCGTGGCTGAGAATCAGGCGATGCGAGGAATGTGGCGCCCGGATGCTGCTGTATATGAGAAGCATGGGCATCATCGATATTAAATGACACTGTGAACGTTCTACTAGGTTGAACGCCCGTGAAGCGCAGTTGGCAGTAAGGGCAAACGGCAGCGTTGGCAAAATGTAACTGGATTCGAGCCACATAGCCTCCAAAAGGGTCGAGACCTCTGCTGCTGTAGTCAACTTGCAAACACCCATTTGCTTAGCATCAACTCAAGACACACATGGGAATTTTCAAAATGACAGGTAGAGGTCATTCAAAATAAATACTGATCTATTAAAACCTTCGTTGTCGCGTAATGATAGAGTTTTGGAACTTTCGACTCCAAGACTGACGTACGGCTGGACCCTGGACCTTATGCGGATGCTTGTCTATCAAGGTCACGCCTTCTGTGACCGCTGAGATTTCCCAGGATAAGAAATGTTGTGATTACCCGCACTTTGACTTTCCGATAGTCCAAAATCGAATCCAAGCAGCGTTCTGTATTACCCCCTCATGGACGGAGAGGGAGAGGACAACAACACCTGGTATCGAGGGGTATGGAATCCGGCGGTCGACTCCAGTCGTCGTCAAAGTCGTTCCCGTAGAAAAGCTCAAACTTTGACGGGCCCGCAGCCCTCTACCTGGGCGGGCAGAACTTGGCCTTCCACTCGCCGCCCAGGATGAGCTTGTTGTCCGTCTGGGAGCAGCGGGTGCGGAGGCACTCGTTCATGCCGTGGTAGTACCAGATGACCTTTGTGACCTTCTCCCAGGCGTCCCAGCGGCACATGGCGGCGCGCTCCTCCTCGTCGATGGGCTCGTGGACGGCGATCTCGCTGCCGGCGCAGATGCGGATGCACTCGGGCAGCTCCGTCCAGTGGAGGAGGGCCTGCTGGGGCTTGGGGCCGCCGGCGGAGGCGAGGCCCGCGAGGGCGGCGAGGGCGCTGAGGGCGAGGGTGGCCTTCATTTTGGTGGTTGGGGTTGGGGTTGGGGTTGGGGCTGTTGGTAGTGGTGTCGTACGTGTGTGAGATCAGTGTCGAGAGACTGATGCGAGTTTGTGTTGTGGGTTGTTGGTGAGCGGTTTCGTGTGACGAGACGTTGTTATACGCCTGTGGACATACCCATCTCCGATGGCAAGGAAGAAGGTTCTGGCGAGATGACTTGTGAAGCTATCGCCGGTGAGTGGGACCAAGTTAGCCTGACCCAGAGTCTGCTCAGTTTAGGTAGTCGACACCTCTCGCCAAAATTTGAGGGACACTGAAGAGACTCATGCGCTTACTGCCGTTCAACAAACTTCACTTCTGTCGTGGCTGTCAATTAATTGGACCAGAGTCGAGTTAGAGCACCTGAGACGCAACCGCCGCTTGGAGCAATGAGCTGTCTCGCACTCTCAAGGTCATTCAAAAGGGTACACACTCAAACCTTTTTCAAGTTCGCTGTTGTCATCATCCGTGTTTCAATGTAGATGAACCAAAGCACTGTTGATTATGGACTACCTAGGAAACGTCGTATAAACTCGTCAAACTCTCTCTCCCTCTCACGCATCCACGATCTCGAACCTGACTAGTATGGAACACTTGGTCTCTCTGCCCTTCAGGTCCAGCATGCGGATAAAAACCCAGCCGGGGATAGTGTACATCAGCCGCACCGTTCCGACGGCCAGCATCGGGTTCCTGGCGAAACTGTCGTCGCTCTTGATGAGCATCCGCAGGAAGACCATCTCGTTGTCCTCGTACTCCCACTCGAGCGTCTCGTTCCACAGCGGCTCCGTCGGTGGCGGGTTCTCGCCCTTGTGCAGGAATCCCGTGAGCTTGTGTTGTCTGTAGCCCGCCGTCTTCCGCTTGGGCGGTTTCATTTGGAGATCGTCCGGGTGGACCAGTGTGCATGTCAAATAGGGTTTGATGGGCTCGTCATCATCACGATCGGAAGGAATAGGCACGTCTGTGGCACCGCCAACGTGGAGACGCAGCTTCTTCTTCTTGCCAGAGTCCAGCTTGCCGGAACCGCCTGGTCGCAGGGCCGCAGGCTTGAGAATGAAGCCCTCAGAGCCGCTGAAAAGCGCTTCGTTGAGTTGCATGGCTGCGCCAAAGGTTTGCCAGTTGAGAGCGCAGATCTGGGCGCCGATGCCCCAGAAAGGCACCGGATGGAGGTTCTTTGAGGAGATGCGCGTTCCCTTGGGAAAGACGCGCATGAGGTGATGGGCGTTGTGGCGGGAGATCTTGTCGCTGGAGTCGGGCATGTGGGATGCGAGGCCGGACTCGGAGACGTTGATGAGGTGGTGATGGGGGGCATCCTTGAGGACTTCTTCGTACCACGAGTTGTCGACGGGCTTGACGGACTGGGCGTAGACGCCAAGCTCTTCAAGTTCGGGAACAATGAGCGTCGCGGGAGCAGCCTTCTTCTTTTGCTTGTAAGCGTCGTGGTTCTTCCTCTCTTCCTCGTCCTCGTCGCTGGAGCTCGAGCTGCTGTCGTCCGGCTCGCCGGGAAAGTGGTACTCGACAATGACAACCACCTTGGAGCCGAGCTCCTCCAGGCGCACGTGGTCGCCCTGACCCTCCTGCTCAGCGTGTCCCTTTTGACGGACTGCTTTGCTCAAAAGCCTGTCGCCAAAGACTTCCCGCATGATCTGGACAAGGCGCAATTGGCCTTCGGGGTCGCAATGGTTTTCGAGGGAGAGGAGAATGGGCGCGGCTTGCGTGGGGTCCTTGGCCTCCTGGTCGACGACATCGCGAATTGTCTCACAGACAGTGCGGAAGGGGATGTTGGACACCAGGGTGTAGCCGTGAGTGACCTTGGGCTCCTCCTTGTTGTCGGGGTTGTCCCAGGCGTCAATCTCGACGCAGCGCGCGCCGGCGCGGAGAGTCTCTTCGTAGGCCTCGGCCGACGAGCTTCCGTAGAGCTGGTGGGCGAGGAGGTAGGTGTTGTGGCTGGAGGAGATGAAGTACTCGGGCAGCGGGTGCGACCTGTCAGTGAGGTGGCGCGGGACGCTGATGTGAGGCTTGTAGACGAGGGCCTGCAGTGCGGGGGAGGGCTGATCGGAGTCGACGCCGGCATCCTTGGACGAAAGGACCTTTTCGTCGGCGAGAAAAGCCTTGATTGCGCGGCTCACGCGGAGGCGGTGCTTGAGGTCGGAGTCGCGGGCGGCGTGGCCACCGCCGGCGAGGGTGGTGTTGTCGGTCTTCTCGCCGAGCTCTTCCTCATCTTCGGGCGCGGACTTGGAGAATGGGTTGAGGTTGGCGAGCTTGGAGGTGATGATGGCGGCCATTGCGAGAGCTGGAAGCGGGATTCCAGCGCGCTGGGTTCGTGTCCCCGTTTGCGCGCGGTTTATGGCGCCGGACAAGGATATATGAGGAATGAAGGTGCGGAGGTGACGGGGCGAGGTGAGGGCGCGCAAACAGGAGCAAGGCGGGAAGAGAGAGTAGCAGTAGCGCCTGGGAAAAAACAGACGACGTCAATCTTGGCTGATGCACGCCGCGTCAGGTCGCAACTGCTGTGGTGCCCCTCAGCTCCTTCCTGCTCAAAGTGCAGCAGCTGATGGAGGGGTTCTCTGGAGTGGGTCCGATAAGCGGGGAGCTCAGGCAGTCGAGCCAATGAAAAATGCGGCTATTATCCTGTTTGGGCTAGCTCTGCCTTATGTCAGACACGGAAATCTGCCCCTCATCCTGCTCCTTGGGGAAGTCGCAAATTGGTTCGTCTCAACCTGCCCACGAACACACCCGTCTGATGAAGCAGTCCTTCTAGAACGGGCTCGGAACAAGACACTGGCGAAAAAGTCCTCGGAAACACAAAATGGAATTTTTTTTGTCTTTGGACCGTTTATTCCAGCATCGCCAATGCCCTCTTTCTCGTCCAGGCCGCCTCGCCAGCTGGACCTGCCGAATCCAGCCCAACGCCGACAATACCACTCCGAATGACAGACAAAACCTGATGTTGACGGCTCGTCTTCTTCAGCCGCACGCTGTTTGGCACGGCATTGCGTCCCACTGCCAACCGTCTCTCGTCGGAAAGCCGGTTCAGCTCGTGGCGTCGCCCAATCGGCTTCCTCTCTGTCTTCACTCAAACGGCCATGCGACCCCACGCGCCATTGGCGGCGTCGTCAGCAATCCAACTCCAAGCCGACCCTCTCGCAAGCGCATCTCCACCTCGGCCACCCTCTGCCGGCTCGGCATCTCCCCTGCCGGAACGGCCTCCCGGGGCCTTTCTCAGCCTTGTGGGTCCCGCGGCCCAGCATGCAGCTATTTATTCCGCCCCAGACCTTGGCAGCTTCGGTTCATGAGGTGAAGATCTCGACTTCATTCTCCAGGACGATGGGTGTTTCGGGGGTTCTCGTCGTCGGCCGAGACAGCGACCTCGACCGAGTGTCCGGATCCGGCACATCGCGGTGTTAGGCTTCACAGTCTTCCCACTATTCGAACATATCGACGATACACTGGCCGATGACTACCGACGCCACAGGTTTCGGTCGATTGTGATGCTATCACAATTAGACACGTCCAGCTGGGTTATGGACGTCAATGTACCAAAAAGGAATTCAGCGCAGCCAGGCGGCGCCAACGACTGATACGCAGACCGATCCGGATACCGACTTGACTCACCCACCGAGATGCCGCTATCAAAGCTGTCGCCCTCGGGTCGTGGGTATCACCGCCAGCGCAGGGCATCATGAGGTGCGTGCTTCGCTAGCACTTTGACAGGCTCCCTCCCGCAGGGCCTTATCATGGCTCGATGTCTGCCTGCTGCAACCACGGAAGCTTGTTGGGCCGAGACGAGGACGCTGATTGAAGGAAACGCGATTCATCCTGAAGAGCATTTGTGCGACCGGCATTTGTCGTCCGCCGGCGCCCGCAGCGACGAAGAGGCCATGTCGCGCCGGGCATCCCTCGAATCCCATTGGCGACCCTGCATGCATCTCCAGGGGATTTCTCGCGAGTCCGTCCCTGCGATGGCAGCTGCCTCGTTGAGTCTGAGGTGGACGGGGAGGCAAAAGGCAGAAATGCAGAGTGGCTGGATGGACGAACTCCAGGGAGCGACAATGCACGAGACACGAGAACCAGGGGCGGATGCAGGCATCAAACCCTCCCAGACGGCACCCTCCCGGGCGCTGGCGTCATCATCAGCTTACTTGTCTGCGCTGTTTTCACCCGAAAGCGGCGAGCGACACACCGCCAGAAGCTAGCCGGGGGGGCCAGCAGACAGCACC
This sequence comes from Colletotrichum tropicicola, assembly GCA_025962755.1. Classification (NCBI taxonomy): domain Eukaryota; kingdom Fungi; phylum Ascomycota; class Sordariomycetes; order Glomerellales; family Glomerellaceae; genus Colletotrichum; species Colletotrichum tropicicola. The sequence goes on along the minus strand of JAOWMA010000013.1, from coordinate 8,552 downwards.
TCTGACTTTTGATGGAGGAAACGGGTGGGATGGCTGGGTGCATGGGATAATCACGACAACACACACGCGTGCGCGACCGGGGAGGCCAGAAGGCGCAAATCGCATCGCGATCGACAGAGCAGAGGAGCAACGGGATGGAGGACTGCGCCCCGTCCCAGTGCGGTCGCACAGCATGCGGGGTCCAGCAGGAGGAGCAAAAGGAGCAGCAGCAGCAGCAAAAGCGGCAACAAGAGCAGCAGACGCGGCACCAGAAGCGGCATCGACAGCGGCGGCGACATCCATTCCAACCAACCCAGCCAGCCCGACAACATCGTGGGCCTCCGGCAGTGGTGGCTCGCCAGCCTATGGCGTGCTCGAGTTTGAGGGAATAAGCTTCTGAGGGAGGGTCGCCCATGACGTCTGCCGCAGCGGCACCTTGCCTGGGGGCCTGCCGCTGCTCTGCGCTGTTGGTGGCACCTGCCTGCTCCTGTGCCGCTAAAAGGGTGCCCGATGGAGGTGGTCCAAGTCGCCCTTTTCCCCTCCCGCCCCAGCGATCGGCCTCTGGCGACGACGACGGCCAACGCCACACCCTTCTGCCTCCCGCCCTCCACGTTGCGTTGTTGCTGCTACGTCTCTTCTTTTCGCTCGGGGTATTTACATGTGAGCCACGGACTTTCATCAACCTTGACTGCCATCAAACCAGCTTTCTTCCGTCGACCTTGCGAGAAGTTTGGGTGCAGCACGCCGCAGCACACATCGGACGCCATGATTGTCAACCCGGGCCTCGTCTACCTCTTGGTAAGATCACACTCTTATTCCCCCGACGTCTCTGTTCTTTGATTGTTAAGGCATCTGCTAATCCCCTTGACAGATTTGTGTCGTGCTCCTCGCGACCGCCATGTAAGTCGCCCCCGTCACCGGATTCTCGCCAGCTTCCTCGACGATACTGACTGCGGGATAGCGTCGCGCACGTCTCGAGCTCCAACCTCGCTCTTCCCATCGCGCCCTTCCTCTCCTTCCTTCCCATCTTGCTCCCGATCTTGGGCGCCGCAAACGCCTTCTACTACCCTCGCCTGCTTTTCAATGCAAGCCAATCTCCAGCCCGCGCCGAGCAGCTGTTCCCGACAATCATCCAGTCGCTGCAGGGCATTCTGACCATCGCTCTTGCCGTCCTCTTCCTGCAGTCTGTTATTCCCGGCGATGACCTCAATTGCGCTCTCTCGACAACCTGGCAGCACATGTTCGCCGGAAAGGATGAGGGTGCCATTCACCGCATCCAGGACAGCCTCGACTGTTGTGGACTAAACAGCGTCAAGGACCGTGCCTGGCCGTTCCGCGGCGACATCAAGTGTGCGCAGAGGTTCGGCCGCGACACTCCATGCATCGGACCTTGGCGGCAGGCGACTGTGAGAAACGCGGGCATCGACCTGGCTGTTGTTCTGGCTGTGGGTCTTCTACAGGTGGGCATCATCTTCTCAACAACGAATTGATCTTTCGGAAGCTGACCGCACGACTTCAGATCCTCACCCTGCTGTTCATGCAGAGCGCCAGCAACTGGAGGCACGCCTGGTGGGCTCAGGGCTGGAGACACCTATCGGACCGGCCCATCGAGGAGCGCGAGCGCATCCGACCTCTGCTTGCGGCTGCGGCTGCGGCCCAGAACGACAGTGGCGATGAGTCGGACGTGCCCGTGACCTACCGTGACCTCAGCCCGCAGTATGGCACTACGGGCGAAGGTAGCCGTGGCAGATCCCGCAACGCCGCCGGCCGCATCGAGCCCTCTTCCCTGAGCAACGTTTGGGAGGGCGACTAAGCTCTAGCTTAGGAGCCATGACAAATCCGACTGGACCGCATGACGAAACGACATTTTTTCCTCTGGTGGTATTCTAGCATTGCGAGCGAAGGATTTGGCCTGGAGTTAACCTGTGCTCGCTTCGGGATTTCTTGGACGGAGTTCGGATGGACCGGTTGGTAGTCTCTAGTGCTGCGAAAATTATTACATTTTGTTTTGGTGGCTAAGTTGTCTACTGCAGTTTGCTTGATATCTCGTTCATGGATGCCGCCTGCTTTGACATGCCAGCCATCAATAGCGCCAAGTCGCGACCGGCCATGGCAAACCTGCACGTGTTCGTCAGCACCAGCACCGGGAAATGGGACCCTAACGAAGACGACTAACCGGATGGGAGCGTGGCGCTTTGCCAGCTCTTCGAGAAGGTCCGGCCTCGGCTCCAGCCCTCCTAGACCAACAAATACCTTGCGCCCATCTACGCTCGCCTTTTCCGCCGCTGCCGCAATCTTGGCGACGGTCGTCTGGAACAATTCGGAGTCGTATTGCCCGGGGATGCCCAGCCTAATCTTGTCAGTAAGCTCTAGGGGATCGTTAGGAGGAAAACGCACTCCATGCAGAGGTCCGCGCAGCCTATGAAGAGGGCGTCGATGCCTGGCACGGCGGCGATGGCTCTGGAGTGAGATCAGCATAAACTCGCCACGCTTCGGATCTCAGAAGGCTAGCAAGCCGACGTACTCTACGTTATCAACACCCTCCTTGGTCTCGATCATGGGCATGATGAGAACCTCGTCGTTGACCACCTCGGCAATGGCGGCGTACGACAGTTGAGTCGTGTACTGAGTCATTGCCGTCACCATAGTCACTGATCGGTGGCCCTAACACCAAACGCCGTGTAAGTCCGGGGGTCTGCCAAGACGGTCCCGTCGAGCGGGCTAAAAAAAAAACCTAGCGGACCCGGCCGAGACGGACCGGGACGTCGAGAGACAACTCACCAGCGGGGGGAACTTTGACGCGTTGACACACATCTTTGCCTGTTCCACGGTGTTGACGTGGGGCACGATGACGGCCTGCGCGCCGGAGTCGAGGCAGCGGGAGATCCATTCCTGGGAGCACGTCGGGACGACGACGGTGGGCGTGATACTTGGGACGGTCAGTCAGTACTGCTGATGCTGCGTTCTGTTGTCGCACTGGCTGTCGGTGCTGGGGCAGGGAGACTCAACCCGACATTCAGACACGAGACGGCAATGTCCTTCATCGTCTCGATGCTCATGGCCATGTGCTCGAGGTTCATCAGCACGGCCGAGTAGCCCGCGCGCTTGGCGACGAGGGGCATCTCGGTGGAGAAGGCGACGCGCAGGCCGAAGGAGTGGGCGAGCTTGTTCTCGAGCATGAGGTGCTTGACCAGGTTCGGGCGGCAGATCTCGCGCGCCAGGGCGAGCTGCTCCGCGGGGACGGGGGACATCTTGGCGGCGGTCTTTGGTCTTGCTGTCTCGATAGGATGAGTGTCGGGGTGTTCTGAGCGTGTGGGGGGGGTTTTTGCTAGGAGGCTTGTTCGATAGGTAAGGTAGCTGCAGCAAGAGAAAGCAAAGTCCGGTATGTTATCGAGACAGACGACCACGGCTCGTGGCCGGTTTTAGGGGTGTTGATACGACGAGTGTCAGCCCCCCGAGTTCGGCCCCAAAGACTGTATTCCGGCCGGCGAGCTTCGAACCGGGGGGGCGTTTGGCGATCCTTATCCGGGGTCTGTTGGATGATAAGATTGCGGGGAAGCGTTCGGCGGGACTGTCGGGCGACGCCCGACGAACGACTCATCGCTGCAGCTTATCTTCGGCCAGGATGCCGAAAGCGCCCGCGCTCCACAGGTGTGATCTTGGCCATACGACCTTGCTGATAGTGTGTTCTGATACCGTACCACGGGCGGGACCTCATGGATACGTGCCCGCAGCGGCCTTAACGGAACTGCTGATATGGTATCGGTGGGGAACCGGGGGCGGGCGTCGCTGGCTATCATGATCCGGGGGTGGCGAGTTGGACGGTACAAGGGCACCAGGTGAGCTCGGTGTTCTGTTGACTGTTTACCGACAGGCGACAACCTGGACTTGTATATTGTTTAAGAGTTTTGAGGACTCGACAACTCAACCCGCTCAACGCTGTGTGCCACTCGAGTCGTTTCCCCCTCCGGCCCCCCCAAAGGTTACACGCTTTCCGACTTCGACCATGGACGCGGAGAAGAATAGCCCCGAGGTCAACTCGGCAACGTCCGCGGCCGCCTCGGACGTGGGCGTCGGCGCGCACGAGGCCGCGCCGCAGAAGCTGTCGCTCGGGAGGAGGTTCCTGTACCATCTCTGGGACGCGGACCAGCACCTCAAGAGTCCGCAAGCTGGATTTCGGTATCCTCATTTGCGCGACGCTGGGATGGGTATGTTGAAGAAGAAGCCGTTAAAGGAGTTGAGACTATCTTAAGGTATGCTGACTGACTCATTGACAGTGGATGAAATACATCGATCAGAGTAACTTTACCAACGCCTGTGAGTTGTCGGACCGAGAGTTTGGGAGTCTTTTGACATTGGATCTGACGCTTGGGTGCAGATGTTAGCGGGATGAAGGAGGACTTGAATATTCAGGGCAACGAGTACACCTACATGCTGAGTAGGTTCATCAACTCGGAATTGTTTGACTATTTAACTAACCGATTAAGTGTGCTACACCATTGCTTTCGCCATCATGCAGATCCCCTCCAACATGATTGCCCTCAATATCCGGCCCCGAATTTGCGTAGTAATCTGCGAGCTGGGCTGGACCGCCTTTACGTATGTTTCTCTCCTGCATATGTCCCAAAATCCCTTTTCGTAGCGAATGCTAACTGTTGACGGACAACAGCTTCGCCCAAGCCGCCGCCAAGACCAGTAACCAGATGTGCGCCTTCCGCTTCATGATCGGCCTCTTCGAGTCGGGTTTCTCCCCCGTCATCATCTTCCTACTGGGATCGTGGTACACCAAGCCCGAGCTCGCAAAGCGAGTGGCCGTGTGGCACGTGACGGGCTTCTTTGGGCAGGCTACGTCGGGTTTCCTGCAGGCCGGCATTCACAAGTCGCTCAACGGACATCTGGGGATGGCCGGATGGCGGTGGATGTACATTGGTATGTCTCTTGTTTTACAACGAAACAACTTTCTCGGTATAGGATTATGATGCTGACAGAAGTCGCAGTCTGCGGTTGCATGTCCCTCCCCGTCGCCCTCTCCGTCTGGTGGCTCCTGTCCGACTACCCGCACAACACCAAGGCCTGGTACATCACCGAGGAGGACAAGCAGATCGCCATGCAGCGCGCCGCGAAGCAGGGCAAGGCGGAGATCACGGGCGTCTTGGATATCAAGCTCGTCAAGCGCATGTTTGGCAACTGGAGGTGGTGGGTTCTGTGTCTGATGTACATCTTTGTGAGTCTCCCATCTACTTTGCGGTCACGAGATGGGATCATGTGCTGACAAGAAGGATAGTACGGAAACTCGTGCCAGGCGAACAGCTACTTTGCCGTATACCTTCGTGAGTGGCCTCGGCCGGAAGACATGTAGACGGGCATAGCTGACAGGTCGCAGGGGAGAACGGATACAGCGTCACGCAGCGCAACATCATCCCCGCCTGCGCCAACCTCGTTGGCTGGGGTTTCATGTCTGACATGACCGGCAACCGTCCGTTGTGGATCGTAGGCCCTCTGATACGTTTTTCGACACACTCTAACCGCGCGATGAGGGATGCTAATCATTGTCCAAGATGTGCACCACCGTCGTCGGCTCTTCCATTCTGACCGCCTGGCCCGATGCCGACTCTGCCAGGGTCGCCGGTTTCTTCCTCGTCGCGTGCGGCTACGTGACTGCCGTCACCTGGGTATGTAGTCTTACGTGAAACTTTCGAAGCCTTGATTCGCTGACTAGATGGCAGACGTGGGCCAACGAGGTCAACAACGGAAACGCAGAGGAGCGTGCCCTGGCCATTTCCAGCATGAACGGACTGTTCTACGCGACCAGTGAGTTGGATACCGTGCAAGATAAGCTGGGGGGCCAGATATGCTAACAGCCGGCCAGACTCCTTCCTGCCTATTCTCATCTTTCCCCAGACTATGGCGCCCAAGTTCGAGCGCGGGTTCCCGTCTATCCTGTCATTTACGCTCGCTGCCATTGTTCTCGTCTGTAAGTTGTCAACCGCGTCCGCTGATTTCGAGACGACGTGCTTATCGCCGTGATCCAGTTGTGGCCGATTTCCTGCATAAACGACAACTCAGACAAGAGGCCGAGGCCGCGGCCGGCCAGCCCGCCTCAGAGGCCAAGATTCCGGACCCCGTTAACAGCCAGGAAAAGGAGATGGAGAACAGGCTTGCTGGTGCTGTGGAGCCGGTCCGCAACTCTGCGAGCATCATGTGAGGAGGGTTTGGTTCGCGGGGGAGGCTTGTGCTTGTGAGAGGAATGTAGGGGGAGTGAAAAGTGGGGGTCTTTTAATGAGATTGTTATGAAGTGTTTAGCATGTAAGGGAGCGTAATAGCACGTTGGGGGACGCATCATATCCGATGAGTTTGACTTTATGCTTATTTGAGCTTGTGAATAAGTAGGTATGACTATTTTTCCGAGGTACAAGGAAGTCTGAATAAGTCTGCGCCTAAAAACGGCAGGCAAAGTATAATTACCAACTACCATCGAAATACTTGAAATACCCAAGGTCTCTAATTTGGGGAGGTGGATGCTTCGGTTGGGCCGCTCCCCATTCCCAAATTCTCACTCAGGGGACCTATCACAAACTCATGCGTCCATAAAATCATCTTAATTATAATTACAAAAGTACCTACCGAATACCAATGGCTACTTGGCTACTAAAGTCCTCTCCTTTTTCAATTCTCTCCCTGACATCCTGAATGGTTGCCGCCAGCCTGTTGATGCCCTCCTTGATCTCCGCCACCTCGTGCCACGCCCAGCAGAGTCTGATGCACCCGGCAAAACCATCCGTCGCCTCGGCGCGGGAAAGACTACCCTCATCCCCGGTGACGGTAAACATGTGTCCGAAAGCGACGCGGAGCTGCTTCTCCTTCAGCGCGACGGCGGCGACAGTCCGAGCGGCGGGGAGATCGTCCGGCAGTCTGAGGTAGGTGAAGAAACCTCCGGCAGTGGCGGCTGTTGCGTCTTTGGGGCTGTTGACTTCCACGCGGACTCCGAGGGGCACTAGAACATGTTCGATGGCCGCCATGAGGGCGTAATATCGTTCTCGGTATGTAGGGATGAGAGTGTTCTTGATGTGTCCCTGGAGTTGTCCGCTGCGGAGCATCTTATCGACAAAAGTAGAAGTTAGGTGTGATGGAGCACCGCCAGAGCTCGAGGAACCACTGTCACCCAATGTTAGCTGCAACCCAGAGAGCCTTTTATGAGTATTAGGTAGCATACACTTCGGCCAGCTCTTTGGCGAAAGCCGACGTGGTTTCCGCCCAGCCAACTCTAACTCCCGGCCCAATCACCTTGGAAAAGGAGCCATTGCTAAGAGTGTTTCCAAACTCACTGCAGCCCGGCATCTCTCTGTCAATGTCGACGAGGCGGGGCGGGACAGCAGCGACTGCATTGTCGGACGCAGATGGGTCTTCGGGCCAACTCAAGAAATCGTAGACATCATCGGAGACGACAAGGGCGTCGTATTCTCGTGCGAGACTGACGAGGTCCTTTCTCATCTGCCGCTACAGCGTCTTCGCGCTGGGGTTGGAAAAGGTCGGAACAATGTAGATGACGTATTTGTACACTTTTGGGTAAGTCTTGCCGACCTTGATCGAGGGGACGTCAGGTCGGCCGGTTGATTTAGCCGTCTGAACAGCCTCTGCCTCCGCTGCCTCCAACTCGCGGCGTAGAAAGGCAATGTCGAGGCCCTCTTCGTTGTCCTCGGGCACGCCCTTCAACTTGCCCTGGAAGCCGTTGTCCTCAAAGATGGGGCACGCGAGGAAGTACGTCGGCTCGACCATGAAGATCTTGCGCGTGTACAGGGGGTCCGTAAACTTTTGCAGCACGTTGGAGAGGTTGCCCGACGCGCCGTTGCTGATGCATATTCTCTCGTGGTCGACCGGGGTGCCGTAGACGGACTCGAGCCATTCTGCGACGCTCTTGCGGAGGGGAGGGTGGCCGATGTGAGGGCCGTAGATGAGGGCGGCGGCCGTCTCGGACTCGGAGGTGAGGACCTCGGTCGCGCCGTCGAGGAGACCGCTGGCCGCGAACAGGCGAGGCGAGGGCCAGCCCAGCTGCAGGTTGATGAGCTTGGGGGTGGCGGCGATGTTGCTACCCATTGTGACTGTAGGTACACTAATCGAGTGATGAATTAAAGATTGAATGGGGAGATACTGGGAGAAGATGGAGAGATGTCTCTTTGATCGCGCCGAGCAGCGGATGGAATGGCTTACACGCTCGTTGAGTTTCCCGGCCCCTCCCCCTCCTTTGCCGGGAACTTCTTATCGGGGGGAGCGGGATGACAACCAAATTTGTCTCACTGATTCCTGCTGCTTTTTTCGGCTGCTATCCTGAGTAACCACTACTCTTAGACTAAGGCGAGCCTGAGTGCGACCTATCACTATCTAAGTCACTATTTTTAGTGCCTAAATAAGACCTATATATACAATAATAATACTATATATATATATATAAAGTTTATATAATAATTATACAAACATAAAATAACTTATATAGAAAATATAAAAGTATTATATAATTATTATATCTTTTAGTTAAATAATATTATTTTTTTGTTTAATTTATTTAAGTTTTATAT